>CM053790.1:302390257-302990257 GCA_028749045.1 Cupressus sempervirens
AATATGTTTCCCCTTTGTGTGAACTTAAAAGTGGGATGGTGATATCAAACCCTAAGGTAACCTTATGACCTTTTGGAAGACAAATGGGGATCAAGTGTGTAACCAAATCTTTTGCTCAAGGTGATGTGGGAAACAAGTGATAGTTATCCTAAATAATGCTTAGCTTAAGGATAACTATAATAATGAGTTTGATAGAGAGTAAAAAATATTAATGAGGTGATGCTAGATGCTTCTAAGTCCTGAGTATATAATGCAAGATACTTGAGCTTATGATGCTTATTTTGGATAATTTTTGAAAACCTAAGGTTGATGATAGAAATAGAGGAGATGATTCTACCAAATGCTTAAACAGGATGAGGAGCTATGTGAAAGACTACGCCTATGAGGGGGGATAAGTGCATAAGTGTGTGTGGAAAAAGGAGGACCTAATCAAAGTAATTAACAGTAGAGTTATCGATAAGGCTATGTTTGACACCACATGAAAGAGTTAAGTTCTAAATTTTGCAATCTCACTCAATTTGTAGTGCAACATCTACACCGTCTTTTCTCAAATTGGTCTAGTTTAGCAAGCCTTGGGTTGGGGGTATGCTTCTTTTGTTCTGCCTCTATTTCCTTGTTAGTTGATATTCGTGGAATTTTTTCCTTTTTGAAATTGGTGTTGGTTTTTCCTAACATGAAATAACTCTATGAGATTGATCACCACTGTCAATTTTTAGAGGTAGTGACTATGCTAAGTATAACTTTTACCCTTGGGTTGAAAACATAAATCAGTTGAGGAGTAACTAGGTCTCAATAAAATGGTGTTTTTATGTAAAAGGGGGAAAGTGGTTTGGGAGTTTTTAGGATGTAAATAGTAAAGTGGGACAAACTAGGCTTACGACTATTGTGAATAAACTTGCTAACAATCCCTTTTGAAAAAAGGTAAGGACAACTTGTTTTGAAGGAAAATGGTTTTGTCAAATGTTTACAAAGAGATTTTTCGATCAAGAAAGACAGGTAACAAGGATATCTTGAAAAAAAAAAATTTGGACCAAGAGGAATAAATTTTGTTTCAACTAGGTTTTGCTAATAACTATTTTTGAGATAACAAGGATAGTTTTGAAAAAGGTAAAGTTGAACCAACAAGACTAACATTGTTGCGAATGGACTTACTAACAACTATTTTTGAGATGACCAGGATAAAACTCTTTTAGATGTGAAAGGCTATGAGCAAACAGTTTCTCAAAGGACAAATCAACTTAGAGAAAGATAAATATGTCATCTCTTTAGCAAAAGGATTTGATAGTAACCATAGAAATTGTGTATGCTTTTACAAATTTTTTCCATGGGTCATTTGCACAAATAAGACAATTCAAACACATTTTTTATGCCTAAGGTTAAATTTTGGGTTGAATATGTTATTCAACAACTCATAACTTGATGTCCCCCAATTCTAGTAAAATATGTCCCTCTAATCAAAGAGGTGAGTCGATATAAGAATCAATCAACAAATGATACACATCAAAGAATATTCGAGGCATGGCAAATAGAAGTCCCCCTTCTGCGAGGACAACAACTCTTGGACATGAAACCCAAGCAGCCTTATGCCTCTACCAGGGGAGCACGATGGTGAGAAATCTTGAGGGATGATGTTTCACTTCACATACCAAGGATAAAAGGGTAGCTTCTAATTTGGTTTGTAATTAGGTCTGTGGAGTCAGTCAATTAGTTGTTACGTATGTGATCCACTTAAGAATCTATTCTAGACATGCTAAAATCATAAGTTTTTCCACCTTAGGCTACCCCCAAAAACACACCACTCAAACTTTCCTGATAGAGTGAGAAAGTTTACCCTTCCCCTCATTTATATACTGGCCAATTTTTTTGCCGGTTTGAAATTCTCACCAAAGGGGATGCACTTGCCAGAGGTGGATGAACTCGCTAGAAACAATCCTAGTTTTTTGTGGATGATCTTGCTAACAAATTTTGGTATATGCATTATGTACTTTAATGTTTTAGTTTGCAAAAAGTAGAGAAGACAAAGATGTGCTAGATGGTACAATCTCAAAACATGCAAGGCACTTAATTCATATCTATTTTGGATGCTTTAGCGTATCCTAACAACTATTTTTGAAAACACACATCATTTTAGCATTCAATTGTTCATCTCCAATTTCACAGCGATGGTCAACAAAATAAATTATGTCAACAAAAGGAAATTGATCGAGAAAGCTTTGAAAAGGAGAGAATAAGAGTGATTTTTTCCTAAGATCATTCAAGATTTGATGAATTCTTTTTAAGCCGTAAAATTTAAGTATTTTTGCATAATGTTCATTTGCGCTTTAAATGAAATTTGTATCACATTGGTTCATTTTTATAACACTTAGCATTCAAGAGTGGATTTTGTAATTAACTACTAAAATATTCCAATGAAAGTATTCTAAGATCTAAACATACATTTCATCCTAAAAAGCTCAAATTTATTCATTTTAAGCACTTAAAGACTAATTTTTAAGATAGCATTGTAAGAAAGCCTGCAAACACATTATAATTCTGCTCTAAGAGATATTTGCAACAGAAAAAAATTGAAATTTTGTCACTGGTAGGTTAAACTAATGAACTCGCATGCTTTAATCCACGATCTTATAGTGTGGGAACAAAATTTAAAAGTCACAGGATCAAGGTATAAGGAACTAGTGAAACCATAGAAAAGTACGCTATAGGTAAAATGTAATAGGGTGATCTTGCAAAAGTGCCATCCCGTGAGCTTATGGGGGAGTGCATCTATAGATAGATGTATCTACAGGTTTGAGTGGAGGGGAAAAGAAAGTGGGGTTTAGGTTTTGATTGATTTGGTCAGCATTCCCACAGCTTTTTACAGTGATCATGCTAGTAAAAATTGGCCTTCCCATGGGAATAAGGTTAGCAAGAATGCTGGAGGTATTTTTGGTATCATGTGTGATGGGGTTTAAGATAGAGCTTAATCCCACCCTTGTGGATTCGCATTACTATTGGAAAAGGATCACAATTTTGTAGTTGTAGCTTTGCAATTTCATAGCAATGGGATCACAAAAAAAAATGGTTCAAAGGTTGTTTTAATTAGGATTTGTTTGTATGGTCAAGAACATACTTCATGATTAGATACTTTGATGCCTATAAAATTTTTAGAAGAGCACTTGTGTACACAAATGAGCACAAAACATTAGGTGGGTTAGTTTAACAAAAATCAGCAAACAAGCATGATTATGGTGATTTGAATGCAGGGTCCAACCAAGTGTACCAAAATGTATCACCTAATTTTGCATATGTAATATTGAATACTACTTTAAATGAAGAATTAAAAATAACCAAATAAGTAAACACTTGTGATATGATGAGGTTAATCACCAAGAATGGTAAGCTCCTTTGGTGTAACCTATGATGACATAGATATGTCCCTATTTGGCTATGGGATGTTTGCTCACGGTGTGCTCAAGCTTCCAACAGATGGTTGTTTTATCAACCATAAGAGTGGATGGAAGATTCAACAATCGAAGTGAAGATGGATTTTAGCATGCTAAGGGTTTATGTGGGTATGTTGTAGTGATTAGTGAAGAATTATAATTTTGCATTGGTAGATCATATGGACTGTAAAAGGGAAGGGCTTTATTTATAGGCCAATGGGTAGAGAGATGAATGGTCAAGATTCTTTGATGGAAGAATGGTGAGGGAGGGCAAGGATGCATTGAAAGGGGAGCACATAGATTGTTCTTGTTCAGGGCTCTAGCCTTATGACAAGTGTAAGAAGGGGATTGGGTGGTCAAAATGGAGGGTCAAAATGGAGGGTCAAGGGGAGTAATGAGGGAGGATGAGTGTGTAAGAGGGATGTAAGAGGCATTACCGACATATAAAAACCATTAATGCTCTTAGATAAGGATGGAAGAGGACAAGGGAGACTTGTTGACTTTGATTTGGGTTAGCAAGTCTTAACCCTTGCTTAAAGTTGTGCACATGTTTAGGAGGGGTATTAGACTTAGCTTAGAGAGGGGGTTAGGGGACAAGTGGATTAGCTTCGATGGGATGGGTTAGTTAGGTGGCTAAGTGAGGTTAGTATGGGTGAATGGGTTGGATTAGGGGTAAAGATAAGGTTTTAGGGATGGTTTTCGGGTTTGGGACAATTTATTAAATAATTTATTTAATAAATAGGAGGTCTGAGATTAAATTAAATAAATTTTGAAGATTTATTTAATTTAATAGAGGAATAGGGTTTTAATTGATAAATTGACTTTGGGTTATCATTTGATTTTATCAATTGGACCATAGTTAATTTAATTAAATAATTAACTAGGGGATGATGATTAATTAATTAAATAATAAATATTTAATCTATAATGTCCTAGAAGATAGCTAAATACAATCACCTAATAGTGGAATCAGATTTAGGTTTCTACACCATTTACCCAACAACTCCACTCTTCTTAAGCATACATAGGAAAAAGATTTAAAGCAAAGTCAAATTTGTAGGAATTAACTTCATGGACCATGCTGACAATCTTAGGAAAAGTGATGAATGACTAGGGATAGAGAAGGGGAAATCCATTAACGATGGCATAACCCTTAATTAAGTGATTCATAAAAAGGTATTATTTCATAGGGTTGAAACATTAAGTTAATCATATAGGACAAGGTAGGGGGAAATGACTGAACAACGTAACACCCCTAAACTTAAAATGTCAAAAACATAATAAAAATATATAATTCCACAAGTGTTTTCTCTCATCTTACTAGGTTTTTTCCACATTTCTTTGATACTCTTCACCTATTAGACAAACCCTAGCTAAGAATTGACTTATAGGACTAGCAACAAAAATGTTTTACAAATGCTAGAAAAGGCACCAATAGTAGCTCTATCTAGGGATGATGGGTAGCTTACATCCATACAAGGATTCAAAATTTTTGGGAGAAATAGACCACACACAAACCTAACAACTTTAAAGAACACTCAGAAAAACTAAACAATAGAAGATGGAAACTAGGCTATAAATAGGGAAAATCCAACATTAAAAAAGAGACACACTTACTTAAAGAATTTATATAATATACACAACTAAACCTACTATTCGTAGAAAAGGAATACCTCTTAACAAAATTATTTCTTCAAGAATTTTCCATGAACTCACACTTCAATTAAATCTCTAGAAATCTCCTTAGGGATGTATGAGTCATTTTCCCACTTTCTATTAATCAAGTAGGGACCCAACCAAATAGGGTCAAACTTTCCATGTTTTCCTTTATCCTCCATCCCTGCATTCCACAACAGTACCAGATATTTTAGTTCAAACTACTTTTTGATGGATTTTGTCATACAAATATTTGATCTGTAGTTGTAACTTTTCATTTCTTGTTAATTTATCTCTTCTAGTCTCATCTAATCTAATAAGATCATCCATCCTCTCTTATATATCATCAATTACTTCATCATTATATATTTGATAAAAAAATACATTCCTATTAGGTTATTCAAAGGTAATATTGTAGGAATCCCATATACTACAACAAGAGGTGCCAATCCAAGAGCCTTTTTAACTAGCACCTTGTCAGCCCATACTGCCAATGGTAACCTAGAGTCCCGTGCCTTCTTATATTCATCCAATATTCTCTTGATGATTTTGAGGATACTTTTGTTCGCTAAATTTGCATGTCCATTCCCCTGGGGGTAGTTTGGAGAAGAAGGTGGCCTCATTATGCCATACTTGTAGTAGAACTGAATATAATCATCAAAAGAACATAGCATTATCTATTACAATTTTTTTAGAGAATTCAAATCTAGTAATGATGTATATAAAATGAAATCATTTATATAGGGTGATCTCCTTTTTGGAATAGCTTCCACCCATTTTGTAAAATAATTAGTTGCTACCGAGACCCAGGAATATCCTCCACTAGATTTTAATGTTATCTCACCTATTAAATCAAACCCCATTACTAAAAAAGGGGATTCTACTTCTACTAGTTTCAAAAGCATATTCCCAAAAAAATTAAGCTTACCTACACACCTCTGACAAGGATCACATTTTTTGACTAGTACATAAGCATCTCAAAAAAGAGTAGACCACTAAAATCTAGATATTAACACTTTATGAGTTGTTATTTTGGCCATGTAGTGACCTCCACAAACTCCATTATGTACTTCACTCAAGATCCTTGTTAATTCCTACTTAACCACACACTTCAACAATAATCCCTCAAGATTTATCCATATAGTTTCCTGTCAAAAATAATATACTTGATTTCCTAAAGCTTTAGTGTTCTCTTCTCATTCTCATTCATTGGGTATGGAATACACATGTACTACAAATAATGGAAAAATCCTTATATCAATCACAATGATACATATCACAAACATATGGCCTATGATCATCATCCATGACATTATCTAATACACATCTAGGTTTGACTACGCCATCATCTCTTCCAAACCCTAACCTCTCACCAATTTAGTGATTTTTATATCAATGTTGAATTTATTAATTTTATTAATTCATCTACACCTCCTACAAGAAACTTCTTTTAGGGATAATATGTCCTTGACTTTTTTTTTTTTTTTTTTTTTAGACTGCAGGAATCGGTGCAACACGGCCCCCCTATAAATTGCAGTGCACCTGGTAAACTTTTTAACATGACCGATAGTGCTGGCATGATACGCACACCAGTACCATGAGGATGGGGGAGACTAGAACTCGTGACCAACCCCCTGCAATAGGGAAGATTTAGCCAACCGAGCTAGGGCCCCCGCCCTAAGATGTCCTTGACTTCATCACTAGGGACAAGAGTTATTATTGTAGCTCCTACCAAGTAACATCTAAAACATTTTACTACCTTTACTAGAGTAGAATCTTGTTTCTCATTAATATAATACTTAATTTATGCCACATGGAGGGGTTTACTAAAGAAATCAATTGGTTGTTCAAAAAATTCTTCATTTTCCTAAAGTAGTAGCGTTAAAATTATGTGAAATGAAGCAAAGGAAAAGATATGCATGGGTTTACTATAGTAAGGGGTTCCAATACTAGTTCATTTATAATTGCTTCCTTGATATCTTGAAATACAACTGTAGGCTCCCCTTCCCATCTCATCCCTAATCCTTTCTTGAGCATCTTGGAAATAGGTCTACTAGTTTCAACCAAATTGGTTGTGAATATCCTTAGGAAATTTACATGTCCAAAGGATGATTCAATCTCTTTTACATTCTTGGTCTTAGGAACCTTACCTATGGCAATAACCCTCTTTGGGTCTATTCTTACTCCTTCCTTGGACACTATGCGACATAAAAGTTTACCCTAAGTCAATCCAAATACACACTTCCTTGGGTTAATGCAAAACCAATACTCCAAATATTTCACAAAAATTCTCTCTAGATGTTTACAATGATCCTCTAAATTCTTAGAGTATGAAATCAAATCATACATATATACTACCATAAACTTGTCTATGAAATCCGTAAATGCCACATCTAGAACTCTCTAAAAAGTTGTACCAGTGTTGATAAGTCAAAAGGGAATTCTCATATACACATATGTTCCCCATGGTGTGGTAAAATGTGTTTCATACTACTCAGCTTAATCTACTAACACTTGGTTATAACCTAAAAACCCATCCATCATAGACATCAACAATGAACTAGTTACTTGTTGCAATATAGCTTCCATATTTGATAGGCCATAATTATCTTTCAAGGAAACAATGTTTAAATTTGTAATGTACACACATAGTCTGATGTCCCCATTTTTCTTTTTAATAAGTTCCAATTTCAAAACCCATTTTGAATTCTTAATTGGCTTTATGATCCCCCCATCTTCGACTTCATCATCTCTTCTTCCATATTAGGGGCTAATATAAGATTAATTGGTCATTGCTTTTATCTAAAAGGCTTGACATTTTATTTGAGAGGAATGATGTGCTTAAAAAGATCTTCTCTATAGGCCATCAAGTCATCATATGACCATGCAAATACATGTCTATGTTTTCTTAATAATTCAATCAAATACTTCCTTTTGGTTTGGGATAGCTTCCTACCTATATAGTTTTCTTATGGGATTCAGTCGTTCCAAGATTTATCTCTTCGAATGCCACTAGTTTTTTTATCCTTGGTTTTTGAATGAAATCTATCTTGATTATCAATGACACCTTCTAGCACAACCAATCATTTTTGTACTTAATTTGTCTTTAGTTTTATAACCTTATTTCCTAATATGGTACAACTCAATACCATTGCAAGAACATGTTACAGCTCAATACCACCACAAGAACCAATTTTTGCATCACCACAATAAAACAATCCCTCACCCTAATCCCTTTTATTCAAGTATTTTTACCACTTTAGGGTTATAATTAATAATTACATATCAACCCAAAATCTCGATAAAATAGGGCCCAAAAAGAAATTTCGAGTGCTCCACCATCAAACCATTAGATCGCCAAGGCCTAATGGCCTCACTTGTATTGGGGGCTACTACCCCCAAACCCCCACTTGGGGCCTAGCCCAGCCTCACACCCGACTAAGGAATTATGGAGTATGTATAGTACTTCCCTGATCAGTCACCACAATCTAACAATCTCCCACTTGGGGACTATAAGGCTCTATACTAATTAATAATATTTATGAGGGGCTGGTCCTATAGCTATGTCACTAATCCATGAGGCTCCCACTGGATCAAACCACAATGGACTCTATTGTTCTTTATTCATGTTTACTCTAGAAGACCAATTGAATCTAAAGAGGAGTTCAACTTCTCCCTTATTACTATCTTTTTAAACATATATGTTAGATTGTCATCAATAGGTATCTTGTCCAGATTTAATTGTCCATCATCCAAAATTGACTAAAGGAAATGGTACCGTAAATGTATGTGTTTGGTTTCTAAATGTATACTTGAATTCTTTGCAAGATGAATGGCACTTTGACTATCTGTAAACAAATAATTATCCTTTTGAGGGTGTCCCAATTCTTCAAGGAATAACAAAAGAAATATCATCTCCTTAGTTGTCTTTGTAACAGTAACATATTCTACCTCTATAGTGGATAAAGCATCAACCTTCTATAACCTAGAAACCCATCTCATGGTTGTAGACACCTAAATTTGATTACACTGCTTTGCTAATCCTATTTAGCTATCTCTAAAGGCACCATTAATTAAATTTCTATTTAATTAAATCCTTTGTCATCCTCTAGCTGATTAATTTAATTAATCATCTATAGTCCTAATTGATAAATCAAATAACCCATTATTTATCAATTAATCATATTCTCCTATCTAATTCCAAAACCCTCATTTATTAAATAAGTCTATTTGATAAATAAAGCCCTCAAGTCTAATAGCCCCTAAACTATCTTAAATCCTCCATTTCACCTAATCCACCCCATCCACCCATACTAACTAAGCTTAGCCACTAACTCACCCACCCTCATGAATTCCATCCACTTGCACATCTCTAACATCCCTAATCTAATCCTAAACCAAGCCTAACGCATCCCCTAATCATTTGCACAATCCTAAATGAGCTTAAGACTTTCCTAATCCAAACCAAAGTCTCCCCTCAAAATATCCCAACCACCAAGCCATAAGTTCTCTTACAAAGCCATGAATGACTCTTACGAGCTCATTCATTTCTCTTACAAGCACTTATGAGGGCCATTTAAAGCCTTGAGCCTCCTTTGTTGACTCATCCATGCCCTTTCCTCCACCCACTCTCCCTATGACATGTGTCACTCTCTGATTGGTGTTAAACAAGCACAATTCATGTGCTCCCCTTTGAGTGCATCCTATCCCTCCCTCACCATCTTGCCATCCTTGCATCTTACCCCTCCATCCCTCAATCCCTTAGCCTATAAATTGGATCCCCTCTCAAGCCATTTTATCACAGTCCTTAAGCTAAAGTTACCATGTCAATTTGAGAAGCCAAGTTCATACCATTTTCACATATCCACACCAAAAATCCCAAATCCATCTCCATTGAAGCATTTTGAAGCTTGAGCACACATCCCAAATCCATATCAAAGGACACATCTACTAATCAAGTGATCATTCTCATTGAGAGAGCCTATCTATGGCCCATATTCTCATTTGAGGACCTCACTTTGTCTCATCTAAAGTTTATATTAGTTTTGTTAGTAAATTCTTTGTTTTTTAAATAGATTAGTGTTTCTTGCTAAAATATTAGTGTACACATTTAGGCACACCTGGTGGGACCCCACAAGGGTCATTTTTAATCTTCATTTATGCTAGTTTTACATGCTTCTTTCTAATTTTCATGTTTTGGTTAACCATGCAAAGCTAACATTAATGACAATATCTTTTGTTTGTGTTACCTTCTGATTTTTCTTGCAGGACCACTTTGAATGCCTCAAGAATGCACTTCCAACCCTATCCTTGGTTTTCACCCAGAAAATGATCAAAAACACAAAACTTTTTGCATCCCCGCGATCACAAAAACATGATCCTGTGACATGAGAACGCTGCTATTTTCCAATGGGAACGTGAATCCGTGACTGCGAGTTCACACTTCATCAACACACAGCCTCTACCACATATCATCAAACAATCCTCTTCATCCCCCCCCAAAAATCCTCCAGTGGGAATGTGCACCTTACCATTTCCTATCTTAAACCTCTCAGGACTGTAATAAATTTTTGACAGTGAGATCGTCATTCCTTCTGGCAGTAATGTTGTAAGAGCATAAACTTGCGGGATCGCTCTGTCAAAAAGAGCTCTCAAGTTTTTGGCTCACGGCTTTAATTCTTTTTAATAGTCTTTCCTCTCATTCTCATGATCCAGATTTGTGGCAGGATTGTCATTTTCACAAACAGGAACTCTAGCGGGATCGTGAAGCCGCTTGCGGGAACGCAGGTACCCTCGCAAGAATGTTGTTTCTCACATTTTCTCTGCAAAAATGCTCCTTTTTTTGTTGGTCTTGTCAAAGTCATTGTCATTTGTCTTTGCAAATTGGAAAAATGAACTTGTATGTCTAAAAACCCCATAAATCAAACACTTCATTTTGGTGTGTTAAAAAGAACAAACAAATCTCTCTTTTGCATGCAACTTAGGCAAGTTTGATTTTTGAACACTTACTAAATTAGTTAAGTTAAAAACAAATCAACAAGAGTCAAATTGAGTAGTTTTTCATTGGACTCACCCTCTTTAATCACCCATCATTCTAACCATTGGTTGCAATATTAGTGCCATATATGTGGATGGGTCTACCTAAGAAAGTGTCAAGTGTTCCACGATCAAATTCTACTTAATTAGTTTTTGAGGGTTTTTCTTAACTTATAAGATTTTTTGAATATCCAAAAGTCTAGATTAAATCGATCACACTTAAAATTTGGGCTTTAAAATTGAACAAGAATCAATTCACATGGAGGGCCTCTGTGCACGTGCTTGAAATTGAACTTTACCCACATCTTTATTTTGGGCTTAAAACAAAATCACACTCAATACTTGACATGGAGGGCCTCCAAGCACGCAGGTTTACTTTCTTGTTGACCCTAACTCTCCTTTGTGTATTCATTCTTCGATCACATTTTCTTTTGTTGATGCATCTCAAATTTGGAATTGAACATTTGCATCCTAAACATGTGTGCTTGCAAAGTCTAGATCAGAAAACTTTAGTGTCTGTTGGAAAAGAACTCTGTCTTTTGACCCAAGATCATCCTAGTCTTCTCTCCCCTTGTCATCTTTTGAGGCCATCTTGGGTGCATAAGATTAGGATCCAAAATATTGTTTAAATTTTAGGAGGCATGCTTGGGGATTTCATCACCCCTTGGGACAACCTCAACTCAAGTGTTCCAACGAAGTATAAAGATCGGGAGATCATGAATCAAAAGACACCTCTCTTGGGATCAAGATTTTGTTGCTCAAGCTAAGCCTCAAGGAACTTTATACCCTTGAGAAGTGAAAGAGGAGAAGTGGGTTACCACTCCTCTTAGCTGTGTGACATCTTTTTTGCTTCATCTATGGATTTAGGCCTCATGTACCTTGCATTTATTGAGGAGTCCCCAGATAAACCAACTATCAGCTTTTTAGCCAACCATCTAGGATATTCATGTCCTTGAAGTGATTGCTCGAAACATTTGTAAAAACATACAATCTCCTTGGCACAAGTATCACATTCTGGGAATCAAAAATTCTATCTGATTGTTCTTATCTATTGCTTGATCTTTTACTTGTTTAATGAATGTTTGCCAAACTTGGTCAATCCTAGCATAGGGCATTCTTAGTGTAGCTTCTACCTCCAAAGAACCCCATAGTTGTGATCTTAATCCTTGGAAATATCCCATGTCAAGTCATCCTAAGACTAAGTTTAAGAAGGCTAAGCTTCCTCAAATACCAGCCTATAAGGAAATCAAAGTAGAACACAAGAAGCATACCCTCAACCCTAGGATTGCCAAATTGGATCAAATTGAGAAAGACGGAGCTGAAGTAGCATTGCAAACTGAATGGGACTACAAAATCCAAAACCTAAGCCTTCGACGTGGTGTTAATATGAGCTTTATCGACAACTCTATTGTTACTTATTCTGATTAGGTCCTTCCTTTTTTTGCACACACTTACACACTTATAGATTTAGTCTCTCATCTAGTAATTGCACTATCCCATTCAAGCATTTGAAGTTAGGCCATCTCCTCTCATATTAGGTTGTTGAAGAAGAATCCTCCATCTGCATTGTTAAAATCTTAGTGTTATTTCCTCACTCACTTAGAAAAATATTTGCATCACATCTCTCATCATCTTGAGTATCCTTGAAACAAAACACTTTGCTAGAAATAGGTTGCTTTTGGTGTCCTACATCACCTTGAGCCAAAGGGTAGGGTCACACCTTTTGCATCACCGTCACATTTCCCACATTCATATGTTAGGAACACACAGGCTTCTTGCACTTAGCATCATATCCTTTTAGCACCCTTAGTATCATCCCTCGCTTCATTTAGGAGAAGCATCCTTTTATGCCACCCACCACACGTTTTGGTAGGCACACACAGAAAGAAGACATGGATCCTAGTCATAGTGGTAACACATCTCGAGCTCAACCATACTCTGTGGTATCCATGACACCATCAGACCCACCATCGTAAATCCTAGAAGAACCAGGATCATCCATAGATATTGAGGCTTTCATGAACCAATCTGGTCATGCTACTATCATAAATGCCATCATAGATTGCAACAAGGAAACCATCATGGCAAATTTCTTATGAGACAATATTGGTGTCTTCAATTTTTGACATCCACCACCTATCAACATAATAGATCATGCTCACCCATTTTTTGGATGCCAACCACCTCAGGTAGAACCAACAGACCCAGATATCCCCTCGACCCAAGTGTTGGTTCTCATTCCACAGAACACTCATCCCATTCTCACTCAACCATTAGTGCATACTACATCTCAACCAACCTCATGTATACCATTTGCATCTACTTCCACCACCCATTTTTCCACTCCACCAAATCCTCTATTTGCATCTAGCAGCACTACATTTTTGTTTCCTCCCCATATTGTATCTAGTCCATTTGCTACTCAAATATCACCATTAGGGTCCACTACCTAATCCTCCATCCCACCAAACATCACTATCAACCCCTTTGTAACTAGCCAAAGCTCTTCAACTACTTTTCCTTTGGGACCTTAGAATTTTGATGCGACACAAGCACCTATCATTACTCTCCCCCCTAGAACTATAGTTGTGTTCACACCTTCAACACTATCATCCACTGCTTCACATAGCTATTCACCCCCACACCTCACGAACTATTTTTCCATGCCACCTTTAGGTATTATCCCAAATCCACTGCCACTACAATTCTCTATAGTAAACACTTTGCCACAAATTAATTATCTTTTTCTTACTCCAAATCAGTCCTACTCCCAAGCAGGTGTGCAACCCACATATATTGGGCATGGTATATATTCCCAGAGCATAGCATAAGCATTATCTACATTACCACCATTCCAACCACAATCTTCACATCAGCAATATGCCCAAGCACCCACATAGAATGACATTCCAGCAAACCATAGAATCCACTCCGTCTTTTATGCAAACCATTTTTCCACAGACGCCATATGGCCATCAGAGTTCTCCATATCACTCGTCAGGCTCTGGCATGTATCCTACACCAGGGGCACCTAAATCAGGGACACCTGCTCTTCCACCTATAAAATCTAAATGGGAAGAGATGAAGGATGCTCTCAAAGCCCTCAAGGATAGGACAGACACCAAAACTTTCAAATTTGAAAATGATTGCCCATACACTTTTGATAGGACTATCATATTGACTCCATTTCCTAAACATTTTGAGATCCCCAAACTTGAGAAATTTAGGAGGAAGAGTGATCTAGTCACACATGTTAAGGAATTCTATATGTATTCTTAGTAGGTGGCTTATAATGATGTGTTTCTCATGTAGCTCTTTCCCAAGAGCCTAGCATGACCAGTCTTGGAATGGTTCTATTGCATCCCTCAAGGTACTATTAAAACTTTTTAAAAACTCTCTGAGGCCTTTGTTGCTCAATATACCCATCCCATTGAGACTAAATTATCTATAGTGGACCTTGTCCATACTAAACAAAAGGGAGGAGAGAGTCTTACAGAGTACTTGCAATGCTGGTAGATCCTCACAACAAGGATTTCTTGCACCATCCCTGAGTGCCATCTTGTAAAGATTTTCATAAATAATGCACACCCTAGCCTTGCTCATCATAGGTTTATGGACTGTTTGCAAACATACAAGGACATCAAAGAAAAAGGAATGGGCCTTTAGCAAGGCCTGATTAAGGATGGTGTTATCAAATTGTACAAAGAAAACACCCAGGACCATCGATCGAGCAATGAAAAAACTTGATATTGGAACAAAAACAAGAACACAGTGACAGATGGTGCCACTGACACTCAACAGGTCCATATTGTTGGGGTGGCTACCAATGTTCCCACCACATTTTGCAACAACAAACTTATCAATAGCAACCTCCTATGTATCACCAACAACTCGTGCAAACCCATCAGCAAATATCTGTTCCTCATAATCAAACTAATGCTATCACACTAGCGACAGGTAGTAAACCCTGTGTTCAGAGGCAACCATGAATATACACCCCATTGGGGGAACCTCTTGATACAATCTTCAAAAAATTGGCCAAAGATAACCTTGTTCGATATCCACAAATGCAACCCTTGGAACCCAATCAGTCTAGGGCATCCTGCTACAAAGATAATGAATATTGCAAATTCCATCATGTCAAAGGGCACACTACCCTTAAATGCATGCAACTTAAGGATTCTGTACAAGACCTCATTGACTGAAAAGAGATCATAGTGGGGGCACAACCCTCACCTAATGTAGGATTAATGATGTATCAAAATGATTTCCCTCCACATAACACCAACCTAGGAAAGGCACCTACAAACCCTCCTATCAAAAAACCTAACAATGCTTCGAGTAAACAAGGTGACAACTGAGACACATCTCAAAATTATACTTCAGCATACTTAGACTATGGTAGCTTAATTGGTTTCATATCCCAAGTTGAACCATCTGTTAATGTCATCAATATCAAAGGCCTAGACATGTAGTGTGTAGTTGCTACTCGTCAAAATTGACTCAATATAGCTGGTCCACTTGTATCCACACAAATTAGACGACCATCAGCATGACCACCTCCATCTCAAGCATCTTCATCAGAATCACCTTCACTAGGGCCATAGTATAACATCTTGCAATACCTTGGAAATACGCTCGCCCAAATCTCAATCCTGGATCTCTTATGAACAAGCCCACTTTATCAAGAGATCCTTGACAGAACTCTACGTGAGTCACCCGTCCCCTCCAACATAAATGCCACTGAGTTTCACAACTTGGTTGGCCATCTTTTAGCTTCATGTGCCTTATCCTTCAAAAATATTGATATCCCAACAGTTGAACACAATCACATTCTCCCACTTCGCATCTCTGTTATGGTTTCTGACTTTGTAGTTAAACGTGTCATGATAGATAATGGATTGACTCTAAACCTATGTACTATAAAGTTCATCAAGTAGGCAAGATATAATGAAGTAAATATCATCAATGAGGTGATCACTATCAAGTCATATGACAATTTGGAGCGTACTACTGAAGGAAACATCTTGCTCCCCATTAGAGTCGGTCCAGCCACTCAAGAAACATTGTGTCATGTAGTTGATCTTAATCTTCCATAGAACATCCTACTTGGCCATCCATGGATTCATGCCATGAAGGCCATTCCATCCACTTATCATCAGTGTCTCAAATTTCTACATAATGGCACTCAGATAACCATCGACACAAATCCTGAACCCTTTTCTTATTGCAATGTGGTTGAAGCTTCATACACCAATCATTGTCCTAGGATCAAAATTGGCACTACCATGGCCAGTGCCTCTAGCACTTGCCATGATCTAGAGACCATTTTAGCCTCCACTCTCTTCATAGTTATGATCAACTACAAAGGTTGTGGCAAGTATAGTCTCATAGATGCTTTTTCTATTGGCACCCTACCACTTGACCCACATACTTAAGGATGCCCAATACATCAAGGGCCTATACCAAAAACTACCTCTTGGCTCCACCAATTGGGCCCTACCATTTTTGTCACCAAAGGTATCCTTGATGGAGCAAAAAATGCACCAAACATTAACACATGGCTATACAAGGAGCCACCTCCTAAAAGTGAAGCACTTCTTGATCACTTTAAACAGAACTATCCTTGGTCACATCGCTTGGCCATGGAACAATGGGATTATCAAGGAGGTGGTTTAGGCTGCTAGGAATTAGGTATGAGATAGCCTATAGAAGCACATCAAGGGCAGAAAACCAAAGGCTTGGGTTATGGACTCCCCACAACTGGGGGCACTACAGTAGAAGGCCATTCCTTTATTAACATCCAAAACACTCTCGTTGAAGTTGAAGACATCCCTAAGGAAGTTGAAAAGAAAGCTTATGACAATATTCTCCTTGATGAAATAATCCTTGGAGCCTCGATGCTCTACCAGTTATCCATTAATCTCATCGACCTCCCCCTTGCTCACCTCAAACTCATAGATTGGGACCAACAAAGTGTCATTCATGTTGATTATTTTTCTACCGAGCACACGCTCCTTAAATTCATGGGGACAAAAATGCCACATAAATGGCCACCTCCACCATCAGCATATGTCTAAGAGCTGCATCCTACGGGTTACTTTGAGGAGGAGGAAATCTCTAATCATAAAAATGAAATGCTAAAATAAACAAAAAAGAAAAGAAATAAAAGAAAAACATCCCATGATGAAAACTCCTCTGGAGCACCATTAGGTGACTCAAAAAATGAAACAAAAATAAAAAATGTATCCAATAGTGAAACCCTCTCAGAGGCACCTAAGGATGGAGATTTCATCCTCCCCCCACAGCAGCATCTACCTCCTATATCTTCAGTTTTGACAGAAGAAACTCAGCCTATATCTATCAGTTTGATAGAGATACCACATATCACATACATTGCAGCCTCTTTACCACCTAAACAAGCAGAGCTTCTTCTTGAAGTCCTCCATGAAAATATAGGCCACTTTGCATGGTCATATAAGGATATGCCAAGGTTGGACCCCAAAGTAGTTGTACACTATCTGGCTATAGATCTAGGGGCCAAGCCAGTCAAACAGAAACTTCAAAAAATGCACCCCAAGGTGGTTTTATTAGTCAAAGCATAGCTAGAGAAGTTGTTGGAGGCCAAAATCATTCAACCAATAGATTATTCTGAATGGATTTCTAATATGGTACCTATTACCAAGCCCTCTTGTGATATCAAAATTTGCACTGATTTTTGAGATCTTAATAAAGCTTGTCCAAACTATGACTTTCCATTGCCAAATACCGACATGATTGTGGATCTCACCGTAGGTCATGAACTCTTATCACTAATGGATGGTTTGTCTAGATATAATTATATCTGTATAGCAGAAGAAGATCAGCACAAGATGGCATTTACTACACCTTGGGGCACATTCTGCTACAATATGATGCCCTTTGGGTTAAAGAATGCAGGGCAACCTACCAATGCGTGATGAAGGTCATCTTCCATGACCTAATCCATAAGATACTTGAGGATTATTTGAATGATATTCTAGTAAAATCTCTCAATGCATTGGACCACCTATCTCACCTTGAGGAAGTGTTTAACTAACTGGCAGAATATCATCTCATGCTAAATCCAATGAAGTGTGTCTTCGATGTTACTTCAAGAAAGCTCCTAGGCTTCATTGTGACATAGCGTAGTATTGAGATTGACCCTAAGAAGGTCAAACCCATCATGGATATGGCTCCCCCTAGGACACTTAGGAACCTTCATTCTTTTTAAGGAAAACTCCAATCAGTCCAATAATTCATTTCTCAGCTTATTGATAAGTGTCAACCTTTCACTCACTTGCTTAAGAAAGATCAAAATTTCAAATGGGACCTAGCTTGCCACCACAATTTTAAGCTCATCAAGATATACTTAGCTAATCCACCTATTTTGGTTCCTCCAGGTATAGGGTGCCCACTCATATTGTACATTACAGCTACTCCAACAGCATTAGGTGCTCTGCTAGCACAACTTGACGATGTAGGGAAGGCACAAGCTATTTATTACATCAGTTAAACATTAGTGGGATACGAGTTCAACTACACACTAATGGAGAAGGCATGCTTAGCAGTAGTGTTTGCCACCCAGAAGCTATGTCACTACATGTTGAGTCATACTATACAATTGATATTAAAGATATATCCATTAAAATATATGCTCTCTTGTATAGTACTCACCGGACGCCTAGAAAAATGGGTTATGCTCCTCAGTGAGTTTGACATTCAATATGTTGACAGAAAGGTCGTCAAAGGCTAGGCTATTGTAGGATACTTGGCTGATGCCCCCTTAGTTGCAGATCACCCACTCATCATGGAATTTCTAGACGAATACCTATGTTTGATAGAAAAAAAATCACTCTGGAAGCTATATTTTCATGGCTCCTATACATCTCATGGTTCTGGTGCAAGCATACTTTTGGTTACACCTCAAGGAAATTATATCCCTAAATCTTTCAAGCTACAATTTTGGTGCACCAATAACATTTTAGAGTATGAGGCCCTTGTTTCAGGACTAAAAATTTCCATTGAATGGAATATCATAGAGCTTCAGGTCTATGGTGATTCTCAGCTTATCATCAAACAAAATTTGGATGAATATCAAACCAAGGATGACAAGTTACTACCTTATAAAGACCTGGTTAACCAACTAAAGGAACATTTCATTCAGATCCAGTTCATACAAATACCTTAACTCTGGAATAAGGCAGCTGATGCTATGGCTACTATTGGTTCTCTCTTAGAAATACCACACGAAGCTACGCAGTATGAATTCTTGGTTGAGTAGCTACATGAACCTGCATATGACAATGATGAATCAACATGAGTATGTATCTTGGTTGGTCCCCAATCTCCATGGTACCATGAAATTCATGCCTACCTACTAAATGGTATCATATCTCCTCACCCCACATAAACCCAATGCCAAAACCTTATTCACAAAGCTTCCTATTACACTATCATTTCCCAAACCTTATATCATCGTGGTTATCATGATACTCTCTCTTGATGTTTAGATCAAAATGAGGCTACAATGGCTCTCAAAGAGGTACACGTTGGACTTTGTGGTAGTCACACGAGTGGGATGGTGCTAGCAAAGTAGATCCTTCAAGCTAGATATTATTGGCCTACTCTAGAACAAGATGTGTGTGAATTTGTGAAATGATGTTTACCTTGTCAACAACATGCTAATTTCATCCGGGCTCCAGCACAGGACTTGCAACCCATTGCACCACCATGGCCTTTTGCCTACTTGGGATTTGATCTTGTTGGTCTTATTGCGCCACTCTCTTCAAAAGGGCACAAGTGGATAATCATTGCCACTGATTATTTCACTAAGAGGGTCAAAGTAGTTCCCCTTGTTACTGCCATGAGATTTTAGGTGTCCAAGTTTATATTGTATCATATCATATGTCGCTTTGGCATCCTAGCGACCATATTCATAGACCATGGAGGTAATTTTGAAAACTTAAATATGGTAGAATTGTGCACTTCCCTCCACATCCACCACCGCTTCTTAAGCTCATATTTCCCACAGGATAATGGTCAAGATAAGGCAACTAATAAAACCCTCAAAATCCTCAAGAAAGTTGTCAATGACTTCGACCGTGATTGGCATTTGCAAATTAATCTTGCCCTATGCGAATATTGCACTTCATTCCGTATAGCCACTAGCACAACTCCATACTTCCTAGTCTATGGTGCTAAAGCAGTCCTTCCTATTGAGGTTGAGCTCCCATCACTCCACATTTCTCTTTGAGGACAGATATCTGATGAGGAATATAGAGTGGCTCGACTTACTCAACTGGATCTACTTGATGAGAGCAGACAACAGACCTACGACCATCTCATAGTCTATCAAAGTTGCCTCAAGTGCAATTTCAATAGGAAATTCCATCCGCACAATTTTTAAGAAGGTGACATGGTCCTTAAAGAGAATATGAAGGTTCAAGCTGATCGAGAAAAGAAAGGCAAGTTTGAGCCCACTTGGCTTGGTCCTTATATGGTCACAGCATATTTTGGCTTAGGAGCCTATTAGCTATCTACCCTTGAAGGTGAAGTCCTAAATGATCCTACTAACATTATCCACCTCAAGAAATTCTATGCCTAAAGGACAGAGTTTGCAAAATCAAGGAAAGAGAAAAGGCATAAAGCAAAAATAAAGTGTCCAATGGTGAAAACCTGGCAATTCAAGCACCTTGGATAGGTCCCTGGTGAAAACCTAGCAAATAGGTGCCAGGTGTACTACAACCCTTCCATTATCTATCCTCAACACACACCCCTTTATCACCCCTTCATATTTTATCACTCATCGTACCCACTTTTCCAAGGTGTTCCTTATCATTATTCGCCATACTTTGCAACATCATCCTCTAACACTTTGCACTATGTAACATTCCATCTTATTTATAGCATCCCGTGTACCATACTTGATATATCCTACCATTGTACTCTACAAAATCTCCCCTATTCTGTACGTTTTATCCTTACCATATGTAGCATATATAGCCCATCTAATGTGTGTCTCATACCCCCTACACTAACCCTTATCTCCCATATATCGTACCTATGTGAATGCAGCAATATTCGGAACCCTGTACATAAATCACGCTTTACATAAACCCACCTCAACAAAACCATGTATTATAACAATGATATCCCCTCATCCTGAGCTTTCCCCGATCATGAATATACATACTACTATGTTTTGATATCTATTCATTAGTTCCCATGTCCTTAACTAGTCATACTTGTGCATACTATCTAGGTCTTGTTGCAACCCGTTAGTTGATCCCTTTGACAAAAGGCTCCTTTTTTACCTTTGCGGAATCTTTTGGTTGTGTCATTTTGGTTAATTGTTTCCATGAATCTTTTATTGTTTCCTCCTCAAGATTGCCATAATCATTTCATATCATGGTGCTTGTTGATTGGGACAACTAAGGAGGTTGGTTTCAATCACAATCTTTGCTGCTTATGGTTTCAATATTATTGTAGTTTCTTTCTTTTTTATGTTTTATGATACTAATTCCATGCACGAAACACAACAAACAAATAAACATTTTATTTCCAGAGTTATAAGGGGTTTAAAACATTAAACGAAGACATAAGAGGTTGAATGCAAACTGTTTGATGTAATTCCTTTTAGCAATTTGGTTTAGTTTTTTAGGACATCCAGGGGTGCCCATTTCAGTGGTATCAGAGCTATAAGTCCTACCATCCTATGGAGGTCTTATAGGGAATCTGGAACGGCCAGATAGAGGGAAAAGTGTTTGATGAAATGTCAAAACACTAAAATCAAAAATTAAAAAAGCACAGGCTTAGCATTTATGTTTGAGCATGTGACAGGGGCCTTATAATTTCTGCTATACCAGAGCAAGACAAAAAAAGATTTTAGACTTGCAAAGCAAATGGTCTAGTACATCCCTGCAAGGGGACATTGAATCCAGCCATACAGACATAGAGGAGATATTTTTTGATTAGGACAACAATATGGGTGATCGAGATGACAGGAATACAAGATTAGGCAAAGGCGAGAATGCCAGTCCAGATCAAGGGGACGTAATGTTTAGACAATTACTGGATACATTAGAGCAGAGGCAGTGTATGCAATAGGATCAGAATAGGTGAATGGACATGATGTTGCAGCTCATGGCTAGACAGATGGGTATCAATATTAATGTAGGTGATGCCAACAACAGAAACAATAACAATGAGGGAAACAATAACAATGGGGGAAACAATAACCATGGAGGCCAAGGCAACAACAATGGTCCTGACAATAACATTAATGGTAATAATGGACAAGGCAACAATGGGAATGAGGCTGATAACTTTAGACACGTTGCACAACCATTGCGGACTACGAGCTTGAGACCTCTTCTACCCACCTTCCCACCTAGAGATCCAGTTCAACTAGTAAATGAACTACATATTAACGAGTTACAGGATCAGTTTAGGAGGGACTAGGAGGCTAGTGGATCAGAGTTTCAGGTGGATATTTCCCTCAGAGATTATATGGACTTGAGGATGAGACACATGCCTAGAGCAAGAGGGAGGAATCAAAACTTTGAGCTGAGAAAGAAAGTTGGAAAAATTTCCTTACCTTATTATGATGCTTCAAGGAAGATGACTACATGAGCTTGCATGCAAAAAGTAGATATATACTTGTAGCTAAATCCTATGCCTGCGGAGGAGGCTATCAAGTATGCGGCTATGCACTTTGATGGCATTGCACATGAATGGTGGAATCATGGCATGGTGACTTTGGGGCATAATTAGATTACATCCTATGAGGAATTCACCAAAGAATTGATTGAGAGATTTGACACTAGGGATCCCGAGTTACATTTCAAGGAACTAGCACAGTTAAAATAGTTAGGTTCTGTGGATGCTTACATTGCCGAGTTTCAGTGCTTGTCTATACTTGTTACTAATATCTCTCATAGGAGATTGGTGGTGTTATTTTGTGATGCTCTTGCTGATCCATTACGAGGTTGCATGAAGGAACATGATCCCCTCACCTTAGCTAAAGTAACTAAAAAGGCAAGAGATTTAGCCCCTTCGGTATACAAAGGAAAAAACCATTCAACGGATTCTTCCTACCGCAAGGAAAAAGAAAAAAAACTATTTCAGAAAGAGTATAGCAAACCCAAAGATGGATCAAAAGGACTAGACAATGAAACCTTGAATGACCTTCAAAAGAAGAAGCTGTGCTTCCATTGTAGAGAGCCTTGGGACTTATCTCATAAATGTTTTCTCAAGGCTAAGGCAAATCAAATGGAGTATTTTTCAGTAGAAGATTCAGAGTCAGAGGGGGAGAATCAGCACTCCGATTCAGATGAGGGTAACACTATAGAGGAGAGTAGCATTCCTAAGGATGATAGATCATTGGCACGCTTGACAGGGGCCAAAAAGGTAATCACATTTAAGGTCAGGGGTACTATCTAGGGGCAGAAAGTGATATCTCTTATTGACACTAGGGCTACACATAACTTCATAGATGCACAGTTGGTAGCCAGGAGAGGGTTACAGACAGAGGAGCATGATGGGTTTAGAGTCATGGTGGCTAACAATGATAAATTATTATGCACTTAGAAGATATCTAATCTTCACATCAGGTTTGGAGATGGCTACGAGTTGAAGGATGAGTTCTATGTTGTGGACATGGGAGATTATGATGTCATCTTCAACATGACATGGATGGCTTCAATAGTGGAGTTCACACTCAACCTAGCAAAATTGGAGATGAGATTCCAGCATGAGGGTAGAATTATGGTACTTAGAGGACTTTCAGATGGAGGTTGCAGAGTAGTGTCCTTGAGGAGAATGTAGAGACTTTTTCATCATGATGACATAGAGTGGGCGGTAGAGTGCTACATTATGCCAACTTCACCAAAGCCACAAGAAAAGAGTCATCCACTAGCTATCCAGAAGATACCTTATAGACATGCTAAAGTATTTAGCGATATTCCTCATGGGGTTCCTCTTGACAGAGGGATGGAACATGTTATTGAGCTCGAGGAGGAAGCCAAACCAATTATGATTACTTCCTATCATCATCCTAAGAAACACAAGCATGAGATAGTGAAGATGATTAAGAATTTTTTGGAGATGGGGCATATCAGGCCGAGTAAGAGCCCCTTTGCTTCAGCAGTAGTATTGGTAAAGAAGAAGGATGGGACGATGCGCATGTGCATCGATTACAGGGCATTAAATAAGAAAACAACTAAAAATAGGTATCCCATTCCTAGGATTGATGAGCTGATTCATGAGTTGCATGGGGCATGCTTCTTCACCAAAATTGATTTGCGATCCAGATACCATCAGATTAGGATGAGAGCAAAGGACATTGAGAAAATAGCCTTCTGATGTCACTATGGCCACTTTGAGTTCATGGTTATGCCATTTGGTCTAACCAATGCACCTACTACATTTCGAAGTTGTATGAACTAGGTATTCAGGAAGCAGCTGAGGAGATTTGTCTTGATCTTCTTTGATGACATCTTGGTCTTGAGTAAGACCTAGGAGGAGCACTTACATCATCTCGAGGATGTGTTATCTATTCTGGAGAGAGAATCATTATATGCCGAGGAATCTAAATGTGAGTTTTGCATGACTGAGCTCCTTTACCTTGGGCATATCATTAGTGTAGATGGCATTTGGGATGATCCTGAAAAGATTAGAGCTATTGTAGAGTGGCCTACTCCCACAAACCTTACACAGCTTAAGGGATTCTTTGGTTTATGTGGTTTTTATAGGAGGTTTGTTAAGGGATTCTCACAAATTGCCACACCCTTGACAAATCTTACCAGGAAAGAAGCCTTCGTGTGGATAGGGGCAGTACAGAGGTGTTTTGAGCATTTCAAGTAGGTAATATCTTCATGTCCAGTTCTAGCTCTACCAGATTTCATGAAGCCTTTTGAGCTTCATTTTGATGCATCAGGTGATGGGATTAGAGCAGTATTGATGCAGGAGAAGTATCCCATTGTATTCGAGAGTAGGAAGCTCTAGGGAGTTGAGAAGAGTTATTCTGTCTATGACTAGGAGATGTTGGCCATAATGCATGCATTGGCCAAATTTTGATCATATTTGGTAGGTGGAAATTTTTTGATCAAGACTGATCACAACAGTATTAAATACTTCATGAGCTAGCATAATCTTAATAACTGGCAACAAAAATGGGTGACTAAATTGCAGGATTATGACTTTGACATAGAGTTTGTCAAAGGTAAGAAAAATGTGGTGACTGATGCCTTATCTTGGAGACCTCACTTATGTGCTCTGGTAGAGATTTTAGGAGATTGGAGAGATCAGATAATAGCAGAGTATGTTGAAGATGCTTGGGCTTCTGGATTGATTTTAGGTACCATACAAGATGATCACTATGAGGTGATAGACGGATTGATCAAAGTTCAGGACAAGGTTTATTTGATTTCATCATCACATTTGAGAGAGGCAATACTAAAGGAATTTCATGATGCACCCACAGTTGGACATATGAGGGTCTTCAAGACCTACAGGCATATCCGAGAGTGGTTTTCATGGAAAGGGCTCAAGGATGATGTTCAGAGGTATGTCAAGGAGTGTGTGGTTTGTCAACAATATAAGGGAGAGCACACATTTCCTGCAGGTTTATTACAGCCCTTGCCCATTCCTGATAGGAAATGGGAAAGTATTTCGATGGACTTCATCACTGGTTTAGCATGAGTGCAAGGAAGGGATTGCATCTATGTGGTGGTGGACCGCTTGATGAAGTTTTCTCACTTCTTTGGTATTCCATCCACTTACACAGTAGCACAAGTGGCAGATCTTTTCTTTAGAGAGATATTCAGGTTACATGGGCTGCCCAGATTCATTGTTAGCGACCGGGATAGTAAGTTTATGAGTTTTTTTGGCAAGATTTGTTTAGGTTGTGTGGTACAAATCTTACACCTAGCACTAGTTATCATCCACAAACAGATGGGAAAACAGAGATTGTGAATAAATGGGTGGAATGATATTTGAGGAACTATGTAACTACACAACAAAAGGCTTGGATCAGATGGTTGCATATGGGAGAGTATTGGTATAACACCACTTATCATATGTCCATCAAGATGACTCCTTTCATGGCACTCTATGGTTATGAAGCACGTAGCTTCATGGATTTAGTTTTGGGGGAAGTAGAGTTCCCAAAGCCAAAAACTTATTGTAGGATAGTCAGGACATCCTAAAAGTGCTCAAAGAGAATATACAACAGGCCCAAAATCAACAAAAATTGTATGCTGATCAGCACTGAATAGAGCGTAGCTTCAAGGTAGGGGATATGGTTTACTTGAGGCTACAACCATATAGACAGTCTTCACTCAAGAAGAGTGGAGCTAAAAAGTTGAAACCTAGATTTTATGGTCCCTACAGGGAGATTCGCAAAGTGGGCAATGTTGCCTATAAGTTTGAGCTTCCAGAGGGAAATCGCGTGCACAATGTGTTTCATGTGTCTAGGCCTAAGAAAGCCATTGGTCAGAATGTAGTGCCTTCTGCAGATTTACCCCTTTTAGATGAGGAGGGGAAGCTTGTGTTAGTACTTGAGGCTATTCTAGACACCAGAGAGAGGAAGCTTAGAAACAGGATAGTGAAGGAGTATTTGGTCATATGGAGAGACCTGCCAGGGGAAGATTCTACATGGGAGAGTGAGCAGGTCATTCAGCAGGTTGGACTGAGATTCCTTGAGGACAAGCAATTTAAAGGGGGGCAGACTATAATGTCCCCATTTTAGTAGTTGACCAAGTGTGTGTGCATTAGCCTTTTTCTACATGGTCCCGAGGGATAACAAAGGGTTTAATGGGATCCTGGAGTGTTTTGGCCTAGTCATTTCCAGTTTGGGCCAAAATGAAGTTGATTTACTTAGTTTCAGGCATACTTACTATTTTCATTAAGTTAGCAAGACATAGTGCAGGTCAATTTTGGTGATTGGATTTGATACTCCTTGGTGAGAGCTTTCCGATGAGCTATCACTCGCATTATTCGGAGTCCGATTGCTAATACATTTTAATGCTTAAAGTTTTATTAAAGTAACGTCTAATTTAATTGTAAATTATTAAAGTGTTAATTTAATATTTATTTTATGGGGATGTGTACCCAATGGAGACATAAAGGTATTTTAATATATTTTTTATAGACTACACATCTTTTATCCCACATTGCCCATATGAGTTGAGCAAACCCTTGGAAATAGAATAAAAGGAAGCATTTGTGGCTTCATTAGCTAGGTTGAATATGAGAAGAAATTGGTGTGTGAGTTGCAGCTCCATTCTTGGCATTTGAGGACATCTATCCTCTCTTGTAACATTCTAAACATCATTCCCTTGGGGTTTGGCCTTTGGAATTCTTTGTTATTCGCTTCATTATCAGGCAATTTAGTTGCATTTCTAGCTACAGGCAGATTTGGTATTTTGCTCATATCTTCTTCACTACTTTTTTGACGCTTATGCTGCTTTGAGGGAATGATATTATGAAGGTAGTGGACTGATTGAAGGACAAAGAACTGTAGCAGCAAGTTTGAAAGCATAGGCTAGAGTATTATGTCAATACTGCTGAAGTAATTAGTGAGTTGATAAATTTGCCATGTATTTGGTTTTGTGAATTCTGAAAATAACATTTTATTAGCAGCAATTCATTTCCACTTTGCATATTATTGTAGTTTCTTTCTTCTTTATGTTGTATGATACCAATTCCATGCATGAAACACAACAAACAAATAAACGTTTGATTTCCAAAGTTATAAGGGGTTTAAAACATTAAACGAAGAAATAAGAGGTTGAATGCAAATTGTTTGACGTAATTCTTTCAAAAATTTGCTTTAGTTTTTTGGGACATCCAGGGGTGCTAATTTCATCCTCTATCTACCTATCCCTGCATCCCAATGGCCTGAGCACTGCAATATGCTCCCATGCCCACACCTGTAGCAGTGTTGAGAACCTAATGCTCCTCCCCTATCGACCGTCGCCCTGGTACACTATCTGATGAAGGTCCCAGTATAACTTGGCCAACATTAGAGAACCCCATGCCGCTAGGCATCTCGCATCCACAATCTAGATCACCACTAGAATCAACACCAAGGTCACACCTGTACAACCTGTATCTAGGGAAATATACCTCAAAACTAGCCCCAAAACATAAAAGTAGAGCACAATCTAGATGCTCATCCAATGCAAACTGACCACTTTGGATCTTATACTCCACTCCTGGCCCCATAAGTCTCTGCACAACTGCCTCTATTATCATCTCTTTGGTTGCCATGATTGGCATCTCCCACACTGGTAGTCTGAATATCTAGTACACATCATCCAACATCACCATCATCTCCCTTGTCAGTAGGTGAAATGTTGTTGTCTCATTGTGACATCTCTAGCACAGTGTTGTAACCGTTGTCATATAAGTATGGGTATGGGGCAACCTTACCAAGTGGCCTAGCCAAATCACCTCGAACCATGCCAATCAGTCAGCATCAGCATCTCTCTCATGTTCAACACTGTCGCTCGCCACTCTTGTGACACTAATGCATCCAGCAACCACTGCACACAAACAAAAACAATCTAACTATCACTTTTCTATCTCCTTGTTTATCCTACACCCTCCCTTCCCTCAACCCCAGCTTTTTTTTATTTTATTTTGTCAAAAACCACATTCCCATAGAAACAGTTTTCCCGTGAAGACTATCCTCCTGCATTCTTGTGGAACTATATTCTAGCAGGATCGCGATGATGACTCTGCTCTAAATTCTTTGACCTTTTCCCTCAATCCCGCTATCATATTCCCGTGATCTCTCTAGTTAGTGATCCCACCGACCCTTGATCCTATGGGATTGCATTCTTCACTATCCCCTTTTAACCCCTTTCCCTCTGTCCAATGACCTTAACCCATGGGGATGTGTTCTCGCTACCTTAATCATGTTCCTCATCGCAGAGACGCGGTCCCGTTGACTTTATCCCATTCTTGCATGACTTCCCATCTTGGGATCACTTTCCCACAAATGATAGTTTCAACCCCCACATCCTCCCACCCAATGCAATGTTTCATGGGATCACCATCCCACCGATCCTGCTCATGTTCCCACTGGACCCGTGCCTACAGGATTGCATTTTTTCTTTTGCGGATTTCTATAACAAACTCCTAAACAAAAGTCACGAAGAATTTTTAGACCCTACGGATCGATCGGACATCCCTTGTACTCATACTTGTCATACTAAGTCCGCTTGGTGCTCTAGTCACCCAATACATGCCATCATAATCTTCGTTGCATAGCTCCTAATCAGTAGTATCTCCTCCTTAATTTGACAGCAAATGACCCCTTCTAGCCCCCTCTTCACCCCTTCTAGCCCACCCTAATGCCTTGCCTACCCCTCTTGGTCATCCCACCCTTCCAAAACACATTCTCATCTCACAAAACCAACACCAGATAACTTTGTACACTTGTAAAAAATCTTGATTTTCTATTCTGGTGCATCCTTTAGCTCAATCTCCTATCCTCGAAGTGTTATCCCTCAGCTTCGATACTCTCTAATAGATCCTTGTTGGATATAGCTTTCCTCTATCCTATCTTGGTCCATTAGTACCTCGTCCTACACATCTCATTGGCAAATGGTTCTCTTTTACAATTTTTTCTTTCTTTTGATTTGGCTTCTCCCCTTTTGGGATCTTCTCTTATCTTTTCCAAGAAATCTCTTTGTTCCCTCCTCATAGTTTCCATGCTCTTCTCTATCATGGTATGCTACGAATGGGGCACTTTGAGCGTATGATTTTGATCATGTCTTTTGTTTGTTTCTTTTTTGCTTGTGGGTTACCCAGTATCGGTTCCATGCTGCTTCCTCTGGGATTCATGTGTGATGTTGGGGCAATCCTTGCGTGCTTGTTTTGTGTCAGTTCATCTGTCCTCTGGAAAGTTGGTAAAAAAGCCATGCTATTCTTAGTAACCTTGGCCATTAACCAACATTCCTATATTAAATCTTGTGCTCAACTATGTGGTAGTACTTCCTTTCATCTCCATTATCCCACATCCTTCTCTTATCTTTTCCAAGCAATCTCTTTGTTCCCTCCTCATAGTTGCCACGATCTTCTCTATCATGGTATGTTGTGAATGGGGCACTCTGAGTATATGATTTTGATCATGTCTTTTGTTTGTTTCTTTTTTGCTTGTGGGTTACCCAGTATCAGTTCCACGCTGCTTCCTCTGGGATTCATGTGCGATGTTGGGGCAATCCTTGTGTGTTTGTTTTGTGTCAGTTCATCTATCCTCCAAAAAGTTGGTAAAAAGGCCATTCTATTCTTAGTAACCTTGGCCATTAACCAACATTCCTATATTAAATCTTATGCCCAACTACGTGGTAGTACTTCCTTTCATCTCCATTATCCCCCATCCATATCCCACATCCTTCTCTTATCTTTTCCAAGAAATCTCTTTGTTCCCTCCTCATAGTTGCCACAATCTTCTCTATCATGGTATGCTGCGAATGGGGCACTCTAAGCGTACGATTTTGATCACATCTTTTGTTTGTTTCTTTTTTGCTTGTGGGTTACCCGGTATCGATTCCACACTGCTTCCTCTAGGATTCATGTGCGATGCTAGGTCAATCCTTGCATGTTTGTTTTGTGTCAGTTCATCTATCCTCTGGAAAGTTGGTAAAAAGGGGCCATGCTATTCTTAGTAACCTTGGCCATTAACCAACATTCCTATATTAAATCTTGTGCTCAACTATGTGGTAGTACTTCCTTTCATCTCCATTATCCCCCATCCATATCCCACATCCATCTCTCCCACTCCTACTTGTGCATCAGTTATCTCTCAGAATCAATCATCACTCTTAGATTTAGGGATCCACAATCTTAGTCTTATGGATCCACCCATCAAATCAATCCACCAAGCCAGATCCACCATCCTTGTCCTAGGGATCTCTAACACCCATCTTCCATCAATCCAACTCTTTGAACTCCTGTTGCATCAGCTTTTATCTTTCCACCATCTCTCCCCTCCTCCTAGTTTCTTTTTATAGCACTCCACTCCTTCATCCTCCCCCCAATCCTGGAAAGTCTTAAGCTTGCTTCCTCTTACGTGTCTGATTCTCCTTTATCATTCTCCCATAATGATAGTTTGAGCTAATTCTGCCCCTTCTCTTTGCCAATCTGTATCTCTACTCATCTCACTTTTCTTTTTCTTTTCAAGAAGCCATTGACCCTTGTCCTCTCTCCCTGTTGCCTTCTTGAGGGGGCATTTCTAAGTCTAGTCTCTCCTCTTCTTATACGAGACTAGGGAAACCTTGTTGCTAAAACATCTTCCTCGTGTCCTCTTTGTTTGAACTTCTTTGAAATAGTGTTGTCTCAACACTATGTCAAAGAGGGGCAAAATGTAGACACCTAAATTTGATTACACTGCGTTGATAATCCTATTTAGCTATCTCTAAAGGCATCATTAATTAAATTTTTATTTAATTAAATCCTTTGCCATCCCCTAGCTAATTAATTTAATTAATCATCTATAGTCCTAATTGATAAATCAAATAACTCATTATTTACCAATTAATCCTATTCTCCTATCTAATTCCAAAACCCTCATTTATTAAATAAGTCTATTTGATAAATAAAGCCCTTAAATCTAATAGCCCCTAAACTATTTTAAATCCTCCATTTAGCCTAATCCACCCCATCCACCCATACTAACTAAGCTTAGCCACTAACTCACCCACCCTCATGAATGCCATCCACTTGCACATCTCTAACATCCCTAATTTAATCCTAACCCAAGCCTAACACATCCCCTAATCATTTGCACAATCCTAAATGAGCTTAAGACTTTCCTAATCCAAACCAAAGTCTCCCCTCAAAATATCCCAACCACCAAGCCATAAGTGCTCTTACAAAGCCATGAATGACTCTTACAAGCTCATTCATTTCTCTTACAAGCACTTATGAGGGCCATTTAAAGCCTTGAGCCTCCTTTGTTGACTCATCCATGCCCTTTCCTCCACCCACTCTCCCTGTGACATGTGTCACTCTCTGATTAGTGCTAAACAAGCACAATCCATATGCTCCCCTTTGAGTGCATCCTAGCCCTCCCTCACCATCTTGCCATCCTTGCATCTTACCCCTCCATCCCTCAAGCCCTTAGCCTATAAATTGGATCCCCTCCCAAGCCATTTTATCACAATCCTTAAGCTAAAGTTACCATATCAGTTTGAGAAGCCAAGTTCATACCATTTTCACATATCTACACCAAAAATCTCAAATCCATCTCCATTGAAGCATTTTGAAGCTTGAGCATACATCCCAAATCCATATCAAAGGACATATCTCCTAATCAAGTGATCATCCTCATTGAGAGAACCTATCCATGGCCCATATTCTCATTTAAGGACCTCACTTTGTCTCATCTAAAGTTTATATTAGTTTTGTTAGTAAATGCTTTTTTTTAAAAATAGATTAGTGTTTCTTGCTAACATATTAGTGTACACAGTGGTTACCTCACCAATAGTAAAGACATAACCTATAGTACTCCACCTAATATCAATATCTCCTACCAAATGTGACTCAACATATCCCTGGAAATCAATAGTAGTGCCCCCAAAGTGTAAACATTTACTAGATGTTCCTCTCAAATATTTGAGAATCCATTTAACTATATTCCAATGCTTAATTCCTAGATGATTCATGTCATATACCTGCTAATGACTCTCACTGCATGTGCAATATCTGGCCTAGTACATACCATAGCATACATCAAGCTTAATACAGCTAAAGCATAGGGTATCTTTGACATCTCATCCTCCTCTTCTTATTTCTTGGCACACATCTCCTTAGTCAACTTCAAATAACTGGGTAAAAGTGTGCTAACAACTTTAGCATTCTCCATAGAGAAACATTGCAACACCTTCTCAACATAATCAGCATAAGATAGAAACACTTTGTTGTTCTACCTATCTCTACAAATCTTCACACCAAGGATTTTTTTTGCTGAACACAAATCCTTCATAGAAAATGCATGTGCTAACTGGCATTTCAGCCCCTTAATCTAATCAATGTTAGACCTAGCCATAAGCATATCATCAACATATAAACATAAAATGATGTAGCTATCATCATTAAACCTCTTCAAATAATCACAATGATCTAAATGGAACCTACTATATCCATTATCATCCATATAACTATCAAATTTTAGATACCATTGTCGAGGTGCTTGCTTCAAACCATATAAACTTTTCTTCAATTTGTACACTAAGCTCTCCTTACATTTGACCTCAAATCCCTATGGTTGAGCCATATATATCTTCTCATCCAAATCAACATGAAGGAAGGTTGTTTTAACATCAAGCTACTCCAAATGCAAATCTTCAGTAGCCACAATACTTAAAATAGTATGGATAGAAATCATTTTAAATACAAGAAAAAATATCTCATCAAAATCAATGCCCTGTTTCTATGCAAATCCTTTTACAAAAAACCTGGCTTTAAATATTTTCATACCTTCATCCTCTTCTTTTAACCTATAAACCCACTTATTCTATAAAGCCCTTTTACCTACAAGCAACTTGCATAAGTCCCATGTCTTATTTTTCAGCAAAGAGTCCATTTCATCTTTCATTGTAGACTCTCAGTGAATCTTAGTATCCATTTGCATAGCTTGATCATAACATTTAGGTTTAGCATCATCAATAAGTAAAATAGAATACAAAGAGGGAGAAAATATTTCTAGAGGTATAATTAGCATTGTTCACCATCTAACATTCACTGGTGTGTATGGTATTTGTTAATGTGGTTGTTGCACACCATGAGGAATGGATAGAATATCATCTTTTGGAGTATCATATAGCACTACATAATCATCTTTCTTCTTCTCATGTTGTTGCAACAAATCTTTGTACAATACTTTCTCATTGAATATGGCATCCTTTCTTCTTACAATTTTACGATTTTCAAAATTTCAATGCCTATAACAAAACTCATTAATGTCATATCCAAGAATATAAATTTCTTTGATTTCACTTCTAGTTTGGTTCTATTTTTAGAATCTATATGAATAAATGCTTCACCAACCAAAAGTTTTGAGAAAATAATAACTCACCTTCTTACTAGTCTATGCTTCTTCTGAAATACCATAGCCCAAAGTAGTAGAGGGACCTCTATTAATCAAATATATAGTAGTATTGATAGCTTCAAGCCACATGTGTAAGTGAAACCGAGCATGCAATCTCATGCTCCTTGCACAATCTATTATAGTCTTGTTCATGTGTTCAGCCACTCCATTTTCTTCTGGAGTTCTTGGAATAGTTTTATATCTACAAATATGATTAGTGGAGAAACAGTCTTCAAATTCATGATTGCAATAGTCACCACCATTATTAGATCTGAGACATTTTAATTTTTTACCAGTCTCATTTTCAACCAAGCATTTCAATTTCTTAAAAGTTTGAATTACATCAGATTTTTCTTTAAGAAAATAAACCCATACTTTTCTAGTTACATCATCAATGAATGTAACATAATAATGAGAGTCACCAAGTGAGGGTACTTGAGCTGGTCCCCATACATCTGTATGCACAAGCTCTAATTTCTCCTTTTTATTTTTCATCCTAGTCTTCACAAATCTCTCTCTTTTGCTTTCCATAAACACAAATTACATAGAAATTGATATTAGCACATTTTAGATTGGGTAAAACTTTCTTTGAATGAAGTACTTTCACACCTTTGTCACTTATGTGCCCAAATATGTTGTGTCACAGTGTTGTATCAAAATTTATAGTTGTTATTTGTTCTCCCTGCTCAACTACAACAATTGTTCTTGAACATTCATTTTTCTCTAAAAAAATTAAAATACAAGGAACAATATGACCTGTACAAAGATATAAGGTACCTACTTTAACACTTTTTTACTACTACAAGGGAACCTTTTGAAACCTTCCAATTTTTATCATTAAAGGTAACTACACAACCCTCATCACCAAGTTACCCTACTAAAATTAAATTCCTACTCAGCCTTGGAACATGTCTTACCTCATGTACCATCCAATGATTCATATTCTACAACTTAATCTTACTATTTCTCTTTCCAAAAATCTAATAAGGTTCATTATCTCCCAAATAAAAAAGTCCAAAATCCCCTTGGACATAATCAATGAAATAACCTCTATGATGTGTAGCATGAAATGAAGCACTAGAATCGAAAACCCATGAATATCAACACTTTCTAAACATAGAAGCAAAGCATCTTCTTCAGATTTGTTACTTACCACATTTGCCTCCTTGCCTCCAACTAGTTTATCTCCTACATTTTTCTTTCGAGTCCAACAATCTTTATTTTTATGCTCTAGTTTCCAATAATACTACTGTTGTTTGGTCCTCTCAATTGAGACCTCCTCCCCTTTGGCTTTCCCTTTTATTTTCCATGATTTTTGGAATTACTTCCTCTCTTTCATTCTACCTCGACTTTGTGCATTTAAAGCACTTCTTGATGTAGATCCACTTAAGGATTTACCACGAGTTTCCTCACTCAAAATAACACCAATCACACCATCATATTTTAGGGTACTAGATCAAGGAACAAAATTACTCACAGCCATTACCAAGCCATTCCATCTTTTAGGCAAAGAACACAAAATCAAGAGAGCACTAATTTCTTCATTAAAATTGATACCAATAGAAGATAACTAACTAGTAATAGTATTAAACTCATTTAAATGATCTGCAATAGATCTACCTTCTATCATTTTCATATTAAATAAATGCTTCTTGACAAATATCTTTTTTGAAGCGGAGAGCTTTTCATATAGTTTCACTAGGGTTTGTATCAACTTTTCTATTGTCTTCACTTTTGCAATATTAAATGCCACCAATGGTACGAGGCATAGTCAAATGCTTCCAAGTGCCTTTCTATCCAAAAGATCCCATTCATCATTTGAGATAAATCCCTGATTGTTGGTTTTGCCTTCCAACAGCTTATATAAATGCTTCTAATAAAAATAGTCTTCTATTTACATCTTCCATAACTAAAAGTTATGCCCATTCAACCTATCATCCCTCAACTTACCCTCATCTACTATCATTCCCACTCAACTATGAGACTTTTCTACAGAGGATAACTAAAAAAAAACTTGCTTTGATACCACTTGTTAGGTTTAAACCATAAAAAGAAATAACAAGTATATGAAAATATAAACAATATCAAAAAATAATAGATCACATAAAAAAGAACACAAGATGCCAAGATTTAACATGGCTCACCCAATCCTTAGGATATGTCCACCAAACAGCAAGTCTGATATTATTATGATCTAGTGATTACAACCTAATCAATCACCATAATCTAACAACATTGTCTAGATTTTCCTTTTTAGAAACTTATTCTGGTTTGGGATCTTGTGAAGTAGCTATTAACTAGGAAATTGCACAATACTATAGCACATGTGGGGATTGATAGGTCATACACAAGGGAGTAATTTCTACCATATTCATAGTATTTCTTTGTAATGGGTCTGGATTAGTTTTCTCATTTTTTCCCTTAGCCATATTTGTAATAGGCTTTCCATCTTTCCATTGAGTATTGTACGGGTAATTTTGTAACCTGATTTGTCTATTAAATTTTCTATTGAAATGTGGCTTGTCACCCATATTTGTTGTATTCGCATTATTGGTGGCTTAATGTTCTCCAAATAATTTAAAATTTGATCCATCTTATCTTCCTTGGGTTTTTCACTTGTATCAGGCCTCTCATTTTCTCTATTATTACTCCTGGACCTAGAAATATTTGGTTCATCTCTTATACCTAACTTTCCAGATGCTCTCCTATTGCTTTGTATGTTTACAACAATTCTAAAATCATCTCTTAGAGTCTTAAGATCTTTATCTCTTGGGATATAGGTAATCTTTTCATCAAAAGAACTAAAATAAGTTGTAAGGCATATATTTTCATCCAACCTCATTACTTGAAATAACTTATACATCCCCTTCTAAAATCTTACATTAAAATCAAAAGAACATTCATTCTAGTTTTTCTTAATATTGTTAAATTCATTCAGTATGAAAGTAGCATTTGTATTGTCTCCATATTGTTCCTTGAAACACTTCTCCAAATCACACCATGATGTGATACTATCATAAGGGAGTCTTCTGAACCAATCCTTAGCATCCTTAAAAAGATAATGAATAAACAACTTCATCATGGCATCCTTAGATTCAACTTCATAATAATTCAACATATTTGTAAAAAAATTGAGATGTTGTTCCCCACTAGTTGCATTATTTCTCATGAACTTAGTGACCTTATTCCTTAGCTCATTTGGAACAAGGTTAGGATGACTAGGTATTCCTATGAAGGATATCTTCTTATATATTTCCATATAAATAGGTCTTTTTTGAAACTTTAAGGCACTAGTGGAGTTAGGTCCATCATTTTGAGTCAATGCATTGGTCTTTCCTTGCTTCCCTATAATTTTCTAACTTATTGTAGTACAAGAAGAAGTTGATCCTAATGGATAAACCCCTTTATTACATACTAAAGGACCACAAGAAACACCAAAGTGCACCTTGTGAAGATTGAGATTGTTTGGTGATTAAACCTAAAGCATATCTTAGAAACTCATTTTTTCTCTTCATTCCAATAGTGTGTGCTTCATTTTCAACCTTCCCCAACTTCTTGAAAATGTTCTCACATTTCTTCCTAGCCTTTTCCAATTCTATTTAAGTTTGTGACATGACATAGACATATTTTGGAGTCGTAGTGGGTTCATTTAAATGAATGCAAGTTGTCTTTTGCTTACCCTTATCTACAATCTTAGTTTTGGCTTTAAGTGTATTCATTATGTCTTTAGCCTTCTCAATGGGCTCATACTTATGGATCTGATTGATGACTAGCCCCTCTTTTATAGACTCAAATTTTTCATGTAGAGCTTGTTCTTGTGCTACACATTTAGATCTAAAATTTTCTAAATATCCAAATACATATGCATGTACAGATGTAGGTTTTTTCTCTAATCTCTTATTTTGTTCTTTCAAAATAAGATATTATTCTAAGTGGGTTATCCCTTTCCTTGAGTACTTTCATGACATCTATTCTTTGTCTTTCTCCATATATTTGTGCCTGACATCCTCTTCAAATGATTGTATTTTGATGACCTCTAGCTTTACATACAAATTAGTGGTATTAACAATAGTAGCCTCAGGGTGAGATTCCCCAAAAGGAATGTGTTCAGGGTGAGATTCACCAACCTAGAATTTATTCATTTTTCATGTTTGTCCATATTTCTTGAACTATCTATTCTAGATCTGACATACCCAATGTATGAGACTACTTTATCTTTACATATTTCTTCTCCTTTAAAATGAGTGTTGAAAAAATCTTCTAAGATGCTAGTATTATCAAATTCAGAGCTCTTAGAGGAAAAAACTTTATCTTCTTTAGTTTGTAGTTGGAGGTTTACCCCAACATAATTTAAGAGTTTTGAAGCATGACTAGATTCCCCCCTTTTCTTAGGCTAGATCTTTATATCACCTTTGGGTAATTCAGTCTATAGTGGGACATCAAGATGTGCTTTTATGTAGACCCTCATATTTTTCCTCTTGTATGCCATTAAAATAATAGTGAAAAGAAAATTTAAAAATACTAGGTAAGAAACCTTGACCGAGTCACAGCCCACCTAGAGAAATGAAGCTTTCTTAATGAAAAACCTTGAGAATCTACAAGAGGATTAATAAATCAAAGAAAAGGGTGAAATTCAATCACATGAAAGACATAAAATGTGACTAGTCCACTTATTGCATTAGAAAAAGTACACTACTCTAGGAAGAGTACTTAATGTTGACACCTAAATCTGATTACACCATTAGGTAATCTTATTTAGTCATCTTATAGGATATTATTGATTAAATATTTATAATTTAATTAATTAATCATCATCGCCTAGTTATTTAATTAATTTAATTAACTATAGTCGAATTGATGAAATCAAATGATAACCCAAAATCAATCTATCAATTAAATCCCTATTCCTTTATTAAAATCAAATAAATGTCAAAAACTATTTGATATAATTTCTAAATCATTTAATAAATCATCCTAAAACCCTAAACCATTGCTAAAACCTATCTTTACCCCTAATCTAACCCATTCACCCATACTAACCTCACTTAGCCACTGAACTAACTCATCCCATCAAAGCTAAGCCACTTACCTCTTAATCCCCTTCCTAACCCAAATCTAATCCCCCTCCTAATCACATGCACAACTTTAAGAAAGGGTTAAGACTTGTTAAACCAAGCCAAATTCAATGGTCTCCCTTGTCCTCTTCCATCCCTATCTAAGAGCATTATGGGCTCTTACATGCCATTAATGCCTCTTACATCCCTCTTACACACTCTTCCTCCCTCATTACTCTCTCTGACCATCCATTTAGCCCATCTCCTCACACTCATCCTCCTTGTGAAAATTGTCACTCTTTTATTGGCTCCAAATAAGAATAAGCCATGTGCTCTCCTCTCATTGTATCATATCCTTTCCTCACCTTTTCTCCATCCTCATATCCTGACCCTCCGTCTCACTACCCTTTAGCCTATAAATTGAGTCCTTCTCCTCTCACACTCCATCATCTACCAATGAAAACTTATAATGCCCCACTAACCACTAGAATATAGCCATTTTTCAACATTTCCATGTCAAAATCCACCTACACATCAATTGTTGAATTCTCCACTCATTTACATGCTTGATAACAACCCATCACTTGAAGCTAGAGCACAACTGAGCACACATCTACTATCTATCTAAACATATCTATGTCATCATAGGTCACACCCAAGGAGCTTATCATTTTTGTTTTTCCTTACTTCATGGTGTTCACCTCATCTTATCATAATTGTTTCTATTATTTATTTTTGTGAATGTTAAATTTACTAATGTTCATAGCAAGCTAGGTTCTTAGCATTATAGTTTGGTATGCCTAGTGGGACCCCACATTTAGGTCATTATAATCATGTCTTTTTACTTATTTTGTTAACTAACCCAAATGAAATATTGAGTCTACTTGTGTAGGCATTTGGCTTCATCACATTTTTTTAGGTACCTAAATCCCCAACCAAGAGATGTTCTCCTAGCCATCTAATCAAATCCCTATTCAAGCACCTTGCAAACACTTTTTATTCGTGAACCCACGGTTGCAAATTTATGAACTTATACAAATGGGATTTTGAATCCACACAAGAGAGATCATGCCCACCTTCAACCCCTTCACCATGTGGCATCAAAACCAATCCGTAACATTCCCCCAAACCAATCATCCCATGGGAATGTGAGCTTTTATTGACAAGATTTTTCTAAAAACCTACAAGAATGCTCAACCAAAATAATTGAACCCTAAAATGTCACTTTTCCTCCTATCATTGAAACTATTAATACACCTATCACTAGGAATGCTACCCTGAAAACCCACAGGGTCATGTTGTCACTGGACCACTTTGTGATTTTTCAATCGGTAGCATACTTTTTCCTAAAGTTTCACTAGTTTTATGTACCACAATCCCACATTTTTTAACTACTTTCCCACACTATGAGATTACAGGTTAACACTCTTGGGCTTTCTAGTTTGACTAACCAGCTCTAACCTTTGACTATTTTATGTTGCAGGGATATCTTGTTGGAATCCTAACATTTACTTTTTGCTAGTTTTCTTAGTATACTCATTAGAAAATCACTCTTGAATGCTTAATGGAACACTTGTAATTTTTCTTGATAGAATGAATGTTTATGTATTAGGACATTTTTTATTGGAATAATTGGTTAGATAATTACAAAACCAAATCTCTAGTGTTGAGCTTTAAAAATGAACTATTGTGATGAACATTCACTTTAAGTTGCAAATGAACATTATGGGAAAACACTTCAGCTTTGAGGCTTAAAAAGAATTCATTCAATCTTGAATTCTCTAAAAAAAAACTCATCCTTATTCCCTCCTTTTCAAAGCTTTCACTCTTGATTTCTTTTGTTGACACTATTTATTTTGTTAGCCATCGCTATAAGTTGGAAATGAACATTGTATGTTAAATCACATGTTTCTTCAAGATTAGCTATTAAGATACACTAAGCATCCAAAATGGAAATGAACCAAGTGCCTTGCATGTCTTGAGATTGTTCCCTTTATCACAGCTATATCTTCTCTATTTTTACAAATTAAGTCATTAAATTACATGACACATGTACCAAAAGTTGTTAGCAAGATCATATGCAACAACCTAAGAGTGCTTCTAGTGAGTTCATCCACCTCTGGGAAGTGCTTTCCCTTTGGTGAGAAGCTCAAACCAATAAATGATCTAGCCATATATAAATGAGATGAAGGGTAAAATTTCTCACTCCATTAGGCAAATTTAAGCGGTGTGTTTTTGGGGGTAGCCTAAAGTGGGAAAACTTTCCCATGATTTCAGCATGTCTGAAATAGATCCTTAAGTGGATCACATATGAAAAAATAATTCTTTGACTCCACAAACCTAATTATGAATCAACTTAATAGCTACCCTTTTATCCTTGGTGTGTTATTTATGGTGCACGGTAAACAACATCCCTCAAAATTAATCACTATCATGCTACCCCTAGTAGAGGCATAAGGCTACTTGGGTTTCATCTCCAAGAGTCATTGTCCCTAATGAAGGGAGACTTCTATTTTTCATGCCTTGAAGATTCTTTGATTTGTATCATTTGTTGATTGACTCTTGTATCGACTCACCTCTTCAATTAGAGGGTCATATTGCACTAGAATTAGGAGACATCAAGTTGTGGGTAGTTGAATGACATATTGCAACCAAATTTTACCTTAGGGTTAAAAAGTGTGTTTGAATTGTCTTCTTTGTTCAAAAGACCCATAAAAAAAAAATTTAAAACATACATCTTTCTATAGTTACTATCAAATCCTTTTTCTAAAAAGATCATTTGTTTGTCTCTCTCAAAGTTGCTTTGTCCTTTGAGAGACTATTTGCTCATGAATCATCATGTTTGAAAGTGTCTTATCCTTGTTATCTCAAAAAAAGTTGTTAACAAGTCTATTTGCAACAACTTTATTCTTGGTGGTTCAACAATACCTTTATCAAACTATCATTTTTATCTCAAAAACAATTGTTAGCAAGCCCATTTGCAACAAATTTTAGTTTTTAGCCACTTTACTTAAACCATTTTCCTTGTTGAAAACTTTCTTTGTGAGCACTCAGCAAACATTCATCTTCAAACGAAGTTTACCTTTACCATTTTCAAAGGATTGTTAAAAAGTCTATTTGCAATAGTCTTAGGCCTAGTTTATCCCACTTTGCTACTTATATCTTAACCCAAACCATTTTGTCCTTTTTATATAAATCATTTCTTGAGAACTAGGTGCTACCAAACCAATTTTTGTTTTCCAACCTAAGGTAAAAAGGTATACCTAATATATTCACTACCTTAAAACCCATAGCTATAATATCTCATGTTTGACCTACCCAAGACCAACTTCAAAAAGTCTAAACTTAACATAGCACTACAAATTGAGTGGGATTACAAAATTAAGAACTTAACTCATAAGCGTAGTGTCAACCAAAGCCTTATCAATAATTATAGTGTTACTTACTTTTATTAAGTCCTACTTTTTCCACACACACTTATGCACGTATCCCCTCATAGGCTTATTATTTCATATAGCTCCTCATCCTATTTCAGAATTTTGTAGATTCACACCCCTCCCCCCCCCCCCCCCCCCCCAATTTCTCATCAATCTTAAGTTTTCAAGAATCATCCAAAATAAGCATCGTAGATCCAAATATCCTCCATTGTTTACTCCTCACTTAAGCATTTGTTATTACCTCATTAAGAATTGTTTGCCCTAAAAAAATTCATCCATCACACTATCATAGTTATCCTTGCACTAAAAATTGTTTAGGATTTTCTATCCTTTCCATTCTTATCCCTCATCACCTTAAGAAAAAGGTTGGGCTACACACTTGATCATCATGTTGGAAATCTAATTGAAAAGCTCACTATTGAAGATCAAAAAGGTAGATTGTTGCAAAGAAAGAAGATTCTTGTTTACAATCATTGTTTTTTCATTGATGTCAAACTTTTTATTCGTAGGAATGACATTTTCTTATAAGATCCAAGTATTATCACTTAGTTGAATAATGAAGAGTATTTGATCAAAAAAATGTAACAAGAGAACCTAAGGGAAAGCTTGAGTTATGATGTTGTAATGAAGTGAAAGGATCAATTAAGACAATGGTTAAATGATGTATTGATAAAATACTCAAAGATACAGAGGTTGGTCACACTTAGAAACATTAGAGGAAGAAGTTGGAACAAGGTTGACTGCAAACCTTAAACTAAGATCATTTGTGGGTGTCAAGCAAGTTAGTTGAAGTTGAGAAAATTCTTAGTTGGACCAAAGTAACAAGAAATTCTAGTGTGTGTTGAGTGGTCTTTAGGTCCTAAGTAAAGATCAAGTGCTGAGAATCAAATAATATTAGCTGGTGTCAAGTGATCTTCAGGTGCTGAGCATCAAGAAAAACATAGTTGATGCTTAGTAACACAGTATGTGTCGAGCACCAATATTTCAATAGTGTTGAGCTATTACATTATTTTAAATGATGAAAAATTTTCAAACCTGAGGCGACAAAGTGGTTACCTTGAATTTTGGGAACAAGTTGGAAGATAAGGATGATGAGCTAGTGGCATAGAAATTTATGTAAACCATTTTTGCATGAATGTAAGAGCATTATTCAAGAAGTTTCTAGAGAAAAAAAAATATGGGTTAGATGTAATGAATCCTATCTAATCCATATGAATTGAAATTAAAGAATGGAAGAATTGGGTGGGAAAAGGAACTCCAAGACTTCTATTTAAGGAGTCATAGACCAAGAAGGAAATGTTGTTGATACTGATCCTACTAAAGAGCCAAACTGTGAAGTAGTTAGAAGGGTGTCAAGGAGAAGACATCTAGGAGAAGGAAGAGGATAGAGGCTCTAATTCTATAAGTAATCATGAAGAGAATATTGCACTAGTACATTGAGCATGGAGACTCAAGGAGACTAAGCTTGAAAGAAGGGAAAATGATTAGAGTTGCAAAGATTGAAGGTTGGGCACTGGTATGAGATGAGAAGTGATCTGAGATTTGCAAGTTAAGTTGTATGTTAAAATCAGGTCAAAGATTTTCTAATACTCTCTAGCAATTGTATTATATATGCAAATCCTAAGGACTTAGGTTGGTTTAATAGCCATTTGTAAATCCTTTAAAAGGGTGACATTCTAGGTGAATGTTCTAAAGTCCTCTAACCAAGCCCACTTCTAAAAAGGTGGTTACATCCTCTAACAAGGTCAGATTTAGTAGTGTGTTGTAAGCCTTTAACAGGGCATCATTTCAAAAGAGTGAGAATTGAGTAGCATGTTACTAGTGGTTTTTCCCAAATTGGGATTCCACGTAAATCACTATGTTATATTTGCATGTTCATTTATAGTAACTTGTTGATTAGAAAAGTTAAAGCTTGGATAAATGAATGGTTGAATGGGCTCATTATACTTAGTGAAATTTTTGAATAGGACATTTGGACCTTGAATAACTGATTCACCTCCTCCCCCCAACCCCTCGCTCTTAGTTATTCTAAAGCATTTCTAAAAATTGCCATTAGAGCATCTGTTGATTTAGTTTCAAGGTACTAGAAGTAGGAAGATCAAGATGTCAAAGAGAGAAGTTCCCAAGTTCAACAAAGACAACTTTACTACATGGTAGAGTCTGTTGAAACTACACCTTGGATCAATAAGTGACTATATACAAACCTCAATTGGAATAGAACATGTAAATCTAGCAGGACCTCTTACTGTAGATGATTTGAATAAGAAGAAGGAGCATACTAAAAATATGCTAAAAATTGCCTTTGCACTTAATTATGCATAATATGATGACATCAAAGATTGTGACACTACATTCAAAATGTGGAAAGCCTTATCAGATATCTATGGAGGAGATCAAAATGTCCAAAGAGCAGAGAGAGAGCCTAAGAGGAAAGTTTGAAGACATGAAAATGGACAAAGGTGAAAATGTTGCACAATATGCTGCAAGAATGAAAGAAGTGGTAAGTGGAATAAGGAGTCTAGGTGGCCAATTGGAAGAAGAAACTATCATCAGAAAATACTTAAGAACTTTGCTCCCTATCTATGCTATTAGAGTTATAGCCATATAAGAGTTGAGGTGTGTACAAGGAAACACACTAACCTTTGAAGGAATAGTGGGAAGACTTACTACATTTAAATTGTTAATCTTTGATAACTACAGATTAGAGAACCTTGAATCTACCTTCAAGGCCAAGATGACAATAAAAGAGACATAGGAGCAGAAATTGAGCAAGAAGAAAAGAAAGGGAAAATATGCATCCAGTGATAGCAACACAGATGAGAAAAATGTGGAATAATTAGAAGCACTACTGGCTAGGAGATTCCATAGAGGAAAAGGTAAATTCAAAGGTAAGATCCCTATCATATGTTTCAATTGTAATGAAATAGGTCATATTACTACAAGATGTACACAAAAGAAGAACTACAAAGAAGGAACCAAGTATAGGAACAAGAGAGAAGATGATAGCAAATATTACAAGGAGAAAGGAAAGAGATGCTACATTGTTCAAGGAGATTCTAATGAGAATAATGATGAAGTAATCTATGTGGCCAGAAAGGATGAATCAAATAAAGATGAATATGAAGCAACAACATTGGTTACCTGTATGAACAAAAATGACAAGTGGATAATAAATAGTGGATGCTCACATCACATGACAGAAGATAAAAATAAGTTCATTACCTTTACTGAATATGATAGAAATAGTTTTAGATTTGGTAGTGATGCTCCATGTCAAATCAAAGGAAAATGCTTTATTAAGATCACAAAGAAAATTTCATGTGATAATGCATACTATGTTGAAGGATTGAATTACAACTTGTTGAGTGTATCATAGTTAGGTAATGTAGGTTGCAAAGTTGAATTTGGAAACAAAACTGCCAAAATCTATGACACTAATGAAAATCTGATAGGAAGAGGTGACCAAACTAGGAGTAATATGTTTTACCTAGATATGGAAGATGCAACATGTCTTGTTCTCAGATTTGATGATGTGTGGTTGCGGCATAAAAGGTTGTGTCATGTTAACTTTGATCATCTGATCAGCATTAGCAAGAAGACAATGGTCAGAGGATCACCCAAATTAAAGAAACCCTTAAACACAATGTGCAAACAATGTCAACTAGGGAAGATGACTAAGTCTAGTTTCAAAAGAAAAACATACACTTCCAAAGAAGTACTAAAGTTAGTCCATACAAACTTATGTTGTCCAATAGAAGTGCAAAGCTACCTAGGAGATGAAATACATAATGCTACTTGTAGATGATTATTCCAAGATGATGACTGTTATGTTTTCAAAGAAAAAATTTGATGCATTTCAAATGTTTAAGTGGTATTTGGCTAGAGTTGAGAAGGAAACAGGAAAGAATTTGAAATGCCTAAGGTGAGACAGAGGAGGTGACTTCACATCAAAATAATTTGAAATATTTTCCAATGACAAAGGTATCAAAAGACTATCATTAGCACTAAGAACTCCACCACAGAATGGTATTACTGAAATAAGGAATAGATCAGAGATTGACTATGCTATAACCTTGATGATGGAGAAAAATGTTGCACTAAAATACTACAGAGAAGTTGTAAGTACTGCAGTCTACACACTGAATAGAGTCCAAGTCAAGAAAGGTACAAATGCAACACCTTTGGAATTATGTTATAGTCACTCACCTAATGTAAGACATTTCAAAGTATTTTATTGTAAATGATATATTCTTAAAGATACTAGAAATGGGAAGTTTGATGCAAAAAGTGATGAAGACATATTCCTTGGATACTCCACTAGAAGTAAAGCATATAAGTGTTTGAACACTAACACTAACAAGATTGTGGAGAGTGCAAATGTAAATTTTCATGAGCATTCAGAAGTTCAAATTGATGAGTCCAAGAAATTAGAGGATTATAGATCATTTGTATATTTCTATGAAGGAATGACTGTTGAAGACAATGTTGCAAATCAAGTGGGAAATCGGCAACAAATTACAGTATCTACTAAGTCTCAACCAGTGAATGCCAAGCTACTTTAAAAAGTGAAGTTATAGTATCTAGAGAATGCACAATCTAGTTTTGAAAATAGTATACATGAGTGGAATGATGAAATACTAGATGAAGAGGAACAAAATAACTCTGAATCTAAAGGATCAAACATGGAAAGAAGGATAGAACCAAGGTTAGCCAAGTATGTGAGATGACATCAACCTACAGATCAAATCATTGGTGAAAAGGATGCCAGACCAATGACAAGGAATAGACTGAGGAATGAATCATGTCTTCTAAGCAAGGTTAACCTAAAATAGTGAAGGATGCACTACAAAATGATGACTAGTATAAATCCATGGAAGAGGAGATAGATCAGATTGAGAAGAACAAAACATAGACCCTAGTTCCTAGACCAGCTAATAAGAATGTGATTGGTAGCAAATGGAAGTTTAGAAACAAACTTGATGAGAATGGTGAGATAACAAGAAAAAAAGCCAGACTAGTTTGCAAAGGCTATGCACAAGTAGAAGGACTGGATTAAGGGAAAAAATTTGCCCCTGTTGCAAGAATGGAAAGAGTAAGAACATTACTTGCATATGCTGCATATAAAGGTTTCAAAGTATATCAAATGGATGTGAAGTATACTTTTTTGAATGGTATACTAGAAGAAGAAGTCTACATAGAACATCCAGAGGGATTTGTAGATGACAAGAACAAGGACATGGTCTACAAATTTCACAAAGCACTTTATGGATTAATGCAAGAATCTAGAGCATGGTATGAGATGTTGCACAAATATCTTATGAATATAGTATTTGATAGAATAGATGACAACAATAACTTATACATCAAAACTGAAAAAATTAAAGACATTTTGATATTAGAAGTCTTTGTTGATGATATAATATTTGGAGGAAAAGATGTTCTATGCAAACATTTTGTTGATCAAAGGAAACATGAATTTGAGATGTCAATCTTTGGAGAAATCAAATTCTTTTGATGGATTACAAGTACATCAATTGAAACATAGTATATTTGTGACCCAATCCAAATACATCAAAGAGATACTCAAAAAATTTGGATTAGAAGAGTCAAAACCAATTACTAAACCAATGGCAATAGGACATAAGCTACCCAAGAATGATGAGTCTATTAAAGTGAATCAAAAATTGTACAAATCAATTATTGGAAAGCTACAATATGTTGTACATAGTAGACCAAACATTGCATTAGTTGTTCAAATAGTGGCAATATTTTCTACAAATCCGAGAGAAAATCACTTAATGGCAATAAAGAGAATCCTAGGGTACATAAAAGGAATTGATAACTTTGGTTTTCACTACAAGAGGAGTGAAAAAATTGAACTAAGAGCCTACACTAATGCAGATTGGGGAGGTAACATTAATGATAGAAAAAGCACAAGTGGGGGAGCACTTTTCTTGGAAAAAAAGGTTGATTACATGAACTAGCAAAAAGAAAAGTTGCACCTCACAGTCCACTACTGAAGCTAAATATGTTGCAGCTACGATAAATTGCACCAATATTGTATGGATCAAAGATTTTTTGTAAGGTATGAAGGAAGAGGTAACTGAGCCTAAGATACCTTATTGTGATAATACAAGTGCTATCAACATATCAAAGAATCCTATAATGCATGCTAAAACCAAGCACATTGCAATCAAGTACCACTATGCAAGAGAGTTAGTTGAAGACAAACAAGTGAAGATAGAATATCTTAGCTCAAAGGAATAGATTGTTGATATCTTCACAAAAGCACTACCTAAAGATGCTTTTGAGTATCTTAAACATAAGTTAGGGGTAATAACCTTAGCTAAGGCTGCTTGAGGCAAGAATAAGACTGCACTACATCAAATGAGCTTAATGTTAAAGATCTTATACATTTATGCAGAGGATGTTTACTTTAGGATTCATGCCTAAAGTAGTAGAAGTACTAAAATTCCAAATCAGTCACAAGAAAGGTGATAGAGGGAGAAATTGAATGAACCTTCAAAAAGCTACACCTACATACTAAGATGCTAATATGTCTTTGGCATTATTGTCAAAGAGGGAGAAATAGTAGAAAACTAATCAACAGGAGAAATTATGAGAAACTGATCACATCCTGATGATCTAGTGATCAGAAGTATGAGGGGGAAATATATCAAAAAAAGATAAAGGGAGATTTGAAGTCGTAGTTTACTTTTTGGCATTTGACTTACTATTTTAACCCAGTTAGCATTTCGTTAAATAGTTTAGTCTGATGGTTGATAAGTTTGGTTTTCCATCAATGCCAAAGATGGAGATTGTTAGAAATTTGATTAAAAAGCTCACTGTTGAACATCAAATAGGGAGATTGTTGAAAAAAAAAAATATTTTTGTTTTTAATCATTATTTTTTCATTGATGTCAAACCTACTATTCATAGGAATGACATTTACTTATAAGATCCAAGTACTATCACTTAATTGATTGATGAAGAGGATTTGATCAACAAGATATAACAAGAGAACCTAAGGGAAAGGTTGAGTTATGATGTTGTAATGAAGTGAAAGGATCAATTAAGATAATGGTTAAATTATGTATTGATAACATACTCAAAGCTAAAGAGGTTGGTCACACTTAGAAACATTGGAGGAAGAAGTTGTAACAAGGTTGACTACAAAGCTTAAACTAAGATCATTCGTGGGTGCCGAGCAAGTTAGTGGAAGCCGAGAAAATCCTCAATTGGAGCTGAGTAATAGGAAATTCTAGAGTGTGTTGAGTGAAGATCAGGTGTTGAGCATCAAATAATCTTAGTTGGTGCCGAGTGATCTTTAGGTGCCAAGCATAAAGAAAAACACAGATGATGTCGAGTAATATAGTATGTGTCAAGCACCAATATTTCAATAGTGTCAAGCTACTATATTATTTCAAATGATGAAGATTCAAAAAATCTTAACCAACAAAGTGGTTACCTTGAATTTTTTGAATGAGTTGGAAGATAAGGATGATGAATTGGAAGATAAAGATGATGAGTTGGTGGCACAGAATTCTATGTAAACCATTTTTGGGAAAATTTAAGATGATTATTCAAGAAGTTTTTAGAGTAAACAAAATATGGGTTAGATGCAATGAATCCTACCTAATCCATATGAATTGAAATTAAATAATGGAAGAATCGACCTAAAAAATGAACTCCAAGAATTCTATTTAAGGAGTCATAGACCAAGATGAAAATGTTGTTGATGTTGTTGCTACTGAAGAGCCAAATTGTAAAGTAGTTAGAAGGGTGTCAAGGAGAAGACATTTAGGAGAAGGAAGAGTAGAGAGGCTTTTCTTCTATAAGTGTTCATGAAGAGATGATTGCACTAGTACATTGAGCATGGAGACTCAAGGAGACTAAGCTAGAAAGGAGGGCAACTTGTCAAAGTTGCAAAGATTGAAGGCCAGGCAATGGTATGAGCTGAGAAGTGATATGAGATCTGCAAGTTAAGTTGTATGTTATAGTCAGGTCAAAGATTTTCTAATACTCTCTAGCAATTTTATTAGATCTAAAAATCTTATGGACTTAGTTTGGTTTAATAGCCATTTGTAAATCCTTTAATAGGGTGACATTCCAAGTGAATGTTCTAAAGTCCTCTTACTAGGCCCACTTCTAACAAGGTGGTTAAATCCTCTAACAAGATCACATTTAGCAGTGTGTGGTAAGCCTTTAATAGGGTAGGCCTTTCATAGGGCATCACTTCAGAAGAGCGAGAATTGAGTAGCATGTTACTCAAAGTTTTTCCCAAATTGGGTTTCCATGTAAATAATTGTGTTATGTGTTGATTTCTTATGTGTTATGCTTCCATGGTAATTTACAATAACTTGCTAATTAGAAAATTTAAAGCTTACATAAATGAATGGTTGAATGGGCTCATTATAGTTAGTGAAAATTTTCAATAGGACATTTGGACCTTGAATAACTTATTCACCTCATGCCCCTCCTCTTAGTTATTTTAAAGCATTTCTAACAATTGGTATCAAAGCATCTACTAATTTAGTTTCAAGGTACTAGAAGCAGGAAGATCAAGATGTCCAACAGAGAAGTTCCCAAGCTCAACAAAGACAACTTTTCCACATGGCAGAGTCTGATGAAACTACACCTTGGATTGATAGGTGACTATGCACAAACCTCAATTGGAATAGAACATGTAAATCTAGTAGGACCTCTTACTGGAGATGATTTGAATAAGAAGGAGAACAATCAAGCAATACTATAAATTGCCTTTGCACTTAATTATTGAAAATATAATGACATCAAAGATTGTGTCTCTGCATTGAAAATGTGGAAAGCCTAATCAGATATCTATGGAAGAGATTGGAATGTCTAGAAAGAAAAGATAGACAGCCTAAGAGGAAAGTTTGATGACATGAAAATGGACGAAGGTGAAAATGTTGCTCAATATGCCGCAAGAATGAAAGAAGTGGTAAGTGCAATAAGGCATCTAGGTGTTCAATTGGAAGAAGAAACTATCATTAGCAAATACTTAAGAACTTTGCTCCCTATCTATGCTATTAGAGTTTCAGCCCTCCAAGAGCTGAGGTGTGTATAAGGAAACACACTAACCTTTGAAGGAATAATGGAAAGACTTACTACATTTGAATTGTCCAATTTCAATAACTATAGAGTAGAGAACCTTGAATCTACCTTCAAGGCCAAGATGACAATAAAAAACACTGAGGAGAAAACATCAAGCAAGAAGAGAAGCAAGAAAAAACATGCATCTAGTGATAGAAATGAAGATTAGGAAGATGTGGAATAGTTAGAAACACTACTGGCTAAGAGATTTCATAGAGGCAAAGGTAAATTCAAAGGCAAGCTCACTATCATATGTTTCAATTACAATGAAGTAGGTCATATTGCTACAAGATGTACATAGAAGAAGGAAACAAGTATAGGAACAAGAGAGAAGATGATAGCAAAGATTACAAGGAGAAAGGCAAGAGATGCTACATTGTTGAAGAAGATTCTAATGAGAATGATGATGAAGTAGTCTATGTGGCCATGAAGGATGAATAAAATAAAGATGAAGATGAAGCAATAACATTGCTTACCTATGTGAACAAAAATGACAAGTGGATCATAGATAGGGGATGCTCACATCACATGAGAGGAGATAAGAGTAATTTCATTACCTTTACTCAATATGATTGAAATAGTGCTTGATTTGGTAATGATGTTTCATGTCAAATCAAAAGAAAATGCTCTATTAAGCTCACATAGAAAATTTCATGTGATAATGCATATTATGTTGAAGGATTGAATTACAACTTGTTGAGTGTATCACAGTTAGGTAATGTAGGTTGCAAAGTTGAATTTGGAAACAAAACTTCCAAGATCTATGACACTAATGGAATTATGATAGGAAAAGGTGAAGAAAATAGGAGTAATCTATTTTACCTAGATATCAAAGATGCAACATGTCTTGTTGTAAAATTTGATGATGTGTGGTTGTGGCATAAAAGGTTTTGTCATGTTAACTTTTGTAATTTGATCAGCATTAGCAAGAAGAAGAAGGTCAGAGGATCAACCAAATTAAAGAAACCTAAAAACACAATGTGCTAACAATGTCAACTAGGGAAGATGACTAAGTCTAGTTTCAAAAGAAAAACATACACTTCCAAAGAAGTACTAGAGTTAGTCCATATAGACTTATGTGGTTGAATAGAAGTGAAAAGCTACCTAGGAGATAGATACATAATGCTACTTGTAGATGATTATTTTTGGATGATGATTGTTATGTTTTTAAAGAAAAAATCTGATGCATTTCAAATGTTTAAGTGGTATTTGGCTAGAGTTGAGAAGGAGATAGGAAAGAACCTAAAATGCCTAAGGTGAGACAGAGGAGGTGAGTTCACATCAAAAGAATTTGAAATATTTTGCAATGAAAAAGGTATCAAAAGGAAAACATCAGCACCAAGAACTAAACCACATAATGGTATTGCTGAAAGAAGGAATAGATCAATGATTGACTGTGCTATAACCTTGATGATGGAGAAAATTTTTGCACTAAAATACTAGAGAGAAGTTGTAAGTACTATAGTCTACACACTGAATAGAGTCCAAGTCAAGAAAGGGACAAATGCAACACCTTTTGAATTATGGTATGGTCACTCACCTAATGTAAGACATTTCAAAGTATTTGGTTTTAAATGATATATTCTAAATGATACTAGAAATGGAAAGTTTGATGCAAAAAGTGATGAAGGCATATTCCTGGATACTCCACTAGAAGTAAGGCATATAAGTGTTTGAACGCTAATACTAACAAGATTGTGGAGAGTGCAAATGTAAATTTTGATGAACATGTAGAAGTTCAAATTGATGAATCCAAGCAATCATAGGATTATAGAAAAGATACTAGAAATGGAAAGTTTGATGCAAAAAGTGATCAAGGCATATTCCTAAATACTCCACTAGAAGTAAGGCATATAAGTGTTTGAACGCTAACACTAACAAGACTGTGGAGAGTGCAAATGTAAATTTTGATGAACATGGAGAAGTTAAAATTGATGAGTCCAAGGAATTAGAGGATTATAGATCATTTGTATATTTCTATGAAGGAATGACTGCTAAAGAAAATGCTACAAATCAAGTGGTGAATCAGCAAAAAAAATTAATATCTGCCGAGTTTCCTCTAGTGAATGTCAAGCTACATTCAGAAGCCAAGCTACAAAACATAGAGAATGAAAAATCTATTTTTGAAAATAGTATACATGAGGGGAATGATGAAATGCCAGATGAAGAAGAACAAAATAACTTTGAAGCTAAAGGATCAAACATGGAAAGTAGGATAGAACAAGGGTTAGCCAAGTAGCCAAGTATGTGAGAAGACATCACCCTCCAGATCAAATCATTGGTGACAAGGATGCCAGACTAATGACAAGGAATAGAATGAGGAATGAATCATGTCTGTTGAGCAAGTTTGAACCTAAAATAGTGAAGGATGCACTACAAGATGATGACTATTATAGTCATGGAAGATGAGATAGACTAGTATAAAGCCACCCTTACACAATAGCCAAATTATCCCTCATCACAACACCCGACCGTAAACATCCTTCCCCACATCAATTACTTAGCACCCATTAACACTCAATTGCTTTTTCAAGTAGGGGCACAACTAACATATACTTTGCATGGTGTACATTCTCAAACCATGGCCTATCTATTATCAATCATACCACCTTTTCAGCCATAATCATCCCACCAATAGTTTATCTAGTGACCTATGAAGAATTATCTAGTTGTGCGTCAACCCCATCCCTATATCTCCCTATTATAGCTCCCCTATCAGTAGTTTACCTAGCAGGTGTATTAGTATACCCCACCCCCTTTCCAAAAACCAATAACATCTATCTTAATTATCTCACAGCCCATATTCCAACCATCACCATATAGAAGAAAAGGTTATATCTATCAACCAACAACATCCACTACATACGTCACACCGAGAGCACTAGGATTGGGGGCAGCTATTATCCCACCTATAAACTATGAATGGGAGGAGATGAAACATTCTCTCAAGGCCCTCAAAGATGGAACAGAATCCAAAACCTTCAAGTTTGAAAATGATTTTCCATACCTATTTAAAAATTTCATTACTATGATGCCTTTTTCTAAACACTTTGAAACCCTAAAGTTTTTTAAATTTAAGGGGAAAGGTGACCTAGTCATACACATCAAAGAGTTCTATAAGCACTAACAAGAAGTGGCCCATAAAAATATTTTCCTCATGTATCTTTTTCATAAAAGTTTACAAGGCCTCACCCATGAATGGTTTTGTTGTATACCCCAAGGCACAATTAAAAATAATAATAATCTCTTTGAAGACTTTATGACTTAGTAAGCTCATTTTGTCAAGATAGAGATACCTATAGTAGACCTAGTTCATACACAAATAGACACAACCCTTGGAACAAAATTAGTCTAGGGTATCTTGGTATAAGGATAATGAGTTTTGCAAATTTTATCATGTAAAGGAGAATACTACCCTCAAATGCATGTAACTCAAAGACTATGTCCAAGACCTTATTGATCAAAATGAGATAAGAGTTGGGGTACAAGCCTCACCTAATGTAGGACTATTGATATATCAAAATTCCTTTCCTTCACACAACACAACTGTAGGCAAAGCCCTGCAAATACTCCTATCAATAGTAAATCCAACAATCCTTAAAAAAAAAAGGTGATAATTGAGACAAGTCTCAGAATTATACCTCAGCCTACTTGGACTATGGAAAACTCATTGTATACATATCACAAGTCAAGCCTTCTATAAACATTATAAATATCAAAGGTCCAAAAGCCCAATGTGCAGCCACCACTCAATGAGCTTGACTCAACATAGTTGGCCCATCTATATCTACACCACCAAGAACACCTTCATCAAGACTACCCCATGAGGACCATAGTATAACATCTTGGAACACCTTGGAAATATTTCAGCTCAGATTTATATTTTTTATCTCTTCCACAAAAGCCCACTTTATCAAGATATCCTCAACAGTACTCTAGATGAGTCACGCATCTCTACTGTTATCAATGCCAATGAGTTTTGCAACCTAGTCAGCCACCTACCCACATCAGATACTATGTCTTTCAAAACTTTTGATATCCTAGTTGTTGAGACCTAATCATATACTTCTACTTTGTCTAGTTGTCATAGTTTTTTACTTTATAGTCAAATGGGTCATGATAGATAATGGATCATCAAATAGGCAAGATACATTGAGTCTGATATCCTCAATGAGGTCATCACTATCAAAGTGTCTAACAACTTAGAGTGCACCACTGAGGGAACCATACTGCTACCTCTCAAAGTTGGCCCAGCCACTAAAGAAATAGTTTTTCATGTAGTTGATCTTAACATTCTATACAAAATCCTCCTTGGTTGATCATGGGTTCATGCCATGAAGGCCATTCCATCCACATATCATCAGTGTATCAAGTTTCTACATAATGGCATTGAGATAACCATCCATGAAGATCCTGAACCCTTTTCTTATTATAATGTGATAGAAGCCTCATACACCAACAATTATCCTAGAATTAGAATTAGCAACACCATGGCTAGCTCTTCTAGCACCTTCCACAATCCAAATACCATTTTAGCCTCCACCCTTTCTATAGTTAAGATCAACTACCAAGGTTGTGGTAATATAGTATTTTAGATTCCTTTGGTGTCAGCACTTTACTACTTGATCCACATACTCAAGGGTGCCTAAAATATTAGGTGCCAAAGCCAAATACAACCCCTCAACTTAGACAACTTGGTCCTACCACATTTGTTACTAAAGGTATCCTCGATGAAGAGGAAACAACTCCTAACACTTGTACATGGCTATATAGAGAGAGAGAGCCACCTCCAAAAAGTGAAGAATTTCTTCATCACTTCAGACAAAAATACCCATGGTCACATCGCCTTTCTAACGAGCATCTGTATTATCAAGGAGGTTTTCTAGGCCATCAAGGGTCAAGCAGTAGGTAGCCTATGAAAGCATACAAAGAAAAGAAAAATAAATGCTTAAGCTATGGACTCCCCACAACTAGTGGCACCATGATAGATGGCCATACCTTCATAAAAATCCAAAGTAGTCTTGTGAGTTTGAAGACATTCCTAAGGAAAAGAAAGCCTATGAAGATATCTTCCTTGATGAAATTATCCTAGGAGCCTCTATGCTCTACCAATTATCCCTAAATCTTATAGACTTACCACTCACTTACCCTAAACTCATTGATTAGGACCAACCAAGTGTTGTTCATGTTAACAAATTCTCCATAGAGAATGCACTCCTTTGATTCATGGGAGTAGAAAAACCATATAAAAAGTTACAACCATAATCAGAATATGTCTATAAGTTTGACCCAAAGGGTTACTTCAAGGAGGAGGAAATCTCTAGGCACAAAATTGAATAGAAAAAATAAAAAAATAAAGAAAAGGCATTCTCTGATGAAAACTCTTCTAGACCACCATTGAATGACTCAAAAAATGAAAAGAAAATAAAGGATGCATCCAATGGTGAAAATCTTTTTGAGGCACTAAAGGATGGAGATTTCATCCTTCCCCCATAGGATCATAGGCTCATAATATCATAAGTCTTGACAAGAGAAACTAGGCCAATCAATATTAGTCTAATAGAAATACCAAAAATCACCTACATTGCAACATCTCTACCACCTAAATAGGTAGAACTTCTCATTGAAGTCCTTTATGAGAACGCTGGTCACTTTCCATGGTTCTATCAAGACATGCCAGGATTGGAGCCCAAGTTAGTGGTACACCATTTGGCGGTGGATCCAAAGGCTAATCCTGTCAAGAAAAACCTCTGTACAATGCATCCCAAATTTTCTTTATTGGTTAAAGTAGAGCTAGAAAAATTTCTAGAGGCAAAGATCATTCACCCGATTGATTATTCAGAATGGATCTCCAACATGGTACCTATCATGAATCCTTTTGGTGATATTAGGATTTTCAAAGACTTCAAAGATATCAACAAAGCTTGCCCAAAGGATGATTTCTTGTTGCCAAACATAGACATGATTATTGATCTCACTTCAGGCCATGAGCCCTTATCACTCATACATGGTTTCTTAGGACACAATCAGATTCAAATAGTAGAGGAAGATTAGCATAAGATAGTATTTACCACCCCTTGGGGGACATTTTGTTACAACATGATGTCATTTGGATTAAAGAATGCCTAGGAAACCTATTAGCGAGCCCCGACAGTCATCATCCATGACCTAATCCACAAAAATCTTGAGGATTATGTGGCTTATATTCTACTCAATTCTCTTAAAGTCCTTGATCACTTAATTCATCTTGTGGAATTGTTTGATAAATTGAGTAAGTAACATCTCATGATCAACCCTATGAAATGTGTCTTTGACATCACATCAAGAAAGCTCCTAGGGTTCATTGTATCACGACATGCTGAGATTGACCCTAAAAAAGTCAAGGCCATCATGGATATGGCTCTTGCTAAGACACTCGGATAGATTCACTTTCTCCAAGGGAAACTACAATTAGTCAAAAGATTAATCTTTGAGATAGCTAATAATTGTCAACCATTCACACATTTTCTCGAAAAAGACCAAAAGTTTAGGTGGGATCCTATTTTCCAACATAACTTTAAACTGATCAAGCAATACTTGGCTAATCCACCTATCTTGGGTCCTCCAGTGGTGAGTTACCTACTCATATTATACATCATAGCTACCCCAATAGCTCTAGGTGTTCTTCTATCACAACTTGATGATGAATGAAAAGAAAGGGTTATTTACTACATGAGGCATACTCTAGTTGAGTACGATCTCAATTACACACCAATGGAAAAAGCTTGCTTAGTTGTGGTCTTTACCACCTATAAGCTTCATCATTATATGATAATCCACTTTGTGTAACTAATATCCAAGATTGATCCATTAAAATATATGTTGTCATGCACAGTACTCATAGTGTGTCTAGCCAAATCGATCATTCTTCTCAATGAATTTGATATCCAATATGTCAACAAAAAGGCTATCAAAGGTCAAGCTATAGTACATCATTTGGTCGATGTGCCTTTGATTGTTGATCACCCTCTCATTATGGAGTTCCCAGATAAGAACCTATGCCAAATAAAGGAAAACCCATCCTAGAAATTATATTTTGATGGATCTTACACATCCCATAGCTCAAGAGTTGGCATACCACTTATTTCTCTTCAAGATATGGCACATATCCTAGTAGTGGGAGGGGTAGGAGTGCATGATTTAACTAAAAGAAATGTAGCCTTCGGTGGCAAATTAGTTTGGCAAATATAAATTAAGCCTCATTCCATGTGGTGCAAGATTATGCAACATAAATATCTGGACAATAATGATTCTACAAGAATTACCTGTATCTTGGATCCTCCAAAAGGCTTAGATATTTGGGATTTCATGATTGCTTCATAGGATATCGTAGTAAAATATGTTACTTGGGAAGTAAATAATGGTAGTAGGGTAAGTTTTTGGAGGGACTCTTGGAATGGTCAACCTCCTTTATCAAATAGCTTGATATCTCATACTACTATCAATATTTCAAAAATTTATTGGAGTACACAACTCAATTAGTATATAGATAATGTATGTGAAAATTTAGAATTACTGAATTAGAAAAACCCAGATGAGTCACCTTTGACATCTTAGGAAATTTTTCAATTCAAAGAAATTTTGACATCTAAAAAAGTCTTCACATTTGGATCTGAAGATAAGATTAATTGGGCTCTAGCTAAGGATGCCCAATATTCAATGAAAGAGGGTTATAAAATCTTGTAGCAAAGTGTATTGAAGAAAGTTGCTAGTAGAGCATTCACATTTTTTTGGAATCATATTGTGCTTCCAAAGACAGGTTGCTTTGCATGGCTTGCATTGAAGCATAGGATCTTGACTAGTGATAGATTGAATAGATTGCACATTACCCCATCATTTAACTACATTTTTAATAATGAGTGTGAAGAATCAATGGATCACCTTCTTATTACTTGTTCATTTTCTAATCAACATTGGAGCTTCATTATGAATAAGTTAAAATATAGTACTCGACTCCAAAATAATTTATGGGATTTGTTTCAATCTTGACTAGTTCTTTATCCAAATTCATTATTTGTAAATCTTTGGAAGTGTATTCTGGCTTTAGTTGTGTGGGCTATTTGTTGGGAACAAAATAACCACATTTTTAGAATAGAGAGTACTACAATAGACAAAATATAGGAGGGTATTGAGAGAGAAACATCAGAAGTGACAAACACAAGTTTGAGAAATTGTAAAATTAATCCCATTCTTACTTCATGGGACTCTAAAGTGACTCAAAATTGGAGGTAGTTAATCATTCAATTGGTTAGAAAATTAATAACATAGCTTCTTCTTCTTTGTCTCAAAGGAAGGTTTATTGTAGATCCCCATCTGTGGGATTTTGGAAACTTAATTTTGATGGGGCATCCAGAGGAAACCCAGGAAATTATGATTTGGGGGCATGCATCAGAGACCCTCATAGAATAGTAGAGACACTTACAACTTCCCCTTTACCTATTGGTACAAATAACATGGCAGAAGCTCAAGCTCTTCTATCTGGCTTCATTTTATCTATACAAGGTAATTTTTGAATGTTGCATATTGAAGAAGATTCTTTAGTAATTATTGATGCTTGTATACAAAGAAAAGTATACTCATGGAAATTAAAGTATATCCTCAATCAAGTTTGGTGGCTTCTAGATGAATGCCAAGATGTTTGCATCTCACATACATTTTAGGAAGGAAATCAAGTAGTTGATTATCTATCAAATTTAGGTTGTGATGAGTTGTTATTTTCATTACTACATCCATTTTCTATGATAAAAAATTATGATGCTCTTAAATGATTAATAGAAGTTGGTAAGACTACTTGCTCATGCCCACACCCTTACTCTAAACATGATTTGGTATAATTAGTACATGCTAAATTTATTAAACATGAGGAGTAGCATTTGTGTTTTTTTCAAAATATTTGGGCAATTATGATTGTGTGAGGAAGTATAGATCATAGCTCTATCAAAGGACACATATCATGCAAATTTACATGGCCTTTCTAGTGCAAAACTTAATGTAGATTGGATTATAATAAAAATAGGGATTCAAAATTTCAATTTATATGTGTTCTCATCATTGCATACTTCTTCAAAAAAATTAGTTGACTCTAATATGCATTTTCCTTATTTGTTTCAAAATCTTGAAAGTGATTAATTTCTCTACTTCTCGTGAATTCTACCACAAATAACACCATGGTGCGTTGCCAAAGAGTTATCGCATATGGATTCCTTCAAGAATTGATAAAAATGTGTTGCCTTCTAATGTAGATGATGTTGTTCTTGACTTGATTTTTATTGTTCATTCTCCCACAGTTTGGTGACTCATTAGTTAAGTAATTGGTGAAGAATTCCTAGTTTCCTCGGCACTGTACTTCCTATATCCTTTGAACCTAGTCTCCATTTTCCTTTCCAACACTATGGACTTGATGAAATCTCCTCTAATTCTATAGTTGATGGCTCACAAGGTATTACATGCTCATTTTATTGTTGACAACAAACTTTCTATGGCTATGCAAAATTATGATTTATGGAGTGGTATGGCTCTGGTGGGGGGTTTATTTTCACACTCACAATTTCTTTTCAAGCATGAATGTTTTCTTATGTTTGAAGACCTTAAGAAGGAAATAGATATTTTCAGCTCTTCTCATATGAAAAATGTACTATAGGCCACCTCCCATTTTTTAGGCTTTCATCTTGAAGACAGAATTTAGAAAGTTGGGTATGCCCTCATCGACTTGCAAAGGTTTCCAAATTTTCCTCACACTCAGGGTCCAAACTTGGGGAATGTGAATCTTCAAACTAAAGAAAGAAATGACTAGAATAATGTATTTGAACTAGTAATCCCATATTCACATAATACATCTCAAGCTAGCTCTATTTGGTTTCCCAATTTTTCAAAGGTGGCATGTTCTAATTAGGAACCTACGAGTGCTCATGGTTTGGGCTAGGCTGCAATAGAATGCATGCCTGTATGTAGGAAAGGTACTTTAGAATATGATAGTAAACATGTTTGAGGGGATGTGAATGATATGGATATCAAAAGTTCTCCTGGCTGCGATGATATGGAGGAATGAATAGTGGATTGAGTTTGGTTTTCTATTTAATTGATGGATATTTTGTAATTTTGAAAATTGGATGTGCTGATAATCAATTTTTGAAACTTGAAAACATATTATTGGGAGGTAGTTGATACTCCTTAATGTAATTATGTATCATTTTCAATCAGTTTCAAAAACCTATGTAAATAAAAGGGATGTTGTTGGGTTTTCTTAACTGACTCTTTCCCAGTTAACCTATTTCAATTAGATTAATATAAATTTTATAGTGGCTTGTCGCTTTTTCCAAAAAATATATATATATCTTAGAGTATGAAGCCCTTGTTGTGAGGCTTAGAATAACACTTGAATGGAACATCACAGAGCTACAGTTCTTCAGAGATTCATAACTTATTATCAAGCAAGTTTTGGATGAATATCAAACTAAGGATGACAAGGTTCAGCCTAACAAAGAATTGATAGATCAGTTGAAACAACACCTTACTTAGATTTAATTCACCTTAATACATAGATTACAAAAAAAGGCTATAGATGCAATGGCTACTATTGGTTCCCTTTTGGAGATCCCTCGAGAGGCTACATAGTATGAATTCTTAGTTGAGTAGCTATATGAGCCTTCATACGAGAATGATGAATCAACATGGGTATGCATTTTGGTTGGTCCCAATCCCCATGGTACCAAGAAATTCATGCTTACCTACTAAATGTTGTCATATCTCACCATCTCACATGAACCCAATGCTAGAACCTTATTCATGAAGCATCCCATTACACTATCATAGCTAACACCCTATATCATCATGGTTATCATGAAACTCTCTCTCATTATTTAGGCCAAAATGAGGCTACAAGGTCTCTCAAAGAGGTACACATAAAACTTTTTGGTACCCACAGAAGTGAAATAGTTCTAGATAAGTAGATACTTTAGACTAGATATTATTGGCCTACTCTAGAACATGATGCATGTGACTTTGTCAAAAGGTATCTACCCTATCAATAACATGCCAATCTAATTTGAGCCCCAGCTCAAGATTTTCAACCTTTTGCACTACCATGGTCATTCACATGTTGGGGGTTTGACTTTGTTGGTGTTATAGCACCTCTCTCTTTAGAAGGACACAAGTGGATAATCACTACACCTGATTACCTCACTAAGTGGATAGAGGTAGTCCCACTTATCACCATCATGGGAATTCAAGTCCCCAAGCTTATCCTCTATCATATCATATGTCACTTCAGCATCCCAGCTACCATTTCCACTGACCATGGAGATAACTTTGAAAATGTTAATATAGAAGAATTTTGCACCTCCCTTCATATCTATCACCATTTTTCTAGCCCATACTTCCCACAAGGTAATGGTTAGGTAGAGGCAACTAATAAAACCCTACTCAAAATCCTAAAGAAAGTTGTCAATGATTCTAACCATCATTAGCATTTGCCAATCAACCTCACCCTATGGGCCTACCACACCTAATTTTGTACATCTCCAAGCACAACACCATACTCCCTAGTCTATGGTGTTGAAGCAATATTACCTATTAAGGTCAAACTCCCATCTCTATGTATTTCTTTACAAGGCTAGATATCGAATGAGGATTACAGAGTTGCTAGACCCACCTAGCTAGATCTACTTGATATACAAAGGTAACATACCTATGACCATCTCATGGGCTATCAAAATCATCTCAAGTGTAACATCAACTAGAAGGTCCATTTGCAATAATTTTAGGAAGGATAAATGGTTCTCAAAGAAAACATAAAGGTTCAAGCTGACCGAGAAAAGAAAGGGAAGTTCGAGCCCTTGTGGCTTGGTCCTTACGTGGTCTTTCCAACTTTTGGCTCAGGGGCCTATCAGTTATCAATGCTTCAAGGTGAATTACTGAACAATCCCACCAACATCATTCACCTCAAGAAATTCTATGCCTAAGATCCTCAGTGTATCTTGCTACATTAAAAAAAATAGTAAAGAAAAATAAGTTTCCAATGGTGTAAATTTGGTAATTCAAGTGCTTTGGATAGGTGCCTTGGTGAAAACCTAGTAAATAGGTGCCATGTGTACTCATCCTATTCATTATGTATCAATGACATGCACCTTCCCCATCACCCGTCCACATCTCATCACCCATTTTCTCATTCTCCACAAGTGTTCCAAGGATTCCACCCCCACACAACTATAAATCATGTCATCTTATCATTATCCCTTAGCTTGGAAGACTCATCATAATAGTGTATTCTACCATGGCTTGCACATATATCCTACCCCTATACCTTACTACGTGTATCATATCAGTTGTGTTTTATCTCTTATACCATACCCATGTATCATACCCTTGTAAACAATAACAATACTATATGTATCATGTTGCATCCTCATCCTGATCTTTTCCATATCATGTGAAACCCACTATCATATTTTACCATAGTATTTGCATCATCCAACTTTTCTTATAGTCACACTTGTACATTTTTGAATCCTATAGTGAGACCTTGCATCATCAACAATTTGTCTGTAGAAAGTTATAGTTGCCAATTTTGTCATAGTCCAAAAGACTATTGCTATGTTCTTACAGGATACATCTTGTTGGTGTTTTTACACTACTAAGAAATGAAATACTTAATATCAATATGGCAAAGATCAAATAACTTAAGGATTAGCTATTTCCCATTATCAGCTAGATGATCTCAGATCTAGAGCAAACTTCAACAAAATCATAAGAGATTTTCTAGTCTTTTGGCTTTGTGAAACCAAGGCAGGTGCACCTAAGGGATAAGGAGATTCAAAGCTTGATACTACTTTCACATTTCATTCATTCCATGACATTCTATTACAATATTCATCCCTTATAGTAGATTGGTCACAATTCTTCTCAGATTTACAAATAATACTAGCCAATAGTAGCTAACAAAGACTCAAAGGTTAAATGTAAACAAGTATTGACTAGCTATGACACTCTTCATATATTTAAAGAAAATTTGATTTTGATTTTAATATTGAGCTTGATTTGTATCCATGATTTCTTCATATGCAAACTAAACTAATTGATCAGTGCCTCATCCATTAGGATTCAGAGTATATTGAACCTTAAAACCTAATTGATTTCATTACAATCAACATAATTATTAATTCTCACTAAAACTTATTCTTATGCATATCCTTGTTACTGCCTAGAAATTCTATCATATCACTAAAGTATTTACCTAACTCATTGAATTAAAAGCAATGGTGATATGATATACAACCTATCCTAGCTACACTAAATAGAATAATCTTTGTCCATGCAATCTCAAAATAACTAGTAAATAGCAATGGACACAAGATTCAAAGAGAAAAGATATGGTGAAAATTCATCTTTGTATTAATTCTCTTTGAAAATTATTTAACATTGGATAATACCCAAAACAAATCAAGATAAGAGAACATGATCATGAAAAAATAATGTATTCTTGGAAAACTATGTGATTTTGAGCCAAACTCATTGGGTCAATGAGTTTGGCTCAAAATCACAAGGTTAAATCCTAATAGAAATATCACAATTTGACTTGTTGTGGAAATTATCTCCTACTTATCTATTCTTAGATTTGTAGAGAAATACATCATAAAACTTGCTTTAAGGACTAGACCAAATAAAGCTTAGCAAAACTAAAAGTTATACAATGACTCAAACTCTTTCTCTAGCCTTGGAATCTCACTTATATAGTGTGAGATGCAACAAGATTTAGGGATAGAGAATACTAATAATTTTCCTTAAGACGGAAAGATATTTACAAAGTTACTATCACAAAAGATAAGAATTGGTGCAACATAATGTCTTTAATCATGAATATTCTCTTGTGGGACCACTTCTATAGAACTTTTCATTACTAAGGAGTTTATGATTGGCTTTGCTACTATTTCTCTTCCTTGAAATGTGTGACCATTGGACTTGCATGTGATGGGCCTTGTTTTGGTACTTTAAAGCTAAGTTGAACCTGAGGTTCTCCATCCATGTCATCTTGCACTGATAGATTAACAATCACATTCAGTTGTCCTAATGCAAAATCATCTACTTGGGCCTTTGTAATTGTAACTACAATTGGTTGCTTACCTCTATCCTCTTATGATCTTACTGATGTGTCAATTATTTGTACTTCATCCTATTCCATTTCACTATCATCAATTTCACCATATTCCAATTGTTTTGCATGAACAAAATTTGTCATCCACTTGTAAAAAAGTGTGTCATCTATCCAATTAAAATTCAGAATGTCATGTTGTTTCTTGATCACATATTCTCCCAATTTTTCTATCTCAACAAAATCTTCTCTCAAAGAATCATAAAATAACTATACTTTTACAACTTCTTTAGTTGTATCTACCCACTATGCATTTCCTTTTTTATTTATGACACTATTCATCTAAAGACATAATAGGTCATTCAATTCCTAGGCCCATTCTTCTTTTTTCTTCAACTTATTATTTCTATCTAGGGCATGGGGAAAAGTCCAAAAGTTTAACTCTTATATTTTTCAAGATAATTAATGATTCTCATTTGTAATGCATTTCTCTTATCATCAAACTCAGAGAGATCATTACTTAATTCATAAGTCTCTTCTATATGGTCACAAGACAAAGTAATAACTATAAAACACAAGAGAGTGACATCCTTGACCCTCTTATTCCATTTTTTGACAATTGGCTTTAGAGAATCATCACTTTCTTTTAGCTCAACCCATATATTTATTACCTTTTCTAATTGATCATAGAATTTTGACCAACCAATTTTATCAACTAAATACATGATGGATTTCCTTAATCTATCCTCATACTAGATATCTAGCTCTACATGCAATGCCCATAGTTTACTCTTTTCTTCTTCAAAATCCTTTGTAGTGTAATACTAATATCTCTATGGTGTGTCTAAAATTTCAATACGCAAAGTGAATTTAAAAGGCTCCACTAGTGGATAAAGATAAGTGATCCTAGGCCTACAAGATTTTCCTTGGTGTCCCATCAACTTATTTTCAAGCTCAATTCTCTTTTAAACTTCTCTATTATAGGTAACCAAAACTTTATTATATTTATCCTATAATTATAATCTTTCCTTTTTATCTTTCTAGGTTGTGGTTAGGGTGAGGTTGGTTGTTCCAACACCTAGCTCTACGGCTTCTTGACCTAGTATCCTCTACCCTTTTCATAATTAAATTTCCTATAAAGTCAATATCATTGGGATGAGAAGAGTTGGTTCTAGATCCTTTTCTCATTGACCAAATTACAAATGCAACATGATCCTCACTAAACTTGGCACCTTTCATCTCTTTCTTCACATTCTCATCTATGTTTAATTTTTTGGTGACAAAATTGAAAACCATTGCATCAGTAATGTCCCAATTTTATAGCAACAAAACCCCAGATGATTTTATCACTTCGGTCCCTTCTTCAAGGGTCAAGATTTTAAACTCTTGCATAATTTATTCCTTTATTTCGTTCTATAGATCTACCTCCTCCATCTTAGGATGCTCTATTTTCATCTTATTACACCTGTCTTCAAACAATTGAATATTTGTCCTCCATGCAAACTGATGAAAGGCTCTATATTTAATAAAATTTTCATGAGAAATGAACTCATGGATGGCATGTTCTATAATAGGGTCTAACTCCCTTCCTCTGTAGTTAGAACCAATTAACTCAAGGCTTGGCATGGGAGGTTCTTGAGGCTTCCCCTCTTCTAGCTCTGAAATGGTGATGAAAACACCCCCTGGGATTCCAATTGTTCCACCTACTCCTTAGTGAGTTATTCATCTCCTATATGTAATAGAGACTAAGTGGGTGAGTACTCCTCTACTTCAAGAACCTATTTTTATTCTACATTTAGCCTCTTGGGCATGGGCTCATTAGGCCTTTCTTCCAAAAAAGCACTGATTGACCCAACTATTTGTTTTTTTGGTCCACTAAAGACCTCTTATTCTGAGTTATATTATAGCCAGGTCTTCTTTGAATCACTAAATACCCTAATCCTATTACAAGGGTGAAAGAAAATTTCTCATGGCCTCTTGGACCTTATCAAGATAAGAATAAATAAAAAATAATTTCTTCTCATTCATAGCTTCCATGATCTTTAGAAAAGTGATCATCAATTTATTTAATTTGTCTTCCTCTGTCTTGGCATTTTCTAGAGGCTTATAATTCTTATCAAAACAATTAATAAATTCTAAAACCCTAGAGTAAATTGGCTACTTCTCCTTATTAATCTTTTGCTCTTTAAGAGAGAATTCATTCCTTATTATGTCCTCAGGGAAATAGGACTTATGGTCCTTGGCACTAGTCTTAGCCCTCCATCTAAATGGATCAAAAAATCCTTCACCGTCATTGAAATGAACATGGGAGGTAGCCATTTTATATTGATCCAAAAAATTACATAGAAACAACCAACCACCCTTGGTGATCATGAACTAGTGAGAAATAGTACAATATGGGAAAATTGAGCCCCTAGACCTACCAATCAATTGTGTTTCCTCCAATCCACCTATCTACCATAGAATTTTAGCTATCCCTACCTTTAGAGGTACTTGGTAAGGAAGCACATGGGGATTCCCTTGGAGTACATATACTATAAAAACTATAGACACAAGGTATGGTATAATTTCATCCCAAATGTGGGATACGTTCAAACTAGAAGGGTTGTCCATAGGTCTGATAAAATCCAATAGTGCCTTTGGAATTCTGGGATTGTCCCTTAATATGAGGTTTCTCAACCTAGATGTGAAGTACCTATCAAATAAAAAATCTAGCCTCCTCTACGTCACAGGTCATATTTGCACTCCACAACTAGATTGGTAGAGCTTCTCCCTCATATTCTCTATTTAAAACCATCTCTTTTTCAAAGTATGTAACCCCTTTAAATAAGAACATATGCATCAACAATGAGTAATGGCCAAATGTTTTCTCAACTTTTCTCTTTTCAATCCCAACTAGTCTTATATGAATCTCTTCTACTAGATAAGATGCAAAATAAAAGATGATATCCACACCAAAAGAAGAAATCTATGTCATCATGTACATGAACTTTATGGGCATGAAATTTTGATCAACCTAACCAAAAACACTACATAAAGTCATGTAAATTCTATGGCCCTAGTAGTGAAAATTTCCTTCTTGAAAGGCTCTTCAATTTATGTTGTAACAAAGGTCAAATTTCCAATTGTGGCTAGATGTTCTCTCAATGCACCTTCCCTAACCTGATCCCTTTTAGATAAATACTCATTTTCCAACCTCTATAAATCAATGAGCTCATGGTAATCTATGACTGGCTCCAACCCAAAAACCTCTTGAATTTCTTCATGATTAATTCTTATCAAAGATTCCCCATCTACTCTCCTCACTATCCTAGCTATTGGGTCATAATTTTGGGCTATGGTTGTGAGAAGTTCTAAATCCATGAAAACTCTAGGGACTACTAATTTACCCAAATTAGAATTCCAAGTATTTCCATGGGGCCAAACAACTTCCTTTCTGAGAACCATTTCGTCAATAGTTGGAGCCCTATTTTAGAAGTAATGGCATCCCTAATCCAATTCCCTTTATCATATAAACCATTTAAAATCTTGAGTCTAGGGTTCACAAGAATTAGCTTTTTCATTTGGGTTGACTCATTCATGGACTCTGATAGCTATTCTAGAAAATCATCATGTATATTCCTACCAGTATATTATTCTTTTCCTAAAAAACCCTTCTTTGGAGGCATATTTGATGATAATAATGTAGAAAAACTAGAATTCTTTGAGTGATATATGAGATAAGATACTTACCTACATCTCTTGTTTCTTCTTTGAAACCTACAATAAATTGCTGATACAGAAAATTCCTTCACAATTCTACCAGTCGAGGAAAGCTCTTCAACTAATTCCAGCTATTAGAAAATCAAAAATATGTTTTTCCAAATAAAATATTTGAGTTATGGAATATATCCTTGGTTTTTACTTTGCACGAGGCATGCTAATTCTCATAAATGGATCGTAGAGAAAAATAGAGTGGCACCACCTCCCAATTTTAAAAACAAGTCATCTATTTTTTAAAAATATGATGATTGAGGAATAAAATATTTAATGACTCAGCTTCAACCCTCCAAGTTGGTGGTCAACCCAATTAAATCCTTCTACATAAGCCCTTTTTTTCACTACTGGCAATTTATATTGGACCCACTTGTGCCTCTAGACACATGCCATGCTCTCACAATGTCACCAAGGGTAAACATTGAGCAACTTCCCATGGTGACATAGTGACCATCATTGATGATGCTTTGATAATACGGTTAAAAATTTATGATTATTCCATTGTAAATATGGTGGGCCCATAGTATTTCCCTTTGGTTACCATGTCGCTAGCAATAAAGTTTGAGAAAGTTCTGATAATGATAATGTGACCATCGTCAATATTGAAGAGATTGGACAGAGCCGATCAACAGTACATTTATTTTAGTGTGCATCCTTAGTGGCATCTAACACTTTTGACAAGTTGATGTGATTATGAGGCTATTAATGGCAGGTAGATTCATGACACCATCTTTAAGTTTGGTCCCACTATATTTTCTTTTTGTGGCAGTCCTTATGTCATAATTGGTAAAGTTCACGCAAATTCCCGTAGTGACAAGGAGACCACCATCAATCACGGGAAAATTTGACAGTGTGGATCACTTGCCTTAAAACATCATTTACTTGTTGAGTGGGTCCTATATCTTGGTCCCCATGTTGCTAGTGGTAAATTACATGTGATTTTGTATGGTGACAAGGTGACAGCCCTTAATCTTAAAAAGATCAAGGGTTACCATTAAAATGATTATTTTTTCAAAAAGAAACCTGAATCCATGAGAAAATAAAGATAGAAGCTTAGGTTAAAAAAATTTCAAGATGTTAGGAAATACACGAACAACTCTTAAAAATTTACCGGAAATATAAAGGGGGTGTTTTAAAAATGATTTCTCCTACTCAAAATGCTTTGAAAAGGCATCTAACCCAAATGTTTTTCTAGGGCAACAATTTAGTAAAAAAAAAATTAAGTTTTTTTGAGGGTTAACAAAATCAAAGAGACCAAACCCTAATTTTCACAAAAGGAACGTGGAACATTCACTTTGAGATATATGTAGATAGGCATGAAGTAGAAACATCACCAAAACATCCTTCCTCATACCTAACATTGGCCCGTCAACATGTATTCATATTGATCTCTTTGGGAAAAGTTTTCTTTTTCATGTATTTATTCTTTCTTTTGATGTTGGGATCTTTGTAGTTTCTTCAAATAAATTTTTTCCAAGAAATTTTATTTTTTCCCTCCTCATGATCATCATGATCTATTAAAATAGGTGCACTATGACTGGGGAAATTTGAAAGAAAGGTTTTGATCTGGGTCATTTTCCACTTGTGAGTCAATTAGATATGACCCTTGCATATTCCAAACATGTTTTCATTCATGATCACGTGATGAAGTTGGGAAATATAATTTTCTTGTGGATCACCCAGCATCACTTTAATGTTAATTTCTTTAGGACTCGTATGTGATGTTGGGATGATCTGTGCATGCTTGTTCAAGTCAGTCCTATGTAATATTGGGGTAAAGGCCTTGATGTTTGTAGTAACCTTAACATATACCTAATATTCCTATATCAATAAAGTGCTCACACTACATGGTGGTACTTCTTTATTAAGTACCCCATCCTAAGGCTTCAAGTGTATCTTATCACCCTCGTCATTTTTGTCCCATACAGAAAATTACTTGTTCATACCTCTTTTTCATGCATTTGTACTACCCACATCCTACCCATTCTACTCTTACCATACACATCTATCTTATCTACCCATCCATTCCTTCACAAGCTCCATTCTACCACATTATTGCCTCTTTATTTTATCCCAATCTCCTACTCAATTCCATCTCCTTAATTCTCTTACAAATATTGTTTTTAAAGTTGTGCATATTATTTCCACCCCCAAAAAATGGTTACGGTTCAATCAGTGATATGATACAAACATACAAACCACATGTGTTTCCCTATCACCCTACTTACATTTCATAACATTTTTGCTCACCTCTCTCTGCATTCCCATGATATCTTTTATAATTTTTTACTCATCTTTTGCCTCATATCAAAGCCCCATGTCACTCATCATTTTTACTCACCCTAATATTTATGGTTCATTATGAGGTCATCTTTGCATTATCATAGCTTTTAGATCATCTCTATTATCAAAATCTTTCAATATACTTTACCCATCCTAAATATTAGGTTCATTTTTATTCTCATAAACTTAAGAATCAAAAACATTAGCCTCATTTTCATCATCATAGTTTGAGTTCATTTTTATCATGTTTCACCATCATAGTTTGAGTTCATTTTATCATGTTTCACCATCATAGTTTGAGTTCATTTTATCATGTTTCACCATCATATTTTTATTTTTAATTTTATCATTTTCATCATCATAGTTTGAGTTCATTTTTCACCATCATAGTTTGAATTGGTTTTATCATTTTTCACTATCATAGTTTTATGTTCATTTTAGCATTTTCACCATCATAGTTTGAGTTAATTATTCACCATCATAGATGATGTCATTTTATCATATTTCACCATCATAGCTTAAGTTCATTTTATCATGTTTCACCATCATAATTTGAGTTCATTTTATCATGTTTCACCATCATAGTTTGAGTTTATTTTTATCATTTTTCATCATCATATTTTTATATTCATTTTAGCATTATCATCATCATAGTTTGAATTCATTTTTCACCATCATAGCTTTATGTTCATTTTAGCATTTTTCATCATCATAAATTGAGTTCATTCTTCACCATTATAGTTTTATGTTGATTTTACCATGTTCATCATCATTGTTTGAGTTAAGGTTTCCTCATCATAGTTTTATGCTCATTTTATCATGATTCATCATCATAGTTTACAACTTATTCCTCATATTCATCATCCTAGCTTATATTTATTTTATCATGTTTCATTATCATCATTTACACAAGTCCATTCAATTTATGTTTCTCATCATAAAGTTAAACATCATTACATCCATCATCATATCTTAGATTCATTTCCATTTGTTTTAGATATCATTAAAAACATCATCATAAACACATCACATCCTACATCATAAACTGTCAGCACCATCTAATATCTCATTATAAACATGTCACATCCTACATCACAAGACATTAGTAACATCATGTTGGAAATCTGATTGAAAAGCTCATTGTTGAAGATCAAAGAGGGAGATTGTTGTAAGAGAATGTTTTCAATCATTGTTTTGTCATTGATGTCAAACCTAGTATTTGTAGGGATGATATTTTCTTATAAGATCCAAGTACTATCACTTAGTTGATTGATGAAGAGGATTTGATCAACAAGATGTAACAAGAACACCTGAGGGAAAGGTTGAGTTATGATGTTGTAATGAAGTGAAAGGATCAGTTAAGACAATGGTTAAGTAATGTATTGATGACATACTCAAAGATACAAAGGTTAGTCACAGTTAGAATTATTGGGGGATGAAGTTGTAAGAAGGTTGACTACAAAGCTTAAACTAAGATCATTAGTGGGTGTCAAGCAAGTTAGTTGAAGCTGAGAAAATTCTCAATAGAAGATGAGTAACAAAAATTTCTAGTGTGTTCTAAGTGATCTTTATATACCGAGCATCAAAAAAAAATTAGTTGGTGCTGAGTGATATTCAAGTGCCAAACATCAAGAATAACATAGTTGATGCTAAGTAATATAGTATGTGCCAAGCACCAGTATTTCAATAGTACCAAGCTATTGCATTATTTCAAAAGATGAGGATTCACCAAATATAAGCTAGCATAGTGGTTGCATTGAATTTTGTGAATGAGTTGGAAGATAAGAATGATGATTTGGTGGCACAAAATCCTATGTAAACCATTTTTGTGTAAATTCTAAAGGATTATTCAAGAAGTTTCTAGAGGAAACTGAATATGGGTTGGATGCAATCAATCCTACCTAATCCATGCAAATTAAAATTGAAAAATGGAACAATCGAGTGGGAAAACATACTCCAAGACTTATATTTAAGAATTCATAGACCAAGAAGTAAAGTGTTGATGATTCTATTGCTGCTGAAGAGCCAAATCTGTGAAGTGGTTAAAAGGGTATCAAGGAGGAGAGATCTAGAAGAAGGAAGAGTATAGAGGCTCTACTTCTATGAGTAGTCATGGGGAGATGATTGCACTGGTACATTGAGTGTGGAGATTCAAGGAGACAAAGCTTGAAGGAAACGCAAGTTGTTAAGAGTTGTAGAGATTGAAGGCCAGGCAAGGGTATGAGCTAACAAGTGATCTAAGATCTATAAGATAAGTTGTATGTTATAGTTAGGTCAAGGATTTCTAATACTCTCTAGCAATTGTATTAGATTTGAAAATCCTATGGACTTAGATTGGCCTAATAGCCATTTTTAAATCCTTTAATAGGGTGGCATTCTAAGTGAATGTTCTAAAGTCCTCTAACTAGGCCCACTTCTAATAGGGTGGTTAAATCCTCTAACCATGTCACACTTAATAGTGTGTTGTAAGCCTTTAATAGGGCAGGCCTTTCATAGGGCATCACTTTAGAAGAGTGAGAATTGAGTAGCCTGTTACTGGTGGTTTTTCTCAAATTGGGTTTCCACGTAAATCACTGTGTCATGTGTTGATTTCTTATGTGTTAATGCTTGCATGTTGATTTATAGTAACTTGCTGGTTAGATAAATTAAAGTTTGCATGAATAAATGGTTGAATGGGTTCAATGCACTTAGTAAAAGTTTGAATAGGGCATCTGGACCTTGAATTATTGATTCACACCCCCCCACCCCCCCTTAGTTATTCTAAAGCATTTCTAACAATTGGTATCAAAATCATCTGTTGATTTAGTTTCAAGGTAGTAGAAGCAGAAAGATCAATATGTCCAAGAGAGAAGTTCCCAAGCTCAACAAAGACAACTTTGCTTCATGGTAGAGTTTGATGAAATTGCACCTTGGATCAATAGGTGATTATGCACAAACCTTAATTGGAACAAAACATGTAACCCTAGCAAGACCTCTTACTGTAGATGATTTGAATAAAAAGAAGGACCATAAGCAAGTAATGTTGGAGATTGCCTCTGCACTTAACTATGCAGAATATGATGACATCAAAGACTATGACATTGCATTCAAGATGTGGAAAACCTTGTCAAAAATCTATGGAGGAGATCAGAATGTCTAGATAGCAAAGAGAGAAAGTCTAAAAGGAAATTTTGATGACATGAAGATGGAGGAAGATGAAAATTCTACTCAATATGCTACAAGAATGAAAGAAGTGGTGAATGCAATAAGAAGTCTAGGTGGACAATTGGAAGAAGAAATAGCTATCAAAAAATACTTAAGAACTCTGCTTCCTATCTATGCTATTAGAGTTTCATCCATCCAAGAGCTGAGGTGTGTACAAGGGAACACACTAACCTTTGAAGGAATAGTGGGAAGATTTATTGTATTTTAGCTATCCAATTTTTACAACTATAGACCTGAGAACCTTGAATCTACTTTGAAGGCCAAAATGAAAATAAAAGATACTAAGGAGGACCCGTCAAGCAAGAAAAGAAGAAAAGGAATACATGCATCCCGTGATAGCAATGTAGATGTGGAAGATGTGGAACAATTAGAAGCACTACTGGCTAGGATATTCCATAGAGGTAAAGGCAAATTCAAAGGTAAGCTCCCTATCATATGTTTCAATTTCAATGAAGTAGGTCATATAGCTGCAAGATGTCCATAGAAAAAGAAATACAAAGAAGGAAACAAGTATAGGAACAAAAGAGAAGATGACAACAAAGAGAAAGGCAAGAGATGCTATATTGTTGAAGAATAATTTGATGAGAATGATGATGAAGTAGTCTATGTAGCCATGAAGGATGAATCAAACAAAGATGAAGATGAAGCAACAACATTGGTTACCTGTGTGAACAAGAAGAACAAGTGGATCATAGATAGTGGATGCTCACATCACATGATAGGAGACAAAAGTAAGTTCATTACCTTTACTCAATATGATGGAAATAGTGTTAGATTTGGTAATGATGCCCCATGTCAAATCAAAAGAAAAGGCTCTATAAAACATATAGAGAAAAATTAATGTGATAATGCATACTATGTTGAAGGATTGAACTACAACTTGTTGAGTGTATCATAGTTAGGCAATGTAGGTTATAAAGTTAAATTTGGAAACAAAACTACCAAGCTCTATGACACTAATGGAAAGCTGATAGGAAAAGGTGAAAAAACTAGGAGTAATCTATTTTACCTAGATATGGAAGATGTAACATGTCTTGTTGTTAGACTTGATGATGTGTGGTTGTGGCATAAAAGGTTGTGTCATGTTAGCTTTGATTATCTGATTAGTATCAGCAAGAAAAAGAAGGTCAGAGGGTTCCCCAAGTTGAAGAAACTTGAAAATACAATGTGCAAACAATGTCAACTAGGAAAGATGACTAAACTCTAGTTTCAATAAAAAAACATACACTTCCAAAGAAGTACTAGAGTTAGTCCATACAAACTTAAGTGGCCCAATAGAAGTGCAAAGCTACCTAGGAGATAGATACATAATGCTCTCTATAGATGATTATTCGATGATGACTACTATGTTTTTTTTAAAAAAATCTCATACATTCCAAATGTCCAAGTGGTATTTGGCTAGAGTTGAGAAGGAAATAGTAAAGAACCTAAAATGCCTAAGGTCAAATAGAGGAGGTGAGTTCACATCAAGCGAGTTTGAAACATTCTACAATGAGAAAAGTATCAAAAGGAAAAAATCAGCACCAAGAACTCCACCATAGAATGGTATTTCTAAAAGGAGGAATAGGTCAATGATTGACTATTCTAGAACCTTGATGATGGAGAAAAATTTTGCACTAAAGTACTGGAGAGAAGTTGTAAGTATTGTAGTCTACACACTAAATAGAGTTCATGTAAAGAAAGGTACAAATGCAACACCTTTTGAATTATGGTATGGTCATTCACCTAAAGTTAAACATTTCAAAGTATTTGGTTGTAAATGATATATTCTAAAAGAGACTAGAAATGGCAATTTTGATGCAAAAAGTGATGAAGGCATATTTCTTGGATACTCCACTAGAAGTAAGGCATATAATTGTTTGAATGTTAACACTAACAAAGTTGTGGAAAGTGAAAATGTAAATTTTGATGAGCATGCAAAAGTTTATGTTAATGAGTCAAAACAAATAGAGGATTATAGATCCTTTGTATACTTCTATGAAGGAATGAAAGTTGAAGATAATGTTGCGAATTAAGTTGGAAATCAGCAACAAACATTAGTATCTGTCGAGTCTCAACCTATGAATGTCAAGTTGTATTTAGAAGTCAAGCTGTAGAATTCAAGAAATCCACATCCTAATTCTTATAATAGTATGCAAGAAAGGAATGATGAAATTCTAGATGAAGAAGAACAAAATGACTATAAAGCTAAAGGATCAAACATGAAAAGAAGGATTGAACAAATATTAGCCAAGTATGTGAGAAAACATCACCTTACAAATCAAATCATTGGTTATAAGGGTGAAAGACCAATGAAAAAGAATAGGCTCAGGAATGAATCATGTCTACTAAGAAAAGTTGAACCCAAAATAGTGAAAGATGCACAAGAAGACGATGACTGGTATAAAGCCATGTAAAAAGAGATAGATCAAATTGAGAAAAACAAAACATGGTCTCTAGTTCCTAGACCATCTAATAAGAATGTGATTGCTTCAAATTGGGTGTTTAGAATCAAAGTTGATGAGAATGGTGAGATAACAAGAAACAAAGCTAGACTAATTTGCAAAGGCTATGCACAAGAAGATGGACTAGATTATGGAGAGACATTTGCCCCTATTGCAAGAATGGATGGAGTAAGAACATTATTTGCATATGCTACATATAAAGGTTTCAAAGTCTACCAAATGGATGTAAAGTCTACTTTTTTGAATGATATATTGGAAGAGGAATTTTACATAGAACAACTAGAGGGATTTTTTGATGAGAAGAACAAGGACATGGTTTGCAAGCTACACAAAGCACTTTATGGATTGAAGCAAGCACCAAGAGCATGGTATGACAGGTTGTACAAATATCTTGTGAAGATAGGATTTGAGAGAACAAATGACAATAGCAACTTGTACATCAAAGCTGAAGAAGGTAAAGACATTTTGATATCAAAATCTTTGGTGATGATATAATATTTTGAGGAAAAGATGTTCTTTACTAAGATTCTATTGATCAAATGAAGCATGAATTTGAGATGTAAATGTTTGGAGGAATCAAATTCTTTGTTGGATTACAAGTACATTTTTGAAGCATGGCATATTTGTGACCCAATCCAAATACGTCAAGGAAGTACTCAAAAAATTTAGGCTAGAAGACTCAAAACTAGTCAGCACACCAATGGCAACAGGCCATAAACTATGCAAGAATGATGAGCCTACTGAAGTAAATCAAACAATGTATAGGTCAATGATTGGAAAGTTACAATATGTTATACATAGTAGACCAAATATTGCATTAGCTATTGGAATAATAGCAAGATTTTCTACAAACCCAAGAGAAAATCACTTAACAGCAATAAAGAGAATATTGAGATACCTGAGAGGAACTAATGACTTTGGTTTATACTACAAGAGGAATGATAAGTTTGAATTGAAAGCCTACACTAATGTAGATTGGGGAGGTAGCATTGATGATAGAAAAAGCACCAGTGGAGGAGCACTTTTCTTAGGAAAAAGGTTGATTACTTGGACCAGCAAAAGGAAAAGTTGCACTTCACAATCCACAGTTGAAGCTAAATATGTGGTAGCTGCTATAAACTACACCAATATTGTATGGATCAAACATTTTCTGCAAGGTATGAAGGAAGAGGTAATTGAGCCTATAATACTTTACTGTGATAATACAAGTGCTATCAGGATATCAAAGAATCTAGTAATGCATGCTAAAACTAAGCATAATGCAATCAAGTATCACTATGTAAGAGAGCTAGTGGAAGACAAACAAGTGAAGATGCAATATGTTAGCTCAAATAAATAAATTGTTGATGTCTTCACAAAATCACTACCAAAAGATGATTTTAAGTATCTTAGAGGTAAGTTAGGGGTGATACCCCTAGCTAAGGCTACTTGAACCAAAAAGCAAGAATGCCCTACATCGAATAAGTTGAATGTTAAAGATTTTATACATTGATGCAGAGGATGTTTACTTTGGGATCTATGCCTAAAGTAGTAGAAGTGCTGAAATTTCAAATTAGTCACAATCAAAGTGACAGAGGGAGGTATTGAATGAACCTGCACAAGATACACTTGCATATTAAAGATGCTAATATGTCTTTGGAATTGTTGTCAAAGAGGGAGATATAGACAACTGATCAACAACTATTGAAGATAAAGAATAAAAAATGAGGGACAATATATTTAAAACTAATCAAAGAAAATAGAAGAAGAAGTTGTAAGATGTTGATTAGAAAAGCAAAAATTGAGCAATATTGAGGGAGAAAGACAAAGAACAAGGATACAATAGCAAAGAGGGAGAAGTTGCAATGAAGCAATCTAAATAGTACAAGGAGATGTGATGTTACAATTTACTTGTTGGCATTTCACTCACTATTCCAACCTAGGTAGAATTTGGTTCAATTCTTTAGTCTAATGGTTGATCAGTTTGGTTTTCCATCAATGCCAAAGAGGGAGATTGTTGGAAATCTAATTGAAAAGCTCATTGTTGAAGATCAAAGAGGGAGATTGTTGTAAAAGAATGTTTTCAATAATTTTTTTGTCATTGATGTAAAACCTACTATTTGTAGGGATGATATTTTCTTATAAGATCCAAGTACTATCACTTAGTTGATTGATGAAGAGGATTTGATCAACAAGATGTAACAAGAGCACCTAAGGGAAAAGTTGAGTTATGATGTTGTAATGAAGTGCAAGTATTAGTTAAGAAAATGGTTAAGTAATGTATATATGACATACTCAAAGATACAGAGGTTGGTCACACTTAGAATTATTGGAGGAAGAATTTGTAACAAGGTTGACTGCAAAGCTTAAACTAAGATCATTAGTGGTTGCCGAGCAAGTTAGTTAAAGCCAAGAAAATTCTCAGTAAAACCCAAGTAATAGAAATTTCTAATTTGTGCTGAGTGATCTTCATGTGCCAAGCATCAAAAAAAAATTAGTTGGTGCCAAGTGATCTTCAGGTGCCGAACATCAGGAAAAACATAGTTGATGTCAAGTAACACAGTATGTGCTGAGAACTAGTATTTCAATAGTGCCAAGCTGCTGCATTATTTGAAAAGATGAAGATTTACCAAATCTAAGCTGACATAGTAGTTGCATTTAACTTTGTGAATGAGTTGGAAGATAACGATGAAGAGTTGGTGGCACCAAATCCTATGTAAACTATTTTTGAGTGAATTCTAAAGGATTATTCAAAAGTTTCTAGAGGAAATAGAATATCGGTCAAATGCAATGAATCCTACCTAATCCATGCAAATTAAAATTAAAAAATAGAAAAATTAAGTAGGAAAAGGTACTCCAACACTTCTATTTAAGAAGTCATAGACCAAAAAGAAAAGAGTTGTTGATTTTGTTGCTGCTAAAGAACAAAATCTATGAAGTGGTTAGAAGGGTGTCAAGGAGGAGACATCAAGAAGAAGGAAGAGCACAGAGGCTCTACTTCTACAAATAGTCATGAGGAGATGATTGCACTAGTACATTTACTGTTGAGACTCAAGGAGAAAAATCTTGAAAGAAGGGCAAGTTGTCAAGAGTTGTGGAGATTGAAGGCTAGGAAAGGGTATGAGCTGAGAAGTGATCTAATATCTACAAAATAAGTTGTATGTTGTAGTCAAGTTAAGAATTTCTAATACTCTCTAGCAATTATATTAGACTTAAAAATCCTATGGACTTAGGTTGGCCTAATAGCCATTTATAAATCCTTTAACAAGGTGGCATTTTAAGTGAATGTTCTAAAGTCCTCTAACCAGGCCCACTTCTAATAGGGTGGTTAAATCCTCTAAAAAGGTCACATTTAACAGTGTGTTGTAAGCCTTTAACAGGGCAGGCCTTTCACAGGGCATCACTTCAAAAGAGTGAGAATTGAGTAGCATGTTATTGGTGGTTTTTCCTAAATTGTGTTTCCACATAAATCACTATGTCATGTGTTGATTTCTTATGTGTTAATACTTGCATGTTGATTTATAGTAACTTACTAGTTAGATAAGTTAAAGCTTGGATGAATAAATGGTTGAATGGGCTCACTAGACTTAGTAAAAGTTTGAATAGGACATCTAGACCTTGAATAATTGATTCACACCCACCCTCCCCCCTCTCTGTTATTCTAAAGCATTTCTAACACATCATACATCTCATAAACATCAAATCCTAGATAAAACCATGTTAGTCTCTCTCCTACATCTAACCATATATATTTCATAAAAATAGTCACATAAAAAACAACTCACAACATAATGCTCAATACATCCATATCCCACCCCAATAAATAATCATATATATAAATTATAAACACAAAGAATAAAGAATAAGGCACCCATCCCTCCAAAAATACCAAAGTCCATCATAGTCAAAATATCTAGTACCATATAGTAGAAATACCTATATCAATAGATTGTGCCTATGCCCACAAAAATACATCCAAAAATACTATACATATTGATGCATATCACTAATCCTCCTCATCCATCTTCTCCTTTCCATGAGCCTCATAAGGGTCCCTCTCTTCACCCAGCTTTTCTCTTGGTGGCAGTGGTGGCCTCATCTATCCCCTTCAGTCCTTGAGCTCTATGTCTCATCCCTCCCTCCACTAGCCCCCTTGTCTAAACTTTGGCTCTGCCCTTTTCTATAGCTCTACACTATGATTTGAAACCCACCATTCCTCTACAATCCCCTCATGCTCCATCCACTCTCTCCCCCTCCATGCATTCTTGTATGGGTCCTAGCTATAGTTTACTATGTCAACCATTTATAATGCTCTATCTACTTAGTTGGCATTGCTACATGATATCTCCCATGATAGAACCCCAATCTCTCCCTCTGATCCTCCACCTCCCCCTACAACCTCCTTAACTCCTCCAACCCTCTACCTCCACCTCAATGGAACCTCCTCCTATAAAACTACCTTTTCCCACTATTGTAACCCCTTGGCAGCATGTCTTCCCTACCTCATTGCTTGGGTTATCTCTTCTGCCAGTAATACTTCTATTGTGACTTGGGCCTAGCCTACTAACCTAGGATGCTCAAACCCATCTCGATACTCTTGAGTTGATCCTACATCTACAAAACCCCCAAACCAATCCCACTCATGTGGCACTAAGTCTCACCATGTCTGTAGCAACCCCTTCCTCTGAAGTATAGGCCCAAAAATTGTGACTTGCTCTTACATCATGCATTGATACTATTTCAGCTCTCCTGGAGCAACTTGTGGCCATCCGAACTATTGTAGGAAATTATCTTGTACTCTATAATTTACTCCCATCACCCAAAAATAAAATATGGTAAAATGGTGTACGATAGATGCTACCTCTCCTCCACCCATGGGCCTAGACCCATGTATGGCCTACATGTCATGACCTAAATCTCATCTAACTAAACACACCAGTAGTCCACCTCCTTTGTATGATGAAACTTGAGTGGATCACCCAACTGTACACAACTGACTCCTCTACCTACCTATCCCTCTACCCAATCATCCTAAAAATCACTATGTGCTCTTAGGCCCACACTTGTAACAATGTCAGAAACCCCACACTAATCCCCTAGTGCCCAAACCCTGGTATACTATCTGATGAATGTTTTGATATAGCTCAACTAACATTAATGAGCCCCATGCCATAGGCACTTCAACATCCACAATGCGCATAATCATTGGTATCAATGTCAATGTAACTCTTGTACCAATAGTATCTAGGGAAATATATTCTGAAACTATCTTGCATACATAAAAATAGATCCTCCTCTCCACTGCAACTTGATCCAAGTGCTCATCTAGAGGAAACTAGCCACTCTAGATATGATACTAAACTCTAGGCCCCACCAATCTTTTTACCATTACCTCTCTATTCATCCCCCTAGTAGCCATCACTGGCATAACCCACACAAGTAACTGAAAGATCCTATTCACATCCTCTAAAGTCACAGTCATATCCCTTGTCAGTAAGTGGAATGTGTTGGTCTCACTATGTTATTGCTCACATACAACTATCACCACCACCATATATGTTTATGTGTGTGGTAACCTAGCCAGGTACCCCAAGCTAATACCATCAATCCTAGCCCAATCTAGAGGTATGAACATAGCAAAACCACACATCTCTTCGGTGACACCAACGCATCCAATGACCACTGCATACAAGCCAACATCACCACATTTTTTACTTTCTACATAGTGTAACCATGATTCACAATCCCAACACACACACCCCCTCCCAAAATCCCTCTTTTTCCCCACCAACATTTGTACTTTACATTTCCCAATGTTCTTGCTGAAGTGTTCCCATGAGCAATCATTACCGATGATCCTACTGTCACATTTTATAGTGGGATCATTCCTTGATTTTTTCCTTCCCCCATCAAAACCCTATCTAGCATTCCCATTATCCAAAATGTAACCCCATGTTCCTGTAGCCCTAGCTTACCATGGGAATGCACCCAACCCTTTACCCTTATTAGTCAAACCTTTTCCCCATTCCTATATTGACCTTTTCTTAAAAATTGCCCTTACCCATGACACCGTGTTCCCACAAACAAGAATGCATTTTCCCTTGCAAATTAACTATCCCATATAAAATTGTAGGCAGATTCATGTTCTCGCAAAAGATTCTTGCCAAATTTGTGATCTTACAAAAATGGCTTCTGACCCTAACTTTCACTCCTACCCTCTAGCCTACTTTACAAGATCATAGTCCCACCGATCCCTATAGTGATCCCACCTGACCCGTGCCTATGGGAATGCATTTTCTAAATTATGGGAATATTACAAAAGGAAATGCATAAATGAAAAGGAAAAAAAAATTTACCCTACTAATCGATCTAATGTTCATCACACTTGTACTCACCATACCACATCTGCCCTATGCTCTGGTCATCCTTGTCCAACCATCGCATCATCTAAATTAGAGCTTCAAACAACAATATAACTACATCAATATGAGATAAAATGACCCTTTCTATCCCTCCTACCCTCCCTTATAGGCCTCTTAGAGCACCCTTTTTCCCTCCCTAACCCCTCCTACACCCATCTTTTCCTCCTGCACTATTATTCTTACAACATAATTTTCTTTTTCGCACTCCTCTTGCCTTTCTACGTCCCCCTGCTCCTGTCACCTTGTTATAACATTTCAATAAGTCATTGAGTTTAATTTTCTATCCCCATTTCCTTCTTGAGGGGGCATCATGTAATCCACTCTATCTTCTTCTATTCAAAACTAACACAACCATGTTGCTTTAAAAATATTCTTCCCATTGTTTATATTCAAACTTCTTTGAAATGGTGTTGTCTCAACACTATGTCAAAGAGGGAAAAATTTAGACACTCAAATCTGATTACACCATTAGGTAATCTTATTTATTAATCTTCTAGGATATTATTGGTTAAATATTTATTTTTTAATTAATTAATTATCATCTCCTAATTTATTTATTTATTTAATTAACTATATTCCAATTGATGAAATCAAATGATAACCCAAAATCAATCTATCAATTAAATCCCTATTCCTTTATTAAAATTAAATAAATGTTAAAACATATTTGATTTAATTTTTAAGTCATTTAATAAATCATCCTAAAACCCTAAATCATCCCTAAAACCTATCTTTACTCCTAATCAAACCCGTTCACCCATACTAACATCACTTAACCACCTAACTAACCCATCCAATCAAAGTAGGTCACTTATTTCTTAATGCCCTTCCTAAGTCAAGCCTAATCCCCCACCCAATCATGTGCACAACTTTAAGCAAGGGTTAAGACTTGCTAACCTAAGCCCAAGTCAATGATCTCCCTTGTCATCTTCCTTCCCTATCCAAGAGAATTAATAGCTCTTACATGCCATTAATGCCTTTTATATCCCTCTTACACACTCATCCTCCCTCGTTACTCCCTTTGACCACCCATTTAGCCCATCCCCTCACACTCATCCTCCTTGTGACAATTGTCACTCCCTAATTGGATCCAAACAAGCACAATCCACTTTCTCTTCTCTCATTGTATCCTAGCCCTTCCTCACCTTTTCTCCATCCTCACATCCTGACCCTCCATCTCACTACCCCTTAGCCTATAAATTGAGCCATTCCCCTCTCACAATCCATCATCTATGAATGCAAACTTATAATGCCCCACTCACCACTAAAATGTAGCTATTTTACACCATTGCCATGTGAAAACCCACCTGCACATCCATTGTTGAATCCTCCACTTATTTCCATGCTTGATAACAGCCCATCACTCAAAGCTTGAGCACAATCGAGCACACATCCATTATCTATATGGACATATCTACATTATCAAAGGTCACACCCAAGGAGCTTACCATTTTTGGTTTTCCTTCCTTCATGGTGTTCACCTTGTCTTATCATAAGTGTTAATATTATTTAGTTTTTTGAATGTTAAGTTTACTAATGTTTGTAGCATGCTAGGTTTTTAGCACTACACTTAAAACATCAACCAAGTGTAAAATATTCTTGTAAAAAATAGATTCAAATCTATAACATAGACAAGGAAATTGTTCTAACATATCCAACATGTTCACACTTGACTCATGCCATATATCTTGTTGTGATCTCACAATGCACACCCACTTTTAAGTCACAAAATGGGGACCCCCTAGTTCTAAAATCTTCTACAAGACACCTAGTTAGGTACCTCAGTCATCTAAGACCCTCCTCTAAGTCTAGGTCAAACCCTAGTCTGTGATCAGGTAGTGTTGTGCAGTTGAACAAGGTCACAAATCAAATTTTAAGGTTCTAAAGTGCACATGTGCACAAAGTGCACAAAAAATTACTCAACTCTCTTAGAAGATGTGTAAATGTCCATGTTTGCACCCTCAAATGTGCACAATGAACCCATGCCTATATAAACTAATCCCCCCCCCCATTCTTCTTCACTTGTCATTTGCTTATCTCTTGTTGTTGCACCTTCCCACCTTCAAAGAGGTTCGGTATTGTGCTACTTTGATTTTCCAATCTCTAGCCTCCAAGCTTTCTAAGGTATAGTCATCACCTCTTTGAGGTGCACACATGCACACATTCACATGTGCACACCATCAAATGTTGCACTTGACCACACCTAGAATCACCAAACCCCTATACACATGGAAAATTTTGTATGTGCTTGTGCACATGTGCATGTATGCAATGTACACAATTGCACACATTATATTGAGTAGCCTAGAAGGAAGTGCACCTACATAGGTACACTAGGTATACTAGTATGCATATCATACTCTTTGAGAGGGTTTTGGTCAGTTTTTGTTGGTTTTTACTTAGTTTTTTGTCAGCACAAATCTGGGTTGAGTGTCATTATGTTTTTCAACATTAGGATATTGATATTTCTCCCTTTTTTTGTAGATATAAAGGCATCATTAGGATACCAAGGAGCACCAAAGAAGTCACAATTCCAAGATAAACACACATAGATTTGAGACATTAAATTAAGGTACAGTAGTTGGAATGTCTTCCTTTCCCTCTGCAACAAACCAAAAGAGAGATCAACTATGGTGTTAGCTCTAAACTAAAATGGGTTAGTGAATGTTTCTTCTCACCTAACATTAGTTCAATCATCTAACCTAATCATGACCTTGGTCCATAACTACATACTAGAGGAAAATATCATCAAAAGTCTAATAGGAGAGATTTTCCTAGATCTCATGCTATGAAACATTGAAAAGATCTTCCACCTTCTATGGGCAAATCAATATTTTTAAATCTCATATTTGGTTATAAATAGGTGGTATGGGGGAAATGAGGAAGAGGCCTAGTAGATGGTACAATCAAAGTACCTAATTAACAAGTCACCCTTGGGCTGAAGACTAGGAAAAATGGATATGACACATGAATACATGATTATAATATTGGCTACTCTATAGTTCTCTTGATTAGAGCCATGTGCCTTCCTACAATAAGCCATCTAGAGACATGGATGGTACACTTTATTGAAACTATCAGGATAGGCAAAATGCCTATTGACTGGTCCATTATTTGCAGTGACAATCTAGATGAGCAATCGATCTTAGTGAAGAATGGTTCCCTCTTTTATATGACTTCATATATGGTGTATCTACTGGCAACTAGGACCACAGACTATTCTAGATTGTACAGAAAGGAAAACATAAAAGATGTAAATACTTTGCCTTATGTAGTGTACCTATAGTTGGTTAAGAAGAAACTCCCACTTCATAGTGTGGAATATAGGGTGGTCAATGATGATTTTATATTTTCCATCATCATATTCATAGAAGGGCATTATGCAAAGGGTCTATCAATAGAAGTTATAACATAAATAACAAAATTTGGTGCATATTATATATAGTTTAAGACCTTCTATTATCTCTGAGTAGCTAATGTTCTCTTGTATCCAAAGATGATCCTATGATATCCATCTAATAGGCTTATAATACTTGAGATAGTGTGACAACTTGCCTTTGCATGTGACAGAGTGAGGAAATAGCACAAGAAGACATGGGTGCAGTTGATCACCATTGGATCTTTCAAGGTGAAAAAGAACAAAAAAATCACCACATTTGACTTAGAATGGGACCAATATCCTCTTGAGGGTTACCAGTCAGCTCACCCATATCTTGATAATATTGGGATGGTCTAGCACCTAGTAGGGATGAAATTTATGCCTAAGAAATCCCTAGAAGATCATTAGATTAATGTAGTAGATGACTACGATGTCTACATTAGGGGCTATTATAGAATGAGTCTACAATTGTCATAAAAGGTGTTGAACATAGAGATACACATCAATTCCTAAGACAAATATGTCCATGAGATAATAAATCCCTTGTATAATAGGGACAAGATCAATGAAAAACCTATCATGAATGCAAAAATTGGGCATGAGGAAAATAATGATATTGACCATCAGGGTTGACATGTGGTCAAAATTACAAGGTAACGGATCAAAAAACCTTTTTTGATAGATCTAATTGCCCAATCCATACCTCTTCAGGCTATAGCCTAACCAAAGAGAGGAAAAGGAACAAAGGTCACTATACTAACCTACCCTACCAAATCACCAGTGCACTCTAGCATGAGTGAGAGGTCAAATATTTTGAGACAAGAAAGGGAAAGATAAATAAGAACAAGGTAGCCCATAGGGAAAGAAAGCAAGTGGATGAGGCCCAAGTAGAAGTAGTTGCTCATGAAGAAGGAGCACAACAAGAACTAAAAAATTTCAACATTAACAAGATTAGGTGCAACTAGAGAAAGGAGTCCCACCACCTCAAGCTCAGAAGAAGAAACCTCCCTATGCCAAAGAGAACCCAAATAGAAATGATGGTGGTAGGTGTGAAAAGAAGAAGAATAAAGAAGAAGAGCACTCCTTTACCATAAATGTCAGAAACCATCCTTGGGGTGGAAGATGAGGAAGAATGGGAACAAAATAAGTTTGTCCCTTTAAATAAAATGACTGACTCAAATACTTTGGCCAAAGAAGAGAGGAGAAAAAGCTCAACTCAAACAACTTCATCTATCACTAGGGATCCTATCCAAGTTGAAACCTTAGAAGATGAATAATATAAATGAATAGCAGAAATGGAAGGCAAGGGAGAAGACATTTTTGACATCTCAAATTTTCTTTTTATGCGAGTAGGCACTGAGATGGTAGGAGATAAAATAAGTGATACTCCCAAGAATGATCCATTAGGAGAGGATAGGAATCAATTATCTCCTCTATCTCAAAGACCTCTTGTCATTCCTCCTCCACTAGCATGGTACATAATAGTGGTAGTAGATAAAGGATTAGTGGTTCCACCTCCTCCAATAATTAGAGAAGAACTAGAGAATAAAAAGATAGAAGAAGATCAATATGTATAGTTACATGTCGATGAAGTATCTAAAGAAGGATAGATAGCAGAAGAAAGGCAACAAGTTCCTCCAAATATAGAGGCTAGGTCCTTAGCCCAACATAACATAGAAGCTCTCTCTAGAGATTTTCCTTGACATGAGAAGACTCTAGAGAATATAACATAAGATTTTGGGCTAATAGATGAAGTGCGTACATGGACAAATGATTTGCAAGAACTTAGATCTATAAAAGGGAAAAGGTAGTAGATGTTGATGGATATATACTTACAAGAGGAGTTGGATAAATCTAATAATTGGATAGAAAAGATATCTTTGGGGAATAAATTCATGGAGGTGTTACATGAAGGTATTTAGCATATTAAGAATAAGGCTCAAGAGCAATTTTTGGAAGCGGATAAATACTACAATACCACTAGCCTTGAGATTTTTGAAGATGAGTCAAAAGCAAAGCTTTCATTAATGCAAATAATAGTTCAGCAATTCAGGGACACATTTAAAATGCTTCATTAGAAGACGATGTATGATGAGCATTCAAAATTGAAGAAGCATTGTTAGAACTAGATTCTAATCTTGGGGATTTTGTGGATACAAGAATAGAAGTAAGTAACTACTCACAAGTAGTTAGAAATAAGTATGATTCATTAGATTTATCAAAGGTGAACAAAGTGGTAGAGATAATAGAGAAATTCAAAATAAAACATCCAAACATAATTTTCGTATAAAGGGGAAGAAAACATAGATGCTAGAAATTTAGTTTTAACACTTAGAAGAATTTTTTGATGTCTGGGTCCTATCACCAAGGTGTGCTTTTTGTAGGTGTGCCTCACCAAGGTGCAATTATTGAAGGTGCACTTTTCTCAGAGGTGCACCAACAGTTTTAAAGAAGCAATGCACCAATAGTTAATTGCTAAATATTATTTTAGAGCATTCAATGCATCAAAAATGCATTTTGATGGAAGTTCAACTCCTAGAGACATCTTGAGAAGGCTAAGCTTCCATTTTCAGAGCTCTTAATAACTCCCATATCATCTCATGGCTTCTACCTTCTCGTCCCCTTCTTCTTTTATTGTTTTAAGTCATGTAAAGGCTCATACACCCATTACTTGATATAAACAAGGGTGGAGACTTACTTAGCACCATTTAGAGAGTCAATTTGTATGTAAATACCTTTATTTTATTAGTTTTTTAGCATGGGTTTCTTTAGAAGTGATCTCACTCCTAAAACAAGGGGAGGAGATGATTCTTCTCAAATACATGGATGTAATATGTACTCCAAGCTATTATTTTGATGCAATAATATATGTTATTGGTGCTCTCATTCTGAGTGTAGTTATTCTTGTCAAAGTGTGTTGTTTTTGTGAATGCATGTTCATGAATAATAATGTAGCCAATTGTTTTATTGCATTATTATGATTGTGTGGTATTTTAGTTCTGGTATTTTCATTGTGTTAACAAATTATTTTATTGTGACAAGTTGGAGAAAGGGTCACTATTGCTCTTGCATAGTATTTTTTCTTGTGTAAGGGCACTTTCCATGGCCTCGCAATTTGATGAAATGTGAAACATCTTTCAGTTACTATTGAAGTTCCCATTGACAATTGCATTAGTGCAGTTGAGGAAGCATTGCTATGAATTTCATTGGTTTCCTGCCAATTCCTTTTGATAATTTAATCTGTAGATGTGTTGTTACCTTGGCTTATGTCCATTATGAATTTTTCATTTAGTAATTTTCTTAAAACCTCTTATTAATCTACCTTTGTTATTTTCTTTTCAAACTCTTGGTTAAAATAGCAATTCATAGCATTGCATTGATAAATTGCATTCATCATAAAATAGAAAATATATATATATATATATATATATCTTCCTTTGTGGTCACATTTTCAGCAAGTTGTACAGATCAGTTGGTACCAGCAAAGGCCTCCTTGTGAACATACACATTTATCTTAAATTGTGTTATCCAATAGGTTGAAAAATAGCCATCCTGAACCTTGCAGTTGGTCATATCATCTTTTCAATAAAGAGATTTGAAAATATTTATACTATTAAGCATCATCCAAAATGACCACTCAATAGAAGTGATGCTAGAAGGAGGACCTGAAAACCATTCTTCCCAAAAACCTAAGTTGTTGTTTGAAAGTTCTACACCTTTCAAAAGTTCTAAAAATTTTCAAGTCTATCACTATTAGAAGGTGCAATTTTCAAAGGTGTACTTTTTGTTTTTATTACAGTAGGAAAGGTAAAATTCTAAAATGGGTGGGTGAACCAGTAGTTTAAACTTTGACACATAAAAATTCACCACACATCCATCTCATATATTCAATAAGTAAACTGAAATACCATGTAAAGTATGTTCATCTAAATCATGTAAACAAGTAAGCATTCACACACATATGACACCAGATATGATTACCCAAAAACCCTTGAATGAGAAGGTAAAATTGGCGTGGGGATGACACCCACAAATCTTCACTACTGTAGTAATAAAGTGTATCCAATGAAGGTTACAATGTTTGATTATGAGACATGATCTACCCTGTGAAAGGCATACCCTGTTAAAGGCTTGCAAAGACTATTAGGTCTTACCCTATTAAAGGATTTCAACACCTTGTTAAAAGTGTGCCTTATTAAAGGACTTTAACTCACAATTAAGTAAGCACCTTGTTAGAGGATTTCAATACAGCTTGTTAGGACTACTATGTTAAGAGATTTAACTAATTCACCTATTAGAATGACTTAGAATTGATCCTATGGTTAGCACATTGTTTGTTGATGAGAGATCACCTGTAAACTGATATATTCTTGATCCTTCTTGATCAAATGTCTCTTTGTTGTGTACTATTTCCTTCCTCTATTCTCCTATAACTAATTTTGCAATGCAATTTTAATTCACAATTCCTTAGTCACCATGAATGCTATTTTTGTGCATGAAAACTTCTCTCTTCACTCCTTCCACACACATATGAAGTTTAGGGTTTGTCCTCCTTAAGAAAACCTAGGTGACTTAGGGTTAGGTATAAATCAACAGTTATGATTCATCCATTTTTCTGCTTAAACCTTTCCTTTTCTTGATTGGATACAAGTAATGCATAGGGATTTCAACTTAAGTTTTTCCTTATCACCAAAATATCATAATTCAATATGTAAGTCTGCTCAAAAATAGTTTGCATAGTAGTTTGTGCCGAAATAAACAATTATGACAAAACTATGTTACTCAACATCTGAAGTCTATGATGCTCAGAAAATACTAATTTCTATATTGTGACTCAACATCTGAATGACTCGACACATGAGTGACTCGAAACTCACTATAGACTTAGAATGCTCTATCTTATACATGTTGTGCTCGGCATATACTACTTGTTCAGCATGAATTAAGTAAATGACTTAAGTGTATAGACACTCACTTGTCAAAACCAATCTTAGATCAACAATCTCCCCCTTTGACATGAGTGTCAAAAACACTTGGTCATGCATTAATACTATTATTCTTATGAGCATAACATATCTCTTATTTAGCTTATGTACAAAATTTTAACATATCAAAAATTTGTAACAACTTATATATCAAAATCTTATAACTCCCCCTAAGTTGTGAGATCTGGTTCTATACTCAAAATGTTACCCCTACTGAGTAGATATGCCTCAACTAATACTCTTTCACTTCATACTATCTATGTTGTTCTTTTCCTTCTCCCCATTCTCTTACTCTACTTTTTACTTCTTTCTCCCCCTTTGCTTAACTTTCTCCCCCTTTTTGACACTAATATCAATGGGTTATACACTAATAGTTTATTTTTCTAAGACATATTTATGGACCTCAAGAATAATTTTAAGAGTTACATCCCAATTGTCAAAATCTACATCCAAAGACTTAATTTGGATGGCTAGCTTGGTAGCAAGGTGAACTAGGCCATCTAATGTAGAAAGATTGGGGTATTTCTTCGTAAGAATTTCTACATAGCCTAACTCCTTCTACAAAATCTCCATGTGAGGAGTCAATGTTGTTTGGATATTTATTATTTTTCCCCTTATGTTTGCTTCTTCTATAGATAGTGTTGCTAACTGACTATGAGTTTGCAATAAAGTCCTAAAATGATTTTCACTTTGAGTTGGAGTCATAGGAAATTTTGTACCTAATGAATTTATTTGACTTTCTAAGCTCAAAATGTGACTTCTTGTCTCTTGTGTGAAGAGTGTGGGATTGCATCGTTTGGTGTACAAAGAGAAAATATTCTCAAGTACCTTCTTCACACTCTCTACCTTAGTTTCCAATCCAACTTGTGTAAGTGTTATATCACCTGATATTTTCTCTTTCACTTTACTTTGATATTTGTTTTCAAACCATTCTAATAATCTTGCATTAGTATCAAGGTTTGCATCACTTCTTCTCCACTATATTTGTCAATTATTCAATAAGTGGCTTGGTTTCACCTAGAGTAGGAAGATTGAATACATCTAGGAATATGTCTCTAATATCAAGCAAAGATTTCTTCTACGTATGCTCCCTTCTAAGCAATTCTTGTCATTTTTTTTAGCTAGGACTTCTTGAAGTATACCCATCTACCCTATTGTCATTATGGCATAATCATATTTTGGAAAAACAATTTCTTCATCTAGGTTTACATCTCCATATGTTATTACCTCTTCTTCCTTTGATGAACTTGGACTCGGCACTGAGAATTAAAAAAGTGTTTCATCTATGCTCAACCTCTGAAGAGTGTGACTAGGAGTGCCAGATTCTGGTAAAGTTACCATGGATTCAATTTATGCTTGCTCCTTTAGCTTGGGTGTCAACTCAGTCTCTTCAAGCTTGACCTTTTCTATCACAATTCCTTGAATTTCACCTTGAACTTGTGCTAGAGGTGGAGATAAATTTATCAGACCTATTTGACTCTGTGTTTTAGTAGTGGCTTGATTTTCCTCTTTATCCTCTCCAATTGTATCAACCTTTGTATATGTAACTTCTAGAACTTTATCTAAAGGTCATACACTAGTGACTTGAGGGGTGTTGGTAGGTGGTTCTTGTATTTTTTCCTCTTCCCTTGTAGTGTGAGTCACTTATTTCTGAATTTCATCTACACTCACTAATATAGGGTTCTCACACAATTTAGCTTGCACTATAGATTGATCAAGTATCTTTTTAAAGTCTTCCTCTATTAGGGGATTGATGTTCTAAGAAGAGAGATTAGAAACATCCTTTACTATAATAGTTTCAGTATTTACACTTGTTATTTCTTGAGGGCTAACATTTGGCAATTCTTTATCTTGTATATTTTGTTCTTCCTTCCACACTTTCTAAGTTGTTATCTGATCATCTATATTAATTTTAGTTGCTCCCTCAATTGTGCCTTCATTGTTCTCATCTTCATCATCATCTTTAATCTTAATAGGCTCTTATTCACCTTCTTTGACTGTAGCTAGCCCATATGTAATTTTCCACATTTGTGTGGTCTTCTTTAAAACATCTTCAATATTTTTCTACAATATGTTCAAGGCTCTATATTTAGGTACAAATCTAATAGCATATTTCTTTATGGCTTTAGCTATTTGTACCTTACTGAGTTTAGGCATAACTTCAGCAAGGGATGTCTCCCTAATTTTTCTTTCTAGGTTCAAATAATCATATCATTTTTGTTCAATTCTTTCATATAAACTTTTAGGTATTGAGTTTGGAATCTCTAGAGGTGTTTTGTTAAAAAAATTCATCATGGCATATGTTACCTCCTCTGCTTGATTATTTTCAACGTTTCCAAGGTTTTCAAAATCAATGTGAGGAAATCTTCATAAATTTGCATTATTCCTAACATTCTCACATAGGTTGTCTAGATCTGAAGATCAATTATGACTCACCACTTGGAATTGGTTGCTATCATCAAATTCAATTCTTTCCTCATTAGATTTATCCTGTGCAATGTGCTTTCTCCTTGGTTTTTTTTGTGCTCCTCCTTCCTACTCTGTAGGTTTGTCTTCCTCTTTAGCTTTTTTTGTAGTGACACATGCACTAGCCCTTGTGGTAGGTGCAGTAGGTTTGGGTTGGATTTTTTTAGCAACCTTTTTGGGTCTTGTTACTGCTTGTGCCATAGTCTTCCTTTTCTTCTAATCTATAGGAATAGGTGCTTCCTTGGCTTCTTCTTCCTCAGAACCTTCTATAGTTTTTGTCTCTTCCTCTTTCTTATCTTCATCCTATCCTTGGGTCAATGCAAGTGGTGCTTGAATCTGACTATCTTCTTCCTCTTAATCATCTTCTTGCTCAGCACCTTCACCAAATTTTTCTTTCAATTTCTTTACTAATTTCTCCTTCTTCTTGATGATAGAACCAGTCATTAGTTCCATGGTAATCTTAGATTTTTCCATCTCATAATTACCAAATGGTTTGGCATCTCTGGCTATTTCTTCTTCAAGTTATGTTGTTATTGTTGTAAAGGCTTCATATACATTAATTTAATAGCCTAATGGCCTCAACCATTTTACTCTTGGAGTTATTGCTTGAACAATTGTATAATCAACATCAACTAGGAAACAAACATCATCATAATGTTTTTCCACTAATGATACTGGAATCCTCAACCTCTTCTTCATAAATTTCTTGAAGTCCTCAAAGTAACTAGTCATTATTGACTCAAAATTTTTACCCAACTATTCAACGAACTCTCCTATTTGAACTTCAATAGACCTATTTGTCTTCCATGCCATAGTGCCAAATGTAGGAAATGTGTTCTAAACATAAAAGTAGATACATATCAAAATAGATCCAAATTTGCATAGAGAACTCTTTGTTTTCCTTATTGCTCCTAGGTTTTCAATCAATTATTCTAGTTGTAGCTTAGCAAGATCATATGTATGATCCTTCTTCACAATCTTGTAACCCACATCTACTACAATACAAGGTACATTGTTCAATCTGCTTGATTGGTAAAACTTATGTGCAATTATCCTTACTCCAAGATCTATCAGAGGATCTATGATGGTGTCTATGGTCATTCCCCTCTTATTCCACACAACCCCTATGTTTTTCTCAATAACTTATTTAGATTCACTCCTTATAGTCTTTGGCTGATCTAGGGTTGGATATCTTATTACCCTATGGATTATTCTTTTTGTGATTTTGATTGGCCCATTATCTAACCCTAGTGAACTATTAGGAATCCTACTCAAAATAATCCTGATGCATTCAATTTTGAAGACATTAGGGAAATCTAGGGTACGAGTTAACCCTTTCTTTGAACTACAATCTTAAATTCTTCCCTTAACGCACCATTTTCACAAATTTTTCCTCATGCTTCTCTTATCTCCATGTCACCAATACTCCCAATTTTATAATTGTAACACTTTCTGACATCCTAAATCATTAAAACTTTTAGTGGTATCATGGATAATGCACTAGAGGGATCATGTTTATATGAAATGGCTGGGATGACTTTGAAAATAGGTTATTTTACTTCATTAATGACTAACTAAACATTCAAAACCTCATTTCCTCTACTCCTTTTGTTTTTGAAGAACTAGACACCATTATGCAAAACTTGGGTTATAAAAATAGAAACAATGTAACTTGGAACATGATAAATACCTTAAAAATTTTGATGAAATGATGTTGAATAGCTGTTCAAATCTTCTACAATCACTTCAAATGGAATTTCTAGATCACCTCTAGCTCTTCTTGCACTCTTGATTTTGAATGATGTTAAATGAGCAAAAAAATGATGAAATACCCCTATGAAGTACATCAATTAATGTTGAGTTTTTACACAACTGTAAGCTCGGCATTAACCAATTTCTAGCTCACTTAGCATCCACTAGTATTTTTCATTCATTATGCAACCATTATGAGTTTTGCAACAAATAGCTAGTCTGTTAGCTCGACATCCTCTAGCATATCACTCAACAATCACAGAAAACTTTTCATGCTCAATAATAACATGAAAAACTTAAAGACTTTTTCTTTGATTCCTAATAACATCTTGCATCTTTATTCATGCTTATGTAGACTTTTTAGTACTAGATACTTTAGAACTAATGTATGATATAACTTTTGAATATCAGTCCCACATACCTCTTGATTGCTTAGTTTGATGAGGTGTGATCACCTAACCCATTGGGTGAAGTGATCCCTTCTCCACTTGATATGTTGCAATCCTCCTTTCTCTTCCATATATTGTTCATTTCATTTCTAACATTTTCAATATCTACCTTGCCTTTTCCTTTTTTGAACTCACAACTTGGTGCCTTTGACCTTGTCGGACAATATCAACTAATGTGACCAATCTTCAAATAGCTAAAACAATTGTTTGGACTTAACCACCTTTTTTAGTCACTTCTAAAGGGTGTCCTAATACAATTCTCAAGAACATGTACATACTCTTGACAATAATGATAGCTATACCGTGTACTATAATCCTAGTTATAAGAGTTGTCATTATTATTTACCTTTTTTTTCCTATTTGATGACCACATCGGTTTGGATCTACACTCAAAAGTTTTATGTCCATATTTTTGACAGTTGTAACAATATCATTCAAATCTTTGAGTGTTCATGATCTTAGTTTTGCATTCATGTGCTTGATGACCTTGTTTGTTGCACTTATGGTAGTGAACCACTATCTTAGGCTTGACATTTTGATTTATAGTCTTGCTCCTACACACATTAGAAGTATGTCCTTTCTTACCACAATTATGACAAGTAGGTTTGGAATTCTTACCTTTTTTGCTCCTTTCTTTAGCACTTTTGGATGACTCTCCTTCTTCAGTACTCGTGTATCCAAGTCTAGATGTATCATTGTGAGGTCTAGGAGATCTCATCAATTACTCAAAATATTTGATGGATTCACTTGGTTTATTAAAAATTTCAGCAAATTCCTTTTCCTTTTTAGGTCATTAGTCAATTTTTCCTTTTGTGACTTCAGTGTTGTTATCTCAATGTCCTTCACATTCAGCTCATAGTTGACATTCATCATTTGACTCAAAGTATCCAATTGTATGTTAGCAATCTTAGTTAGCTCTAATGATTTCTCTTCTAGTTTGTTGGTCAAAACTCTTTTTTCATCTTCAATCATGGCCTTGTCTTCCATAGCTTTCTTTTTCTATTCAGTCAACTCACATAGTAGTATGGCATGTGATTCTTGCTCTAACTTGAGATTTCTAATTTCTTCAGCTTGGGCTCTATTCTTTTCCATTAGATCTCCAACTGCTACATCAAATTCATTGGAGTCTCCATTAGCAAATAGCTTAGTAGTCTCCATCTCTTTGTATTGTGTGGCATTCTCTTCAATAGTAATTTCCTTCCTTCTCTTCAAAAATTTCTTTAGTTGATGTAGAATGAGTTGTATTTTGATTCCCTAATTCTCAATGATCTTTCCCAATTTTTAGACTTTCATTTTCAAGATATTTCCTCAAAGCTGTAAAGCTTCTCTTATAGAGAAAAATCTCTTATAAAAATTTTTGGAATTACAATAGGAAAGGTAAATTTCTAAGGGGGGGATGAATCAGTAGTTTAAACTTTAGCCCATAAAACATTCACCACACATCCATCTCATGCATTCAATAAGTAAACCAAAATACAATGTAAAGTATGTTTAACTAAATTATGTAAACAAGTAAGAATTCACACACATATGACACCAAATATGATTACCCAGGATCCCTCCAATGAGAAGGTAAAATTGACATGGGGTTGACACCCACAAGTCTTCACTACTATAGTCATAAACTGTATCCAATGAAGGTTCCAATGTTTGGTCATGAGACATGATATATCCTATTAAAGGTCTACCATATTAAAGGCTTACAAAGACTATTAGGTCTTACCATGTTAAAGGATTCTAACACCCTATTAAAATCAGGCCTTGTTAAAGGACTTTAACTCACAATTAAGTAAGCATCTTGATAGAGGATTGCAATACAACTTGTTAGGACTACTCTGTTTGGTGATTTAAATATTTCACCTATTAGAATGACTGATCATGGATCCTATGGTTAGCACTTTATTTCTTGATGACAAATCACCTCTAAATTTATGTATTCTTTATCCTTCTTGATTAGATGTCTCTTTATTGTGTACTATTTAATTCCTCTATTCTCCTTTAACTGATTTTGCAATGCAATTTCAATTCACAATTCCTTAGTCAACATGAAAGCTCTTCTTGCACATGAAAATTTCTCTCCTGACTCCTTCCACACAAATATGAAGTTTAGGATTTTTCGTCCTTAAGAAGACCTAGGTGACTTAGGGCTAGGTATGAATTAATGGCTATGATGCATCCATTGTGCCACTTAAACCTTCCCTTTTCCTAATTGGATGCATGTAATGCATAGGGATTTAAACTTAAGATTCTTCCTTATCACCAAAATCTTGTAATTCAATTTATGAGTCAGCTCAAAAATTGTTTACATAGTAGTTTGAGCCAAAACAAACAACTATGACAAAATTTTGTTACTCGACACCTGAAGTCTCTGATGCTTAGCATATACTAATTTATATACTATGACTTGACATCTAAATTACTCAAAAAATGAGTGACTTGGCACTCACTATAGACTCGGTATGCTCTATCTTATACATATTGTGCTCAATATATACTACTTTTTTGGCATGAACTAAGTAAATGACTTAAGTGTATAGAAACTCTATTATGAAAACCAATCTGAGATCAACACTTTTTGAAGTTGCACTTTTCAGAGATGCACTTTTTTAAGGTTTTCTTTTTGAGAGGTGCTCTTTTCTAAGGTTCACTTTCCCAAAATAAACACAAACCAGAGGATCCTTATCCACCATCTCCATTTCAAAAACATTTAAGGTCTTTACTCGATGGACATGAGTTCCTAGAGCTCAATCACCTTTGCAAGCCTCATAGTGGTAAAGGGATACCAAGAGTTCTACCACTCCCATTTCAAAATTCATCATCTTCCTTAGTTCCACCTTTAAACTTACTTCCACTTATCATTCCACCTAATCCTCCATCTATGGCCTTCTTTGCAAATGTGGTAGATTCACCAATCAATTTACATGGTCCACTTAATGACCTTCCCAAGGTTCATCTATTAAGAAACACAAACACCTAAGGATCACATCAAGTTTTTCAAAGCAATATGCAATAAAAAACATATTCAACAAGAGAATTTGGTCCTTCATTTTTTCTCATATACATTGGGGGAGGTTGTATATAACTAGTATGTGAATATGTCATCAAGATCTATTTAGAATTGGGTAGATTTTGAAAATTTGTTCCTAGAACAATTCAAAATGTTCATCAATCTAGTTGTGATACACCATTAGTTCATATCTATCAAGAGGGATACAATAGAGACCATTTCATGCTTCACCCATTACTTCTACATGACGTATCACAAGTTGGAAACCCCTTACACCATACCAGTTGGGGCTACAATTTATATTTATCTAAACTCTATGAACCACCTCACTACCATCTTCCTAAGGAGATTTCCTACTACAGATATTGATACACTAGAAATGGTCTTTGAAGAAGTTGTCACCCTTACTAAGTAGACTAACCCAAATGGAGAAGGGATGATGGTTCCAATTCATGCCAGTATGACAGTACCAACATACCCTACTAGAGTGTATGTGATGCCTAGTCAATCCATTCCATTAACTCCAATCCCACTACAACAAGTACCATTTGTGCCAACTTGAGCTATAACCTACCTAAGATATGAACCTCCAAAATATTCTTTATTTGAGAAACAAACAGTGCTATCCACTGAGACAGAGAATAATGTTGCAATCGAGCTACATTAAATGAAAAAGACCATGTCTTAGATAACTAATGAGCTAACTTGTCTAAATTTTTCACAAGGATAGAACAACAACTTCCAAAGAAAAAATGTGGCCCCTTATAATTATAACTATGGTGAAAATTACAAAAAGAATTTCAGTGGAAATAACAGTGCAGGGAATAATTTCAACCCACTAAATTGTAACAATAGCTTCCAAAGATAGTTTCAACAATGGAATACCTATCCAAACAATGGAAGTATCCTGGAAGAAAACAATAAAAATGCTTAGTTTGTGGACATCAATTGACTTGACACTAGTCCAAACATACCCAATAAGGATAGCTCATATTTTAATGGAAACCAAGAAGTGAACCAAAATTCACAGTGCACTAATAATGAGCCTCTTATTTAGTTTAATGATATGTTGCTAGAATCTTATGATTCTCCACAAACACTAAAATGGAGAACCAAGTCAATTAAGAATTATTTCTTTTTTTAATCAAGAATTAGACCCTAAACTAGTGGATATGTTCACTTTTCAAAATGATAACTAAAATACCTACAACTTACATAATCAAAGGGCACCCATGAAAGATGGGATTCCCCATGGATTGCAGCCAACACCTCCAAATCCAAGAGAAAATAATAATCAGGTACCTACAAGAGCACCCAATGCTAGATGATGAATTTAGAACTAAGGAAATATACCTATAATACTGAAGAATCCTACTTGGTAAATTGAAAGGTGTAGTGTCAGTGAAGAGTTAAAAAGGACAAAGGCCAATATCTCCATGTTTGATATGCTACAAAGTTTCCCTAGTCAAAGAGAATCACTATTGAAAACTTTTGATCATACAAATACAATGCCTACCACAAGACCTCAGAAGATGGTATCACCACAACTTAACACCTTTAAGGCTATGAAAACCATGTATAAAAACAAATTTGAAGTCCTCCCTTTCTTGCTCAGTCTCAAAAATTTTGGGAGAAACCTTAACAATTGTCTCATAGATTCAAGAGCTTCTTGCAATGTCACGCCACTTTTGATACCTCAAAAGTTGGGAGTCACCCCATAACTTACAAATTGAATAGTGATTCAACTTGACAAAAGATAAGTGAAAGTCATATGGTTATTAAAATATATCCACATATAGTGGACTATAGATCCTTGGATTCAAGAAATCATAAACATACATGTGGTGGAAATTCTGGAAACATATGGCCCATTACTAAGAAGATAATGGACCCAGTTCCTAAGAGGTTGGTTTTCAACTTACTTCACCCAATTGTGGATGCCATGGAAGGGATTTACTAACTAGATAAAGACATATCCCAAGACAAAATCAAAGAAAATGGTCACATAGTATAAAGTTGTGAATGAAGTAGCATTTCTTCAGTCAAACTTAGGCTCCTACTAGATAATGTCTCTTGACATAAATTTAGTTAAATTAGACAATCTAGATGAAGAATCACTGAACCCTACCCCATAGGAATAAAACATGACTCAATTCATACATAGCATGGTTGTAAATTTGTAGTGTTTAGGAGAAGAAGTAGACACAAACATCTTGCTCATTCTAGGATTTTGCAAGTTGCACAAAGTGAGCCATTTAGAATTTGAATGCTCACTTTGTCAAGAAGTGATTGCTTGTGTATTAACTTAGATAATACACTCAAAAAATAGTCAAGCCACAAGTGAAATACCAAAAGGAAATCCAAGTCCTATGTACATATCTAAAGTCATGAATAATGAATAAGAGGAAAAAGAAGATCTAAATGTGTCATACAATTACACCTCTTTAGATGGTGGAGCTTTGTCTTCCTCTACCGATGATATTTGATGTTCTAAGAAGGAGAGACACTTTGTGAAAGTCAAGGGTGGACCTTGGTGTTCGTTCAACCAAAACCATGAATTGATAAAATCAAAGATTGCATGGGGGAGATTGAAGACTAAAAAAAAAATGGATAGTCCCTATATCAAAGGTAAACAATGCTAACTCATCAATTCCAACATGTTAAATAATGCAATGTGCCCAAAAAAAATAGTCCTTCAAAGCCCAAGTGAAATAAAAACTCTAGACAAATAAATAGAAGTCAAGGAAGTTGAAAGAACAACCAATATGGAAACTTAGGTTTGATTGTTCTAAATGTAAGTTAGGAGTTGGAGTAGGTAATGAATTAATTAGTCCCAAAGTTGGGCCTTTTTATGTTGTATATCATTTACAATTTAGATGTACTATCAATGTTGTAGAATATGAAGCCTTGGTCCACAAACTTCTCTTCACATTATAAAGGGATGTCAAAGCTCTAATGTTGAAGGAAACTCCTAGTTTGTGATTTGACAAGTTAAATTGATCTACTCTTGAAATGAAAGAAGACTACTTGCATACCAAAAAATATTTTGGTACTTGATAGAATATTTTGAAGCCCTAAACATAAGGTCTATTCCAAGAAGAAGAAATATGGTAGTTGATGCCCTTGAATTTTTAGTCAGTGCATTATAGCCTATTTAAAGAATGAAGATCAAAATATTTTGAGTAGAACTAGTTACTACCCCATCTATTCCAGATAATATTACTAACTTCCAACTCTTTCAAGATGATCAACATATTCTAGAGTTCATTATGTGCACTAGTTTGTTCAAAGAACAAGAAATTGATGATACACCTAATGACAAACCTAAAGAAGATAAACTGGAAGATGAAGATGGGATCATAAATTTGAAAAAAAAATACTTTTCCTAAGAGGGTAGTGGAGTTGGAACATATCTTTGACTAAGATGAGTTAGCATGCAACCAGAGGACTATTAAAGAAAAAGGAATCGAAGAATGTGACTCTTATAATCTAGGCATAGAACATGACCCTAAGTTGGTCAAGATTGGGAAGTCATGTATTCTAGAGGAACAAGAAAGTATGCTCCAATTACTCACAAAATACAAAGATGTCATGGTGTGGAGTTATGAAGAACTCAAGACCTATGACATCATCACTTGTGATATTCTGTTGAAGCCTAATGCTAATCCTTCTCTTGAAGACAAAGATCAGTAAACCTCGTTATTGAACCATTGATAATGAAAGAGGTCTAGAATTTGTTGGATGCCAAGATTATCTTTCTAATTTAACATTCTACATGGTTTGCTAACATTGCACTAGTAAGGAAAAAGACTAGAGAGATATGCCTTTGTGTAGAATTTCATAACTTGAACCAAACATCTCTAAAAGATAATTACCCATTTCCTTCACTAGATGAAGTATTACATATTGTAAATGGGTCTAAGATGATGTCTTTTCTAGATGGATATTCAAGATATAATGAAGTAGTGGTAGACCAACAAGATAGATTAAAGATTGCATTCACAACAAAATGTGGAAGATTTGTATATAGAAGGATACCCTTTGGATTTATCAAAGTAGGAGCTACATTTCAAAGAGTGATGGATGACGAATTTAAGGGATTGATAAAAAAATTCATAGTTATCTATATGGATGACCTAATAATCTTTTCAAAAGATAGGAATACTCATATTATTGATCTGAAACAAGTTTTCAATTGATGTCATAAATATGGTATATCTCTTAATACTAATAAATGTTTATTCAGGGTTACCAAAGGAATGGCATTGGGTCACATCATCTTTTAATTTGGTATCTATATTGATCCTAAGAGGATGGAAGCAATTCCAAAGTTATTACCTCCCATAGTCCCAAAGAGCTTAAATATTTCTTTTGGAAGATTAATTTTCTATGAAATTTCATTAGCGAGTTTGACAAGATACTTTTCCCCCTCGATAACTTACTAAAGAAAGGAGCCAAAATAGATCAGGTTCCCAAAATCATGAAATCTTTCAAAGATATCAAAGTTTCCACTACTCTAGTACTTGTAAGTCCTGATTATGGGTTGCCTTTCAAAATCTATTCTTTTGCTTCAAAACACTCATGCACAAGAATCCTCATAAAAAAGAAAGATAAAGAAGATGAGATACCTACCACATTCTTGAGTTGTCCACTAATTAATTTCAAGTTGAACTATTCCATCGTTGACAAAGAATCATTCGTCTTGATAAAGGCAGTCAAGAAATTTTTCCACCGCATACTCAGGAGTAAGTTGCATGCTATTGTGTTGGATCCTACAGTAAAATAATTCCTAATGTAGCATGAGTTATGTAAAAGAAGGGGGAAATGGATGGCTATATTACAAGATTTTTATTTGGAAATTCAACCAACAAAGCTAGTAAGAGGACACGGGCTAACCAAGATGATAGCTGAAAATGAAGAACAAATCATAGTGTCTCAAGTAAATACTAATGAAGAAATGATCACAAATTTTTGGTGCAAGTACATTATATATTACCTCCTTTAAAATCAATACCCTCAATGAATAATAGTTCCCAACACAAAGGCCTCAAAGTAAAATGTGAATCCTACATGCTTCAAGATTGGAAACTTTACAAGAAGAAATATGAAGAAATTTATTTGAAATTTTTATGACATGAAGAAGTAAGACAAGTATTGGAATAGTACAATGACAAGTACAACACTAGACACAGATCAATAGAAGCTATGACCCATCATATTTTGAGATTAGGTTAATTTCAGCCTGAAATTTTCAAAGAAATGTTTTAACATGTACATTCCTACCACACCTATCAAACAAGTTCCAATAGAGAAATAAACCCAGCTATTCCATTGCAACCAGTGTTTGAGATATGCTTCTTTCCCAAGTGGAGGGTAGATTTTATTGGACCTATAAACCCACCATCATCAATAGGACATATTTTTTTCCTCACAGCTATAGATTATTGCACACAGTGGACTAAAGTTGAAACTATATAGCAAATTAGTCACTAACTTCTTAGAAGAACACATTGTGAGTAGGTTTGGAATGTTATTCTTCCTGATGTGTGATAATGGGTCATCTTTTGAGTCAATTTTCCTTACTCAATGGGCATTGGACAATCAAGTTCTCATCCAATTACTATCACCAAGGGAATGCAATTGGATGAGTCCACCAATAAGAACTTTATTATAGTGATAAAACATTTATTTACAAAAAATCAAAAAGATTGGCATACCCAATTGAAATATGCATTATGGATAGATAGGGTCAAGATAAAGAATTTTTTGTGAAAAACCTTGTATCTAATAGTCTATGAATAAGAACCAATGTTCCCACTCAATCTCAAGATTCCAATGTTGAAATTCATGAGTGGATACATTGAGGATGTTGATAGTGTCCAAATTAGATTGGTGAATCTCTTGGAATTTGATGAGAAGAGGACAACAACTTTAAAACATATGTCAAAACATCAGGCTATCATAAAATGTTGTTTTGTGAAGCGACCCATGATAAATTCTCTTAGAATCTCAAATCTTGTTATTTTGTGGGACAAGACAAAAGAAAAACCAAGCAATCATACCAAGTTTCAACACTTGTGGATTGGCCCTAATCAGATTGCAGAGATTTTGGGAGAAAATAATTTTAGGCTAAGTTTAGTTTTTGAAACATTATATCAAATCCTAAACAAAGAAGACATTTCCATAAAGAAAAACATATGTGTTTACTTTCAACATGTTTTTTTACTTTTAGTATGTGTGTTTTCTTTTAAGTTGCATCTTTTTTTCTTTTTGGTCTAGCAGTTAGGTGTAATCAAGATTCCTTCTTGATGGATAACCAAGACTATCTGATATGGTCTTGATTTAAGGGAAGAGGTATTTATTTATCAAAGCTTTCAAGTAATTTTGTTTCTTGTACCAACTAAAAAATAGGTGTTACTTGCAGTTGTAGAGGACTTTTTTCCTTAAAGTCAAAATCTAGATTGATCACTCTCAACACTTTGAAAATTTAAAATATTGATTATCTAGGTTGTCTTCAAATATATGTTGATAGTATTGAGGGATGATTAAAAACTTACTAATTAAGATAAGGGTCACTTTAAAGACCTATAAAGATCATTGTTTGGTGTGAGAGTTTCCCAAAAATTTCATTGAAAGAGAGTGCAAGAGTTTTCAAATTAAATATCAATCTGGAGAAGAACACCAATGTTCTGGCCACATAATCTAAATGAAGTTAGGGTAGACAAAAAAAAAATCACAAAGATATTACATGCAAAGATTCTAAAAAATTGTAAAAGGTAATCAAATATAGGGATACTCACTTCTGAATGGCTATCCTATTATATACAATGAATGAAAATACTTCAAGGAAGAATTAAGTGTAAACATGTAAGATCTTCAAAGAAAGTTAAAGTAGATTGCCAAAGACTCAAAGAAAAGGAATTGATAATGCATCAAGATCCCTCAGAATGGATTATCTCATCTAGTCATATAGTGATGCATAAATAGGTTTATGAGGATCTCCAATGTCTACATAGATGAAGAAAAATATTTTTTCCAAGTTGTTGGATACTCATGATAAATGACACCTTGAGACATCAAATGGAATTGGAACACTAAGCACACATGGAGCCTAATGATTCAAGATTCTAGAGTTTCAGCTTCTGGACTTGAAAGCTACTTGTAAAATTTGAAATCTAGTTGTCACCTGACACATGTTAGAAGAATGTTTTTTGATGAAGAAATTCCTTTTTCATTTATTCCCTTTTATTGGGGCTATTTATTATTGTCTCACAATGCACACACCATTTTGAGTCACAAAATGGAGACCCCCTTGTTTTAAAATCTTCTACAAGATAACTCGTTAGGTGCCTTGTTCATGTAAAACTATCCTCTAAGAATAGGTCAAAACCTTGATCTCTAATTAGGAGTTTTCTAGTAGTGAATAGGGTAACAAATCAAAGTTTAAGGTTCTAAAGTGTAGAGGTGTGCACCTTCACATGTGTGCTAAGTGCATAGATGACCACTCACCTCTCTTAGAGGATGTGTACGTGCACATGTGTACACCTCTAGAGATGTGCACCCTTGGATGTGAACAATTGACCCAAACCTATATAAAAAAATCCCCCTTATTCTTCTTTACTTGTCATTTTCTTATCGGATGTTGCCACACCTTCACACCTTCCGAGTGGTCCACTACTTTTCTTGTCTTGTCCTCAACCTCCAAACTTTCTAAGCCATAATCACCACCTCTTTTAGGTGTGAATATACACATATCCATATGTGCGCACCATCAAGAGGTGTGCCTCTCCACATCTAGAATCACCAAACCCCTCTACATATGGAAAAATTTGCATGTGTAAAGTTGTGCACATGCACATGTGCACAATATGCACAACTACGGATATTATGTTGAGAAGCCTAGCATGAAGCACACTTGCATAGAAAGTGCACTTGAACATGTGTACTAGTGCACATATCAGGCTCTTTAAGAGGGTTTTGGTTAGTTTTTGTTGGTTTTTACTCATTTTTTGATAGTCCAAGTCTCGATTGAGTATCATTATGTTTTTCAAAATCAGGGTACTAATATTTCTCCCTTTTTGTTTAGATACAATGGCATCATAATCATCCTCTATGGTGGAAAATATCTCACCAAAGCTAGTGGCTTTAAAATACCAAGGAGCATCGAATAAGTCATAATTCCAAAATAAACATCCAAAGATTCAAGACACTCAATTAGGGCACATCGACTGGAATGTCTTCCTCACCCTCTATTAAGAAAAACCAAAAGAGAGATCAGCTATGATGTCAGATCTGATCTGAAATGGTTTAGTGAACAATGCTTCTCACCCAATATTAGTTCAATCATTTGAGTTTATCATGACCTTGGCCCATTACTACATACCAAAGGTAAAGGTCATCAAATCTGTAACTAAAGAGATATTAGAACAAGGGTGGACTATCTTTGGGTAGCTCTAGAAAGAAAGGAGATGACCAAGGCTAAGGATAGAAATCTTAGAAAGATTTCCCTCCTCAAAATTGTTAGGAAAACTCTTTTAGGCATAGTGCACCTTATCCTAGTGCTACGCAAGGTGGTCATGGAACAGGTTCTAGCTTTAAAGGAAGTTGTTATTCTTGTGGCTAGCCCAGCCATAAATCTTTTAGGTGTCCTATTAAACCTTCAATAGAATCTAGTAAGGGTGTAGCTAGATTCAAGCCTACAATGGGAGATGCTACAAGGAATCATCGAGTATTTGTGATGGTTTATAACCATCAAGCTGAGCACCAAGGTATAGTAGTCAAGACTATAGGTACATTTCTTGGCATTTCACCTTTGGTGTTATTTGACTCAGGTACTTCAGATTATTTTATCTCAACATCTCTTATTATTCTATGTGAGCTAGTGGTAGAACATCAGGTCAATAGGTGGTAGGTTGACTTATCCATAGTTTCCAAGGTGGGTGTAGACTCCTTGGTCAGAGGTTATAGTTTGAATTTGGGGAACCTTCACCACCACAATGGATCTTCGTATCCTAACTCTCAGATCATATGAAATTATGTTGGGAATGGATTGGTTAGCCACCCATTAGGAAAATACAAATTTTCATCATAAGTTGATATATTGTGTCGATGACACAAGTGGGTAGCTAGAAATTTTGGGAGTCTACAAACCAATCTCACTACTGATGATCTCAGCTAATCACCTGAAGAGGAGTATGCAAAAGAGATGTCAAGTGTTTGGCATATATTTTAGTGATCTCAAATTAGCCAAGAGTTCTATGGTGACATTCAATGATCACTCACTCCTGCATGAGTATGAAAATGTGTTTCTTGAGGAGATACCTAGTATGCTTCCACAGTGTGACATTGATTTTGGGATTGATCTTATACTAGGAGAGAAGTAGATTTAATGAGCTCCTTATTGTATGACTACTCAAGAGTTGAGTTAGCTCATATTGTAGTTGGAGGAATTGTTGGCCAAGGGCTACATTCATCCTAGTGTATCCTGATGGGGTGCACCAATCATCTTTGTGAAGAAGAAAGATGGTTCATTACATTTATGCATTGACTACATGTAGTTGAGTAAGATGACGATGAAGAATCAGTATCCTTTTCCAAAGATAGATGACTTGTTTGATCTGATGAAGGTAGACTGAGTATCTAGGAGGCTAACATTAATCAAACAACTTTTCGTACATGATATGGCCATTGTGAGTTCATCATTGTACCCTTTGGGTTTGTATCACCTAGTTATAGTAGTGCAAATTGAAAAATAACTATTAAATAGAAGCTTTAACCATACTAAACATGGAAAACACTTATGATAGGACCAAAGAGAACTAATATGGATAAAATTAGACCAAGAATGGTAAACTCCTCAAATGCTTCTTATGGACACGAAGCTATTTCCCTAATGAGAGGGGATGTATGCTCACTTTGTGCTCAAGCTTCCAATAGATGGGGGTTTTTACCAAGTGTGTGCATGGGTGAGGGTTTCAACAATGGAGTCATGGAGGTATTTCAGCTTTAACCATACTAAACATGGAAAACACTTATGATAGGACCAAAGAGAACTAATATGGACAAAGTAGACCAAGAATGGTAAACTCCTCAAATGCTTCTGATGATGACGAAGCTATTTCCCTAATGAGAGGGGATGTATGCTCACTTTGTGCGCAAGCTTTCAATGGATGGAGGTTTTTACCAAGTGTGTGCATGGGTTAGGGTTTCAACAATGGAGTCATAGAGGTATTTCAGCATTATAATGGTATTTTTGTAGTTTCTAAGCTCTCAAAATAGCATTATAACTTTGCATAAAAGGGTGGATGATTTCTTGAAAGGAGGAGGTTCAATTTATAGGCCAAGGGTTGGAGGAATGGAGGGCCAAGATGTCAAGATTATGAGATGGTGAGGGAGGGTCAGGATGCACTCAAAAGGGAGCACAAGAATTTTGCTTATTTTGCACCAATGGGGAGGTGACTCTTGTTAGAGGTTGATTGGATGAAGGGAAGGCAAGGTGGATGGTCAACAAAGGAGGCTCAACATATAAGGGCTCCATAAATGCTTTGTAAGAGTCATTAAGGGAGGTGTAAGAGATATTTTAAGGATGTGAGAGGTGTGGTTGAGTTTTTTGACTTTGGTTTGGGTTAGCAAGTCTTAACCCATGTTTATGATTGTGCACATGATTAGAAGAGGATTAAGATTAGCTTAGAAGGGGGGTTAGGGGGTAAGTGATTTAGCTTTGATGGGATGGGTTAGTTAGGAGGCTAAGTGAGGTTAGTATGGGTGAATGGGTTGGATTAGGGGTTAGGATAGGGTTTAGGAAAGGTTTTTAGGATTTTAGATATTTTATTAAATGATTTATTCAATAAAATGGGAATGTGGAATTAAATTGAATAGATTTGATGATTTATCCAATTTAATAAAGGAATTGAGATTTAATTGATAAATTGATTTTGGGTGATCATTTGATTTTATCAATTGGACCATAGTTAATTTAATTAATTAATTAACTAGCGAATGAATATTAATTAAATAAATAGTAAATATTTAATCAATAATGTCCTAGGAGATGACTAAATATGATTACTTATTGATGTAATCAGATTTAGGTGTCTACAGGGTTAACCAATGCACCATTAGCGTTCATGAGTTTGATGATTAATGGAGCATTTCACACGTACCTTGATCGATGTGTCATTGTGCTCCTAGATGAGATATTGATCTATTCAAAGACTATTGAGGAGCACGAGCTCCATCTATGTTAAGTGTTGTAATGCTTGAGAGATCATTAGTTGTATGGAAACTTGAGTAAATATCGATTCTTCCAGTCAAAGGTGAAGTATTTGGGGCATATCGTTACTGGTGATTGTATTATAGTGGATCCAAAGAAAATTCATGCTATCATGGATTGGTTGGTTCCCACTAATGTTTCTAAAGTTCTTAATTTCATGGGATTGGTAGGTTATTACCATCACTTCATGAAATATTTCTAATGAGTAGCTCATCCCATCACTTCTCTTCAGCGTAATACAAAGAAGTATGTTTGGTCAAACTAGTGTGAGGAATATTTTAGTTCTCTTAAGGAGTGTCTGACGAGTGCACCAATATTTTTAGTGCCTAATCTTATAGGTGAGTTCATGGTTTCCACAAATGCTTCATTGGAAGGCATGGGTGTGGTGCTGATGTAGGATGGTCAAGTGATTTTATATGGGTCTAGGAAACTCAAGGACCATGAGCTTAACTACCCCACTCATGATTTTGAACTTGCATCTATAGTGCATATTCTTGTTCATTGGAGGCATTTCCTTTTGTGACACAAGTTTGAGTGGCATAGTGATCCTAGGAGCTTGTATTATATCTTTTCTTAGCCAAACCTAAATGCATGACAACATCACTAGATGGAGTTCTTTTGTGAATATGACTTTGATGTTCTTTACATTAAAGGGAAAGAGAATTTCATCACAGATTCCTTGAGTAGGAGGTGACATGACATATCAGTGTTGTCATTGGGAGTGGACTTACAAGGTCATATCTTGGAGGCTTTTCCTAGTGTCACTTGGTATCAGGAGGTGAGGGTGGAGATCGAGTTTGGATGTACCCTTGAGGGAAGCATTTTAGGTTATTTTCTTGAGTTTGATGGACTATTGTGACATTTGGGACGTATCTATGTACCCATGTTGGGTAATCTTCATACCTTAGTTTTGTCAAAAGTGCATTCAGCACATCTTGGCATCAAGAAGATACATGTTGGTCTTAAATAGTTATACTTTTGGGCAAGGATGAGGTATGATGTTTTTTATTTTTTTGCTCAGTGTCTTGGGTGATAGAGACTTAAGGTAGAGAATCAGCATCTGGCATGTCTTTTGTAGTAGCATATTATCCCAGAGTGGAAATTGGATACAATATCTATATATTTTATCATAGGGTTTCCTATGTCATCACGGTGACATGATTATATCATGGTGATAGTGGATAAGTTGTCCAAGGTTGAAGAATTTTCACACATGAGAGCATCCTACATAGCTTCTTCTATATTACATGTTTTCTTAGAGGATATTATTCATTTGCATGGGATCCCTCGTCGAATTATTTTGGATAGAGATTCAGTGTTCAATTTTGCACTGTGGACATCCCTCCAACATGCTTTGGGTATCTAGCTCAATTTTGGTTCATTTTATCACCCATAGATCGATGGTCAAACTGAGAGAGTGAACTAGGTTCTGGAAGATATGCCTTGCATGTATGTTATGGACAAGCAAGTGAATTGGGAGGAGTATTTATACCTTATTAAGTTTTTATACAATAGTAGGTATCATAGTTCTCTTGGCATGTCAGATTTTTAGGTCTTGTATGGTAGATCATGTCATACCCCTTCGAGTTGGGATCATTTAGAGGATCCAGTAACTTTTAGGTCCAAAGATACTTTGAGATATGGAGTAGTAGGTTATTCATATTAGGGAGCATTTGGTTACTACTCAAGATAGGTAGAAGAAGTATGCAAAATCCCATAGGCTAGATTGTCACTTTTCTATTGGTGATAGGGTGTTTTTGAGAGTTTATTCGAGAAAGAGCCCCATCCATTATGGGAAATTCTCTAAGTTGAAACCACATTTTTTCGAACCATTTGAGATCCTTGAGAGGATTGGTCCTATCACTTATTAACTAATGTTTTCTCCTAGCCTATTGCACATCCATGATGTTTTCTATGTTTCTATTTTGAGACAATATATTCTCGACGTGACCCTTGTTCTTGATTGGGATGCTTTGTAGGTGGAGGATGGGAAGCTTACTTTAGAGCCTATATGTATCCTTCAACATTGAAGGTTGATTTTGAGAGGTCAAGACATAAAGCAAGGTTTGAGTGGGACCCAAGCAATGAGACCTCTACGACTTGGGAAGATGCTAAACAATTGAGGGTATTATACCCCTATCTTTTTGTCAACTTCCAAGAGTAAGCCTATGCTAGTGGTGGAGGATGTAGTGCTTCTCATGTTTGTAGTTTGTACCTTTTTATATTTTGATTCAAGAGATACTTGATACTCTTGTTATTATTTTTTTAGTTTAGATGACCTAAGGGTTGGGTGTTATAGTTTGATTTCAGTATCATAGATGTTATACTGCTATATTGTTTAGTTAATTAGATTTTCATGTTGATGTCATTTTGAGATGACCAAAGGTCTATGATGATATCTGGTTATCTGGTATTTGAACATATCCCTAATTCTATTATGTGATGGATTTTTGCTATGGATATTTACTTCATTCTTTCTTCATTATATTTTATGCAAACATGACTGATGTAAATGGATTATATAAGTACAATTAAGTAAATGGATAAATTAGGTATGTAATGCATTTATTTCTTTGACTATGATATTATATGCAATTGCACTTGATTGCATGTTTTAGTGTGCAAGATTTATATCCCTAGCAGTGGCACAATGGAGTTAGTGATTTAGTTGTTCATTATTACCAATGCCATCCATGTATGGTTGGTGTATCTTATTGAAAATTTTAATTAAACCTTCTAATGATTTGTTAAATCCAAACTCATTTGGATCATATGATTTGACTAGTGAGCATGGTTGTGCATTTAGAGTTCACATTATCATGAAGTTTTTAAGACCTTTTGTGATTTTGGTTTCAAGGTTTTCGGGCTTTATTTATTTGATTTTTAATTTTTGGTAGCTTTTCCATAAATGAATTCCTATTACTATGAATAGCCTATTTTCATTTGTGTTAATTTCATGTCTAGCTATTCAAGCTAGCTATTTTCCCTAATCAATTATTCACTTGAAAAGTCAATAAGTAGTGAAAGAGGATGGACTCATTGGATCTAGCTTGGGGAGACCTTGCTTTACAGTCATTTTCAATAGTATCTACATATTATTTATTTTACTAAGTTGTTTTCCATTTTAGCCCTTTTGGCTGTCAGGTAGGGCTCTCCCATTTTCATGTTTTGGCTCTATTTTAGGTATTTTTTCTAGTAATTGTTTGTTTGCAGGCTGAGAACTAGTGTTCCCCACTATTTTTGTTTGTTGGTTCTACCTAGTTGTTCGGGTATAAACATTTTTTTAGTTTTGGGATGAGGGTTGGGGTTTCGCACTATTATGCTAGTTATTTTTGCATAAAGTGTCCAAACCCAAATTTTTCTGGATTTTCAATGATTTTGTGCCCAAAGACCAAATGGGTTTTAATTTTGAAGTTTTCCAATTTTTGGGTTTTTAGCTTGTTTTGTGTACCTCCCTATTTTCTTGGGAATTCTTGGCATGATGTTGGTTGCTGACCTAGATCATATGTTTGGATATTAGTCGGACCATTATTCCACCTTTATTTTTCATTGGGATGCATTCGCATCCATCTCTTGAACTTATTTTTGGTTGAGTGATATTTTTCTTATGTTCTCATCCAGTCCCTATGTTATGATCTTTATGATGGTGGTGTGCCACACACAAGTACATATGCATACATTGTTGGGTTACTTACAAGGCCCAATCTCCTATGGAATTGCCAAAAGTTATGATCATTTGGGGTTGGGTTGGGAATGTGCATGCCTATGGGCACTCATTGTTGGATGAACATGGGTAGGGTAGTGTTAGAAATAGTAGTCCACCAAGACAACTGAGAGGCGGATGAATCATTTATCCAATTAAATGATTTATCAACCTTAATTAATCTTAACCATCTGATCAAAGTAAATAGCAACCATAACAAGATGCACATACACAATTACACTAGATTTGTTAACTAGGGAAACCCTTGATCAAAGGGAAAATCCCAATGGGAATGATGGCCACAAACATATATATATATATATATATATATTCCTTGTTAGAGTATGGACCCTATTAGGAGTCTATAAACATATTCAGTACATAAGAGTCCATGTTAGGAGATTTTGAATCCCTGATAGAAGATTCCAACCCTGTTAGAAGTTGTAGAAGATAGAAGGACCCACTATCCAAACAACTTCTAGGGCAAGACCACTGAACATCACTATCCAACTGATCTCTCAATTATTCCTTGTAGAATACTTGTTCATACTAATATTTAACCTCTTTCCTCTCTCCTATCAACCAAAGCAATCACTATCAGACCTTGTAGACTAGGTTATAAACCTTGGATCCAAAAATCAAACCTCAGATCTTAGAATAAAACCTCAACAACGAAGTTCTCTCCAACTTCACTATGCTCTATTTATCCTTGCATATCAACTTGTTTCTCTTCTATTCCACTCTTTGTGCTTCTTTAAATTGTTTATACCTTCATACATAACAAAGGAAAGTCTCCTTCCTTTATAATAAATCCATAAAATAATTCCTTGAGTTGACCATTGCACCTTCTCAATTAATCATTATAGGACCTCATTAAAAACATGTTATACTTACTGATAACATTAATCTTTCACCTTGTAACTTGAATAACATTCCATATGTTTAATAATATGATCATCGAGCTTGACTACATCATCTGCGATATGTCTTCTACATGCCTTTAACTTGCTTCTCAAAATAAAAACTCTACTAAGAGATATAATAAGTTTACCAAAACATGCTTCTATAAACTTTATCTTAGAACAATCGAAACCAAAACTAGCATAACTTCTTCTAGACTCAATATCTTTAGCTTCTAAGGTTAGCTATATATACTAGACACTTAGTAGTATCTCCCTTTAACCTTAGTGAAAATTCTCAATGATCTATCTATACCAACTTGATCTTTACCATTGTTCTTCTATTAGATACCACAAAAAACTACTATGTTGACACCAATGACAAACACAGTCATGAATGTAACATATCATCATGATAATGATCTAATTATGTTTCTACAATACTCTCCCATATAAGTATCAGTAGAATTCATGCTTCCAACAATCTCCTCCTTTGGCGTTGATGGAAACATAGATGAAAAACATCTAGTTCCAAGAATACCAATTGTAAAATAATGTTAACATTTCTTTTCAAATCCTCTTCATCAATCATTCTCCCCCATTGATATACCTCAATGTGCTTTATATCAAACTTTTTTTCATGCTATAATCTCTCTCATATTAACATCAATGTCAATGGTTTCAAAAACCATCTATCTCTACAACAACTATCTCTGACTTGCTTAAGCGTCTAAAGACTATAGGAGTTGATGAAATCCAACTCCGCAGTCGCCAAGATCACCTACATGCAAATAGCTTACTATAGAGAAACCGAAAGAGCAAGAGCATGAAGCAAACAATGCAAGAGGAAATATTTCACAATAGAAAAATGAGATTGCTATGTGAATGGATTGATTTACAATGAGAGAGAGACCATTTAAAAAGGCCTCATGGAAGCTTGTAGAACAAGCTGGAAGGAGGTAGAGGACAAAAATGACAACTCAGCACATATCCTCAAAAAGTGGAATATGCTAAAAAAGGAGAAAACTCCCGAGTTGTCAACAACAACCACTACATGCATTAAATACTAAATATGCATTAACCTAAGTAAGCTTAAGTAATAGAATAAATAATTAATTATTAATTATTTACTCTAACACCCCCCCTTAAGTGCAACTTAGGGGAATGCCTTAAGCTCCTAAAACTAAGATGAAATGCATAATGGGTCCCGGCAATGAGGCCATGTTAGGTACCCATGTACAATGCAACCTCTGTAAAATGGAGAAAGAGGGAAAACCCTGTGGGAAAAACCCTCCTCCAAAAAAGAGGTAAAAACAACATGCTAAAAAAACATGAAGTGAAGGAAGGAAGGCGTCAACCAATCCCCCCAAGGACAACTTCCGCCAGAAATGTTTCAAGAGACTCTCTCAAAACCATAAGTACAACCAGCCCCCCCATGAGAATAGACACCAAGCCCCCCCCATAATGATGGAGCTCCTATAGAAATGATCGAACCAATGAAACTCCAATTCGGAAGGAACAAAGGCACATAACAAGGAAATCCCTATGTGAGAGGAGCAATTGGAAAGCCTAGTTGATGTCCAGAAGAGAATGTATGAGGAACCGAAACGGGAATCCCCAAGGCAGGTGTGATGACATTGTCATGAATGTCCATTGAAGTAGCTGCAACAAGTGTACCGGGAGTCTCAATAAAAGAAGCTGGAAGATCAGATGGAGTGGAAGGAGAATCTTGTAGAGAGGAAAAGCCCTCAACTGGTTGTGGTGTGGCAGTCAAAATAGGGATCTCAGGAACAATACAAAGGTTCAAGTGTCCTGACTGCACCACACGATGCTCCTGCGAAAGTGAAGTAGTGTGCTCCAACAATGGAGATTGTGGAACAAAGTGTGAGAAAGAGTAGATACGAGTGGAAGGATCAACTACCCCTGTAGCAATAAGTTCTCCTGTAGCACGATCTTGAATGAAGACTGAATCAATAGTGAACTCAACTGTCTTCCCTGATCCACTGCGTGTAATCTGAGAAATCGAGAGAAGGTTAGCAGACAAAGATGGAACATACAATACATCATTGAATATACCATCTTGGATGTGAACTAAACCTTTCCCACGGACTGGTAAGGCAGTGTTATTCCCCATGAGAATGTGAGGAATAGGAGAAGCTTCAAGAGTGGAGAAGACACCTTGAGAAGATGTCATATGGTGAGAAGCACCTGAATCCAGTATCCAAGGAATTTGTGAAGGAGATGTAATGGAAGCCTGAAATGCATGACCCTTTCCAAGATCTGATGTAGATGTTGAAGAGGTGGAGGAAGCCTAAAAAGAAGACCCTTGTGAGGTAGAAGAGGATGGAGAGGAAATAGTGCTCTTCTGAAGGAGAGCGTGCAAATCAGCAATCTATTTCTCATAGCCATCACATCTCTTCTGAAAACAATGTGTCTCATCATGAGATCCTTTCCCACAATAGGAACAGGTAGGAGTTGCGGTCTTCTTTTTCTCCTTCTTGTTAGAAGATGATGAACTAGTAGAAGAGGGATCTGATAGCTGCTTCAACTTCTGTTCCTGTGTATCCTTGGAAAGCAATGCCTGTGACTGAGAACTTGAAAGTGAATCCATTTGAGTAATCTTCGACTGTTCACGGGTTAACCAATTACAAAATATCTCAAATGAAGGCATCCTATGTCTATCACCCAAGGCATCCATAGTGGAGTAGAAAGTGGAAGAGAAGATCTGATACTGTCCCTTTAACTTTGAGAGTACCAAAAAGATACACTCATCATCTGTTTTGTTCTTCCCACATCCCTGCAAAAGTGTACGTAGAGATTTTAACTTCATCAAGAAGTCCTCAATGGTGGGAAAGTGATCAGGTGTCAAAGAAGTCAATTTTGCATCTAGCTGAAGTGCCTGAAACTCATTCACTTGTCCAAACAAAGTCTAAAATCTTAGCCAATAAGCCCGTGGAGTAGTCAAACCATCCAGGTGAAACAACAAGCTGTCTGAAATGTTGAGTGCAATAAGCCCCATGGCTTCATCCATCTTGTTCCTATGTTGTAGAATCTCATAAGGTCGTTGGAGATTAGGCTGACGCTCATCCAAACAAGACCATAGACCTCTTGACATTAGAAGTCTAGTCATTTGTGCCTTCCATGTGTGGTAGTTGTCTGGTGTGAGACGTGATATAGATGGATCCGCCATTGAGAGAAAGAAGAAGACGGAAGTAGAAGGGTCTTAACTGAAGTAAAAGAAAGACACCCCCCCACAAACGTACAAAAATATCCCCCAAATACCACAAAAAAACAACTAAGGAAAGCAAAAAAACTGGAAAGGAACCTGGATTTGTTGATGCAGAATAGGAAACAGAAGCCTCTAATTTGACACAAAAATTGGAAGCTTAAACGAACTCAAAATTGTGTGAAACTAGCACCAATGTGTCTGTCTCTGAGTTAGCTTTCCAACGCTTCTTTCAGATTGGAAAAAGACCTTTGTATGCTCAAGTTATAGCCAAAAAACCGACTGCTGCTCAAAAAATGCACTTGCTGGAAAATTACAGACACTGGCATAAATTTGACGGCCGTATGCCCGTCACAAACCTGTCGCTGGCAAAAAAAATCCATTTCGGCAAGGTGATGTCACACGTCAGGAAAGTGACATCAGCTAATCAGAATATGACGTCAGCAAATCTGTCAGCAGCCACGTAGCGGTCAGTGATTCGTAGTAGACAGCGCCACGTGTCGTCCAGTGGTTGGAGAGGCCGCAGGGCGGCGGAGCGATAAAAACCGTCGGTGGCATTGGCGCCCGGGAGGAAAACCTGACGGTGCTGCTGTCTGTGGTGGCGAAGACAGCTGTGCCCGGGCGGCGAGTGTTTCGGGTGGCGCCGCGGCGAGAGCCGCTAGCGGAGCGGCCTGTCGGAGGTGCGCGGGTGAAGATCGGATGGCCTTGCGGTGGCACGTTGGCGCTGCTGCGGCGGTGCCCGGTTAAAATTTTTTTTATTTTTTTATTTTTGCACTGTCGCGCGTCCGTACGATGGTACGGCCAGACCCTGAAACAAAAAAAATTTGCCTTCCGGAGCTCTATCTCCAAAAACAGAAAGTTTTATATGAATTTTGACTGTAAATGGCCTTCCGGATCCAATGGTGATGTCTGTTTGGGCTGAAAGTGCTCCAAAAATTCGCTCTAGCCCTGATTTGAAGAAAAAATGCACAAACAAACTAGGGTTTGTGACTTCAAATCACGGCTTCAAAAATCCTTCAAATAAGAAGCAGCAGGGAGGCTCTGATACCATGTAGGAGTTGATGAAATCCAACTCCGCAGTCGCCAAGATCACCTACATGCAAATAGCTTGCTGAAGAGAAACCGAAAGAGCAAGAGTATGAAGCAAACAATGCAAGAGGAAATATTTCACAATAGAAAAATGAGATTGCTATGTGAATGGATTGATTTACAATGAGAGAGAGACCATTTAAAAAGGCCTCATGGAAGCTTGTAGAACAAGCTGGAAGGAGGTAGAGGACAAAAATGACAACTCAGCACATATCCTCAAAAAGTGGAATATGCTAAAAAAGGAGAAAACTCCCGAGTTGTCAACAAAAACCACTACATGCATTAAATACTAAATATGCATTAACCTAAGTAAGCTTAAGTAATAGAATAAATAATTAATTATTAATTATTTACTCTAACAAAGACACTATTCAAAATAGCATCTATCAAGAGTCCCAGATGACTCTATCCATCATAGATTCTCCCCCATATAGGAAGCATTAGCATTTAGTCCAGAAAAACAATAGTGCTTTGTATCAATGGACTGATGCACTCTTGCATCATCTACTCTAATGTAGGAAGGGGCATAACCCCTAGCATACCTAGCAAATACTCAAAGGTCTCTTTGAGAAGAGGCTTGATGAACATATCTACAATCTTCTCTTTGGTCTTTATAGACTCCAATCAAATTTCCTTTTCTACAACTTTCTCTCTCAACATGTTATATTTGATAGAAATGTGCTTAGTCATAGAATGCAAACTAGATTCTTAGACATATTCATTGTGTGTGTGTTATCACAAGGTTAACTAAACTCTATTCTTATATCCTTCAGCATCTGCTTCGTCCAAACAACTTGATTATAATTGTTTGATACTATAACATATTTTACCTCTACTATACTTTGTGAGATACAATCATACTTCTTTCTTAACCAAGAAACCAATCTTTCTCCAAGAAAGAAAGCTCCACCACTGGTGCTCTTTATATCATCCATATTGGCTACCCAATCAACATATGTATAAGCATATAATGTGAAACCATTAGATCTAGCATACCAAAAACTGAACTTTGGTGTTCCTTTTAGATATGTAAATATCCTTTTAACTATTGCATAATGTGGTTCTCTGGGATTGGCTTGAAATCTTGCAACAATTCCACCTACATTTGTTATATCTGGCCTTGAGTGAATCAGATATTGCAATCCTCCAATCATAGATCTATACTTCTTCTTCTCAATAGTAGGTCTCATCCTTTGTAGATAACTTGTGTCCAATTACCATAGGTCTTCCAACTGGTTTACATATTTCCAAACTAAACTTTTTCAATAGATCTTTTGAATACTTAGTCTAAGAAATAAAGATTTCTTCTTTATCCCACACAATCTATAATCATGGGAAGTATTTCATCTCTCCTATGATACTCATTTCAAATTCCTTCTTTATTTCTTTGGAAAACTTGTCACTTTCATCATCATTTCCTCCAAATATGATATCATCAACAAATATTACCCAAATCATCAATCCATCATCTATTTCTTTCCAATACAGATTATTGTCTCTCGTACCTTTGCTAAATCCAAGTTTTGTCAAATGTTTGTCCAACCTTGCATACCAATTTTTTGGTGCTTCCTTTAAACCATACAATGATTACTTTAGTCTACATACCATGTCGTTGTCATCTATTAAAGGAAAACCTTTAGATTGTTCCATGTATACCTCTTCTTCAAGTTCTCCATTCAAAAATTTTGACTTGACATCCATCTAATACACTTTGAATTTCTTATGTCCTGTATAGGCTAAGAATAAAGTTACTACTTCAATTCTTTCCATAGGAGCATACATTTTTTCATAGTCTATTCCTTCTTTCTATGAGTAACCTTTACATTCTAATCTTTCTTTATTCCTTACAACTTCACCTTTTTCATTCATCTTGTTCCTGAATACCCATTTTGTTCCTATCACATTCTTTTTTGCTAGTTTGAGAACCAATTCCCATGTCTCATTCTTCATTATCTGATCCAATTCTTCTTTCATAGATTACTTTCAATATTCATCTTTATAGTCCTCATCTACATTCTTTGGTTCTACTTGAGATATCAAACATAGTTCTTCATTTATTCTACTTCTTGTCATCGCACCTTTATCTTTGCTGCCGATGATCTACTTTCATGGATGATTATTTGTCATATTCATACCAGAAGTAGGAGTTTTTTATCTCAACCCTTATCTTTGTTATAGGTTCAAAACTTCTTTCCTATCTTAGCTCTCCTTCATTCTGCAAATCATTGTTACTCTCAAACAAATATTCATCATTCCTTGGTTTAGTAACAACAACATTCTCATCATCAGAATTATAGTCAACTATTCTTTCTTGTATACTGAATTTCTCCTCAATTCTTACATTTACACTTTCAAAGATAGTCTTAGTTCTCAAATTATAACATTTATAAGGTTTTTTTTTCAATGAATAAATAAGAAACATACCTTCATCAATTCTAGCATGAAATTTAACAACATCATCATCCCTTTTGATATAAATTTTTCTGCCAAAAATTCAGAAATACTTAAATGTAGGTGAGTGATCAAACCATAGTTCATAAGGGGTCTTTTTTGTTTCTTTCCTAACTTGCACTCTATTCATAGTGTAGACTATAGTATTCATAGCTTCTCTCTAAAACATCTTGGATACATCACTCTCAGCTAACATAGTTCTTGTTGCTTCTATCATTGACCTATTTCTTCTTTTTGCAATGCCATAGTGTTCAGTGCTTCTAGGAGCTAAAAAAGGTCTTTTGATTCCATTAGCTTCACAAAAGATATTAAACTCATTTGAATTAAACTCTCCTCCTCTATCTAATCTTAATCATTTAATCTTCATATCTAATTAATTCTCAACTCTATTTATGAATATCTTCAACTTATCAGATGCCTCATAGTTTTCTTTAAGAAATACAACCCACATCATTCTAGAAAAGTCATCAACAATAATCATGAAGTACCTTTCACAATTTAATATTTTAGTCTTTGTAGGACCACTAAGATCTTTGTGTACAATCTCCAACTTTGTTGTAGTAGTAAACTTCTTGCTAGGAAAAGAAGTTATTGTGTGCTTTTCCAATACACATTCCTTGCAAATTGTGTTAGTAGGCTTTACAATCTTAGGAAAATCTCTAACTACAAACATACTACTATTTTTCACAATGTTTTCAAATTCTATATGAAAAAATATCTTATTCCATAACCATCATCTACCTCTACAACCAAACATGTCATTTTAGTGGGATTCAGCTGAAATACATTACCACTAGATCTAGTTCCTATTCCAAATACCTTTCCATCTTTGTCTCTGATCATGCATGTCTTCTCTGTGAACTATAACTGATAACCTTTATCCACAAGTTGTCCAAAACTCAAAATATTGTGTTTCAAACCATCAACAAAATATACATCCTTAGTGTTATTCTTGCCATCGATAGTTATAGATCTAATACCTTTTACATGGCAAGTTACATTATTTCCAACTCTGACAATGCCTCCATCATAACTTTTGAAGTCAAGAAACTTGTTCATATCACCAGTCATATGATGTGAACAACCACTATCAATTATCTAATTAGATTTCTTTTCAACCTATGATACCAAAGCCATTTTCTCTAGACTTTCTTCTTTAATAGCTACAAATCCTATTTCATCATCACTAGCACTTGCTGCTTGTTCATCAAAATCATCTTCTTCATTTGCATATAATAAATCTCTATCTCTTCTAGGTTTTTAGAGGGTAAAAGTACAAAGTTGTGTCACCTTTTAGGCTGACTAATCAGAATGACTGATTTTGAGTATTTCTATCTAAAAATCAATTTTTTTCAAAGATATGATCTAGATAAAATCATTCTAGCTAAGTTATATATGGTATCATACTTTTCCAATTGGAAATGTTTATTAATTAAATATTTTATACTATTTTTAGTCCAATTACTAAATAAATATAATTATTTCATAAAATTGACATTTCAATAACTCTTACATTTTTTTATGATATATTTTTAATAACTTAGAAACACCATTTTATAGAGCCCAAATTCAAGAATATGCTTATATAGAGTTTATAGTATTTTAGTTAGATATAGTATATTATATTTAAAAAATTGTACAAGCACGTATTTTAACACTCGAAAAGATGTCATTTTTGAGAAAGAAAAAAATAGTAAATGATATCACAAATTTTTTCTAATTATATGGTGTTCTAGAAGAGAGAGAGTCCTCTTCTAGAATGTATGATTTTTATTCTGGTTAGAATATATTTGTTTTGAAAAATGTGGTGGGAGATAAAACACTATCGATTTTAGGTGAGCTGAACTTTGAATGATTATAAAAGTAAAAATATAATTCTAAAGACATTTTTTTTTAATGTTCTAGATGTATATTCTATCTATAGCATAGTCTAAGATCAAAGGGAAATAAGTTTATTTACATATAGTTTTGTGGTGGGAACTAGACCCCTAATTTTAAGCATTTTTCAGCAACTAAAATATTATCTATAAAAACTATGAAAATATATATTCTTAATCCAAAAAATTGTTAAAGGTTATAATCCTAAACTTGATCAATTTCTACACATTTCATTAGTTTACTTCATTTTCAAATTCTAAATAATAATACTAGTTTTATATCATTGAAGGTGAATAGTTGTACTTTTGTTATCCTTTTCCTTGATAAAAGGGTGACACGGGTTTTTCCTTTGACCCTTGAACTTTCCTTTATTTATTTTCTCTGTTTTAGGAGACTTAGATGCATAATGACAAACCTCATTACAAGTCCAACATTTAAATATTTTCTTACCATCTTTTTCTTTTCTTACCAGAAGGGCTACTTCTTCTTCTATCTTTCTGTCCTCATCAAATCTTCTACTACTAGCAAAATCTCCTCTAACATTCATGCTCCTTGATAAACTAGGTCGAATGTTTAGGGCACTAAAAGTTATCTCTATTCTAGACAATTTTCTAGATTGTCTAAGCTCATTCTCAATTGCTTCAAGTCTCCCAATTAATGTCTCCTTTGTTAAATATTTGGTACAAGAGATCAAGAACAAATTGCTTTCTGAAATGGTGGCATTCAGCTCTTCAATATCTTCTAGATCACCTTATTATCTTCCTTGGTTCCTCCTTGAGATCTGATACCTGCATTAAAAAATTAATATTTTTCCTATATATGTTCTTATAGATTCATCTTCCATCATTTTAGCATCTTGAAATGCAAAAATCCAGCTTTGCGGCCTCAATTTATTAGAATGCTCATCACCTTCAAAACTATTTTCCAAAGCATTCCAAATCTTGTAAGAAGTATCAAGTGTTTTTACCTAGTTGTACTCAATTTTAGGAAGTGCAGATAATAGTGCTTCCCTAGCTCTCATGTCACTCATAAAGCACTTTCAGCAATTTGTCTTTTCTAATTTTTTCAAGATCCAATATCATGGCCCAACTATCATAATTTTTTCCAACAAAATTCAAACTATCTTTTCTAAATATGTTTTCCCTAGATCTCCCAAAGTTGTTAAACTTTATCTTCCAGGACCTAATGCTCTAATACCAAATAGTCCACCAAGATAACTGAGAGGGGGTGAATCAGTTATCCAATTAAAAAATTTATCAACGTTAATTAATCTTAACCATTTAATCAAAGTAAAAAGAAACTATAACAAGATGCACCTAAATAATTACACCAGATTTGTTAACTAGGGAAACCCTTGATCAGAGGGAAAACCCCAGTGGCAATGATGCTCACAAGGATATACTGATATATATTTCTTTGTTAGAGGATGGACACTATAAGGAGTCTATAAACACATTTAGTACATAAGAGTTCCTGTTAGGAGACTTTGAATCCCTATTAGGAGATTCCAACCTTATTAGGAGTTGTAGGAGGAACAAGGACCCACTGTCCAAACAGCTTCTAGGGGACCACTAAACTTCACTATCAAACTGATCTCTCAACTATTCCTTGTAGAATACTTTCTCATAATAAGATTTAACATGTTTCCTTTGTCCTATCAACTAGACCAATCACTATTAGACATTATAGACCAAGTCACAAATCTCAAATCGAAATATCAAACCTTGAATCTTAGAATAAAACCTCGGCAATGAAGTTCTCTCCAACTTTTCTATCCTCTTCTTATCCTCACATATCAACTTGTTTCTCTTCTATTCCACTCTTTATGCTTCTTGCAAGTGTTAATACTTTCATAAATAATAAATAAAAATGTCCTTCCTTTATATTGAATCCATAAAATAATTCCCTAAGTTGGCTATTATACCTTCTCAATTAATTACTATAGGACCTCATTAAGAACATGTTATACTTAGTGATAACATTAATCTTTCGCCTTGTAATTGTAATACCCCAAAATTGGCACATTGACATGTTAACCAATTCTAGTCTATCCAATCATTCCTAAGTCCTATTTCACTAAGCAATTTTGATTCTAATAATTTCTACTTGACCTAAGTGTCAAATGTCAAAAACCCTAATCAGCATTAATCACACTATTTATTTAATTTCTTAGTATCGACTCAAATTAGCTACATTAAACCTATTGATTAAGTTTAATTTAATTATAAGTGTTCATACTTTACTTAAATTAAATTTACTTCTTTAGCTAATGTATAAAGGAATTAAATGTATTTAATTTAATAATGTCCTCATTTTAATTTTTGAATCTAGTTTTTTAATTAATTAAATTTTATGTATTTATGAGGTCATATCCTATTTTATTAAATTAAATATTCTCTCCAAATCTTCTCTTTAGTTTAGAAAGGGAAATTTTGAGTGAACTATCTCTCTAAATATAATCAACTGAGTTAACTTGTTGTCACACTCAGGTGAGACTCAATTAACTCTTCATCACATTTAGATTTGAAACAGTTAACTTCATCTATTCAAGGAATTTTCCATTCTATCTGAGTCATATCTTCAATCTTGACTATTCATTCCAATTGATCTTGACTGTCGGTTGATCATGGGATTCTATTTAAGGAGCCTTCAATTCCCCATTACAAAGGTTGAATTAATTGTGCATCAAATTAATGATGTAATAGTTACTCATTTTCATGCACCCATAGCTTAAATTCTTACATTGCAATCTCATATTGGCTTAAAATGCATTCATGTAGTTTAACTTTCTTTATTTGTTCTTAGATTAGTAATGCATTTCATTTAGCCTTAAATATTGCATTCTCATTTAGCTTAAGCAAAAATCCTTTGTACTAGAGGTCTAGTGTCCAGCTTCTTATTCTAAGAGCAAGGGAAAAATACTTCTAGTTAGAAGGCAACAAGATCAACTATTGGATTATTCAAATGAATAATCTCATATTTATTTTGGGATGATCTCTTAGGTAATGACCGTGTTGAAGTGTGTGTAAGGATCAGAGGCCCACATTTCACACATATAGTAACTTGAATAACTCTCCATCTGTGTAATATTATGATGAGTGAGCTTGACCATGTCATCTTACACGCCTTTAACCTTACTTCTTAGAGTAATAACTCTGCTAAGAGATATAAAAATTTTACTAGAATATGCTTCCATAAACTCTATCTCATAACAGTCTTCACCAAAACTTGCATAACTTCTTCTAGAATCAATATCTTATGCTTTTAAGGTTATCTACATATACTAGACACTTAGCAGTATCTCCCTTTAACCTCACTTAGTGAAAATGCTCAATGATATACCTATACCAACTTAATCTTTAGTGTTGTTCTTCTATCAGAAACCAAAAAAAATTGCTATGTTGACATCAATGACAAACACAGTCATGAATGTAACATATCATAATAATAATGATCTAGTCATGTTTCTACAATACTCCACCATTGAAGTATCATTAAAATTCATGCTTCCAAAAGGTAGGGTATCATATGGAGGGGGCTTCTATCTCACATCCTAGTGATCATTATGGTCAAAGGGTTGGCAGAGGAAGCTTTAATCAAGTGATAATTAAATAAAACCTAAGATAATAAAAATTTCTATGTTATAGCCTTCCATCAAGTAGTTGAATCTACATGATCCAAGCTTGGGCTTTTCAATGCCAAGTGACTCTCCATGAGGTCAGCCCCTACATAGTAGCCCATTGAGTGTCTGACTAGGACCTATAGTTTATGCATTGTCTATGTTCTTTGTTTCATTCATCATTACTATCTGGCATGATTGTTAGCCATTGACATCTTTCTTTATGTGTGCTTGTGGTTGCATCATTATATCCATTAACATGGCGGGAGTGGACCTATGGGTTTCATGTGGTTGGGAGGCATAGCTACTTATACCACTATTGGGGACCAGTGTATAGAAATGGTCTATTGTCCCAATGCAACCATTGTTACATGTTGTCACTTGGTACTTTGGGTTCTGGAGTATGCTTTCTTGTGATTTATTCTTTCACTGGGATGCTTGTATATCATGTTTAGATGATGTTAGTTTATTGATGCATTCCCTTATTATGATATTTAGCATATGATTTAAATAATGTTAATTGATTATTTGGAATATCTAATGCTTTACTTTTTAGCACAATAGATGTCCTTATTCTTATGACATAGTACGTACTAATAGTGATATTCTCATAAGATAGCTCTAATGATTTGGTCAATAGTTTTGGATGTTACACATGACAGATGAATAGGGCCTTCAAGGTCTCATGATGTCATTATGGTTGGGAGGAACCCTGCACTTAGTTTAGTTGTTTCAGTTCATTGTAATGTTGCTTTGTTCATTGTGATGTTGCTTTGTTCATTGTTCTTTTACTACTATATTTCAGAAGGTTATTCTAGTTCAATCTTTTAGTTATGGTATTTGAGTGTCTATGCCTCAATTTTTGGATCTAGTACTCCTTGGCATGGAGGAAATTCATTTCCTAACATTTTACCATTTTGGTTTCAGGCTTGTTGTTTTGGATTCTCATGTGAAATTGTGCTTTCTCATGCAAGAATGCAAAAATTCATGTGGTGTGTTGGGTTTTCTCATGTAGCTCATGGTACTTTCTCACACAAAACCCCATACCAATTTTAGGTATTTTGGTTTTGGGCCAAGTACTTCCTCTCTTCATTCGGTGCATTTCCTCATGTGAAAGGCAGTTTCTTAGGTGGTGTGTTATACTTCCTCACACAAGATTTATGTCCATTGTTGTCCTCATACAAAATATAAGGGGCATCTCTAAAAGTTTTTGGGGATTTATTTTTGGTGTTTTAAGTACCCTTTGGGTTTTCTTAATTTTCCATGCTTTGATATATCTTAGATTCTTTATTTTGTTATCATCCTTGGTTTTCATTTCTCAATTTGTATGTGTCAATTTGGTAGTGGCATTTGGAAATTTGCTGGTTTTTGGGATTATAGTTAAGTATTCCATTATGATCTATGCAATCCTCATATATTTAGTGTCACATACATCCATACTTCTTTACAAAAAAAATATCTTGGTGTGTATTGAATCCTTGTTCCAAGGATCTCTGAGTGGGGCATTACACATACCCCCGGCTAGTCAAGAAGAAATTCCCACTAGAAAGTGTGCAATATAGGATGGTCAATAATGGTTTCATATTCATTATCATCAAGTTCATAGAAGGGGATTATGTGAAGAGGCTATCATTAGAAGTTGTAGCATGAATAACAAAATTTGGTGCATATTATATATAGTTTAAGACCTCCTATCTTTGAGTAGTTGGCACTCTCTTGTATCCAAAAGTTCTCCCGCAAGATCCATCTGATAGGATTATACTACTTGAGATAACTTGAAAATTTTCCTCTACATATGATAAAGTAAGGAAATAGCACAAGAATACATGGGTGTGCTTGATCACCATCGAAGATTTCAAGGTAAAACAAAAGAAAGACATCACCATATTTGACTCAGAATGGGACCAATATCCTCTTGAGGATTACTATTCACCTCGTCCATATTTTGACAATATTGGGATGGTCTAGTATATAATAAGGAGAATAATTATACTTGAGGAAGCTTTGGAAGATCACTAAATGAATGCAGTAGATTACTATGATGTCCACATTAGGGACTATTGTAGAATGATTCTATAGCTAGAAAAAAAGGTGTTGAAGATGGAGATATCCTTCAAGGCCTAGGACAAAGATGTCCCTAAGATAATAGAGCCCTTGTACATTAGGGACAAGATCTATGATAGACCTATCATGAATGTACAAATTGTGTACAAGGAAAGTGATGACATGTGGTCAAATTAGAAGGGGATGGATCAAGAAACCTTTCTAGATGGATCAAATTCCCCAAGCCATACCTCTTCAAGTTTAAGCCCAACTAAATTGAGGAAAAGGAACAAGGGTAACTATACCAACCTACCCTATCAAATCACCAATGACGTTAGAAATGGTACACCAGCACGAGTAGGAGATCAAATATTTTGGGATAGGAAAAGGTAAGGGAAAGAATAAAAATATGGCCTTGAGGGAAAGAAAGAAAGTGGATGAGGCCCAAGGAAAACCAATTGCTCTAGAAGAAGGGGCACAACAAGAGCTATAAAAAGCTCAATAGGAGCAAGAGAAGGTGCAACTAGAGAAATGAGTCCCACTACCTAGAGCCTTAGAAGAAGAAGCCTCTTCCTTGGTGCCCAAGAGAGCCCAAATAGAAATGATGGTGGTAGGAGTGAAAAGGAGAAGACTAAAGAAAAAGAGCACTTCTTCACCACAAATTCTAGAAACTATTCCTAAGGTGGAAGATGAGGAAGAAGGGGAACAAATTAATTTTTTCCCTTTAAATAAAAGGACTAGCTTGGCTATGGTAGTCGAAGAAAAAGGAGAAGGATCTCAACTCAAACACCTTCATCTATCTCTAGGGAGCCTATCTAGGTTGAAACCTTAGAAGATGAATAACAAAAAAGGCTAACAAAAGTATATGGTGAGGAAGAATACATTTTTGACCTCTTTTATTTTAATTTTATTCTTGTAGGAATCAAGATTGTAGGAGAGAAAATCAGGGACACTCTGAAGAATGAGCCATTAGGAGAGGATTGGAATTGATTAACTACTCTACCTCAAGGACCTATTGACATTCCTCCTCCACCAGCAGCAGGACATAATAGTGGTAGTAGATAAAGTATTAGTTGCTCCACCTCCTCCAATGATTCAAGAAGGACTAGAGGGTTAAAACACAGAGGAAGGTGAATATGTACATTTGCATGTCGATGAAGTATCCAAAGAAGGATAGATAGAAGAAGAAAGGAAATAAGTTCCTCTAGATATAGAGGTTGGGTCCTTAGCCCAAAAAAACATAAATCTCCCTCCAAATATCTTCCTCAACATGAGAAGACTCTAGAGAGGAGTGATTAGAGAAAGGAGCTATTAGAAATAGATAATACTGAGAGGGGGGTGAATCAGTATTCTACAAAATTTTGCCCACAATTGAATATTGTTAATTACTTTATAACTTGCATATGAAAGTAAACCAATAATGTAGAATAGTAAATATAACCATGCACATTGATAACTCGTAAGAAAAATACTTGTTAACTAGGGAAACCCTGGCCAAGGGAAAACCATAGTGGGGATGACGCCCACTAGATGATTCACTAAACAATAGGATCATATTAAGGATATTAACCCTGTTAGGAATCCACGAGGTACATATAGGGTCTTGAGTCCTTGTTAGGAGACTAGGTCTTGTAAGAAGCCTCAGCCCTATTAGGAATTTCTTGAACCCTATTAGGAGTTGGTAGAACAAATACAATGTATGCAAGAAGAGCTCACTACCCTAACATGCAATAATACAATTCAATTCTTCACAAGAAAATATATATGTATATACAATACTTATTGTTTATTTTACTTCACACTTTTTATGATTATACATCAAAATTCACATCAGGTAAGGCTTTCATATCTTTTAGATTGTTCACCCAATAGTTCACATATCACTTAACACTTCCTTATCTATCATAAATAGCACATTTATCCTTGCAAGATAAGATCTTTACTTATACCTTCCATATTAAAAAACTATGCTCACTTGGCCTTCATGTGTTCACAAACTTGACATAATAATGTCCACATAGTTAGCTCATCAAAATTTAGTAATTATTTTGTAACCAAAATAATTCCTAAGGCCATACAATCAAATTTTCTGTTATGCTCTATTCTACACTGCTAAATACCTGCATTAGGATTTAAATCATAATTCACATTGTATTGTCCATACATATCTACACAGTGGAATATGGCACCATGATACTATCATAAAGTTGTCCTTAAGTATTCAAGATCTAACTCTCAATGAGTCATCCATACACTTGACATTTGTACATTGTGTTGTTGCAAACTATCTAATACTTAGATAATTTTCTAATTCTAAATGCATAAATAAAATGTTGAATGTATGTTGTCATAAATGAAAACCATCAAGACATCTATCTAACCATATTTCCAACAATCCCCCCCCTTTGCATTGATGGAAACATTTGGGAAAATTTGTTAAGTCCCAAAATGATGGCATACATAACACAAACAAAAATAAACTACAAACTTGCCTTCAAAACATAACATTTTTATTCATGTTTTGATGGATCATTACATTCCTTATTACTCCTTACATTGATACATCCATAAGCTCCCCCTTACATACACATATACATATACATCTATACAATTTTTCTTCTACATAATACTCTCCCCCTTTGACATCAATGGTAAAGGTTCCAAAACCTATACACAAAAATCTAGGTGTCATGTTGTTGATCAACCTATTAATCTAGAAAAATAGTCTACATACACAACCTTTAGTCATTCTATTTATTTCTTCTAGTTCCCCTTCACTATCTTTGTGCTACTTATTAATGTGCAAAGTGCATAGGATGCTACTTCAACTACACTCAAATCAATGTAGGAAAACATGTCATATGAAGCCTTAGTTGTAAGACATTCCTCAAGTTATCTTTGCAAAATGTTGATCTTAGACAAAAAAAATTCTCTAAGATTAGAGAATCTCCTTTTTGTTTTCTCTTTCTCAGATTCCAAGTCTCTGATCGTACCATGATATTTTTCCACTTCTGCTCCATAGTTCTCAATTCTAGATTCTAGGAGTTGTAACTTGACAATGAGTGTTTCAAGATCACTTGTCTTACCTTTTATTTGACTCTCATAGTCTCTAAGGTATCTGTATGAATGCGCACATTGTCGATACAATCTTTTACCCTCAAAAATATGCTTTTGTGGTCCCTTGATGTTTCTATCAAGTGCCTTCAGATCATTACACACATTGGTACAAACTTTGTTGAATAGAGTTGCACCATGAGTAAATTGAGCTTGCACTAAATGTTGGAATTTCTTAATGGAAAAAATTCTTTTGAGAGGGTGGAGTGAATTAGAAGTACCAACTTTTGACCTATTTTTCTCAAACCTTTAATAACATATTATTGTAAATGAACATGCATGCATATCAACATTAAGCAATTATGAGAAACACATATGCATCATCACATAACACTTGAGATTTTGGTAACCCAAAAACCCTCCAGGAATAAGAAGCTAAAACTAGAGTGGGGATGATACCCACAAAATCACTACAACAATAATGTTTGACCACTTCTAATGGTCTGCCATGTTAAAGGCCTGCCCTATTAAAAGCTTTACACTGTATCAATAGTGACCTGGTTAAAGGATTTACAAACACTTTATATGAAGTGTTACCCTGTTAAAGGATTTAATCACCTATTTAAAGGATCAAAAAAATAGTTGTTAAGCTAACCTATCTCCATAGGGTTTCCTTTCTAATAAAATTGCTAGAGAGTATTAGGTATAATAAACCTGATGGCTTACAATCCTTGATTGTTGAATTCAGGCACTTGATCTACTTTCTCTGATCTTGATTCTATGAAATCTAATGTCTATTTGTATATCTTTCTTAGTTTTGATCAACTAAATATTTAACTGTTGCTCTCTTCCTCTAAGTCTTTTAATCTTCACTTTGAACTCCACTAGAGTTTTTCATTCACTCCTTCATCCATCTACTTGATTCAATGAGATTTTGTCTTCCTTATAAAGACATTTGAAGAATTAGGGTTAGACATGCATCTACAATCCATATTCAATCTCTGTTTCCCACTCATTCCTTGCACATTTATTATTGGTTGCATGCCTTCTCCATTTTTCTTACTGGCTGCATGTAGATTGCATAAAAGATTCAATCTTATCACTTAAATCCTTCAAGATTCATCATATGTCAGCCATGAAAAGAGTTTACATCTGAATTAGTGAAATTACAAACTCATATGTGCATTCAGTGTTTCTCGGCATTTACTAATTCTTGATGCTTGACATTGTCTATGATTAGGCACCTAAATATTACTCAGCACTTGTATCATGCTCGGCACCTAAAGTCACTCAGCACTTGATCTTCACTTAGCACCTGAAGGTTTCTCAGCACCTAATGGATTTCCTAACTCGGCACAAGATGTGGCTCAACATACATAGTGTACTCGACTTAAATGTAGAAAGTGGTTAAATTGTGTTGGCACTCAAATTTCAAAACCATTCTGAGACTAAAAATCTCCCCCTTTGACATGAGTGGTCAAAACACTTAACTAAGCATAATTCATCTAACCTTATGAGTACATTCACTAATCTGGTCAGTATATATATACAGGTTTTAAAAACTTGATCAAAATTTTGTAACTTACAATATATACCTCAAAATTATTATAACTCCCCCTAAGTTAATTGAGCCATTATCTATTATGTCTTTCTGACCAAAATTCTATGTTGAATATGTCTCTTATACTGATACTCTTTGTCTATTCTCATTTTACAATTCCCCAAAACATTATATCTCCCTTTTTTATCATTTTCTCCCCCTTTGCAACTTTATATCTCTCCTTACTTATTTATATATATCTCCCCCTTTTTGACACAAATTTCAAAGGGCACTAAGGGTTAAGACCATATTTTGCCAAAAATGTACTATTTACATCCATAATCATCTTGAGAGCTACATCCCAATTATTCAAAGCAATTTCTAATTACTTATGCTGGATGGTAGTCTCTGTAGCAAGGTGAACAAGTCTGTCTAAGGTAGAAAGATTAGGATCTTTCTTGAGAATAGTTTTAGCATAGGCCTATTCTTTATGGAGTACTTCCAAATGTGGAGTAATGGAAGATTTGAGCTGCATTTGTTTGGCCTTGATGGTGGCTTCTTCTACTGTTAATATAGCTATTTCCCTTTGGGTGTGAGCGTTTGAGAACAATGCTTCTCACTTTGAGCTGGATCTTTTGGTAGCTGCATGCTTGAAATATTCAGATTCCTCTCCATGCTCATTATTCTTTTGCTTGTCTCCTATGTGAAGTATGAAAAGTCACACAACTTTTTCTACAGTGAGAATATATTCTCAAGTACCTTTTTCACTTTGTCTATTACCTTTGCCAATTCAACCTGGGAAAGTGAAATTTGACTAGATATTTTCTCATTTACTTTCCCCTGGAATTTTCTTTCAGACCATTCCATAAGTTTTACATTTGTCTCTTGGTCTACATTTGTCACCTAGTCAACAATATCTGATAATTGTTCCATTATATTCTTGGACTCGTCTGATGACTACAAACTGAAGGCATCCATAAAGATGTCTTTAATCTCATGTAATGTTTTCTTTTGTTTATACTCCTTTCTGAGTATCTCCTACCTCTTTCTTCTTTTCAATGCTTCCTGCACCTTAGTGATTTGATCAATAATTTTTTTTTTTTGATTCATAACTTGGAATGACTATTTCCTCATCTAATTTAGGGTCTCCATAGTAAAGCACCCTTGCAACTTTTTTAGTACTTGATCCTGGTGCTGACATCTGTACTGGCATTGCAACATTTCTAGGCTATTTAGGAGGAGTCATTGAGGTAGGAAAATTTATCAATGCTTGTATAGCCTCTCGCTCTTTGGGGGTTTTCTCCACTTTCTTCTCCTCTTGTCTGCTACTTTGATCAATAGTAAGAATATGAGGAGGTGCACCTTGTGTTTATGTTGCAGGATCATAAACAACAGTCTATCCTATTTGTGCTATATTTTTATCTCCTTCTGCACTATAGTGTCAACTATTCCTGATGTAACTTCTATTGGCATTTGATGTTGACCACTAGTAGCTATAGAGATGATGGAAGGTGGTTCTTATGGTTTCACCTTATCTCTAATTGTGTTTTCTGCTAACTTTTGTAAGTCATCCATGCTGACAAAAATTGGACTTGTACATAATTTTGCTTGTAGAGTTGTTTGGTCAAGGATCTCAGTGAGATCTTTCGCAGTTAATGGGTTGATGTTCTGACATGAGGTATCAAAAACATCCTTAATTTTTATGAATTCTGCAAGTGTGGCATTAGAGTGAGGAGGACTAGGAGGTGGAAGTTGTGTGTCTTGCACACTTTGATCTTCTTGCTGCTCACCAGTACCCCTGTCTTCATCTTTTCCTTCCTCCTCTTCAATATTTTTCTCTACTTTTTTCTTCTCTTCTTTCCTTTTTCTTCTCTCTTTTGGCTGAGCAATAGCTTCTTCCTTGTATTCTTCTTCAAGAACATCTTCAACCTTTTTGTACAAATTCTTCCATGATTTTGTTGTTCTTTGTACAATTTCTTCCATTTTGTTTTGGAGAATGAAGAATGCCCTGTACTTAGGTGTAAACCTAGTATTATGCCTTTTGACTGCTTTAGCTATTTTCTCCTTAGTCAAATTAGGAAGTATGTTTGCTAGGGTTGATTCTCTCATCTCCTTCTCCATTTTCAAACAAAAGTGTCATCTGTCTTCTACAATTTTAGACAGTTCCTTCGACAATTGTCCATCTAGTTCAAGAGGACTATACTTGAACTGTGCCATCATTCCATAAACTAATTCTTCTATTCTATTTTGTTCCTCTTTAGTGAACTTATTGAAATCAACTTTACTCATGTTACTTAAGTCTCCATTACCAATCTTTTCACATAATGTATCAACTGAAGACTTAGAAGAATGGCTTACCTTTTCAAATTGATCTTCCTCGTTAGTGTTAGGTTGAGCCACATATTTTCTTCTTTTCCTTGGCTCTTCCTATGTCATCTTGATTGGTTTCTTCTTTGTAGCATACTCTTTAGCTTTCTGTGTGGAGGCCCTCATCATAGCTCTGTTTGTTGGATTTTGAGGTGATGGCATCGCAATTTTCTTTGGTTTGGGCTTAGCTAGAGGCTATAATGTTACCTTTCTTTTCTTTGGCTCAGCTTGAGTTGGTGCTTCCTTGGCTTCTTCTTCCTTAGCACCTTCCTCCTTATGTTCACCCAGACCTTGAGTTAATTCCATTGGGCCTTGTTCATGTTCATCCTCATTGTCATCATCATCTTCTTCATCTTCTTCTTCTGCTGCCTCAATTCCTTTACCAAATTTCTTCTTTATTTTCTTCACCATTTTATCTTTCTTCTTAATTATAGAGGTAGTCTTTAATTCTGTTTCAATCTTGGATTTAACCATATCATATGTGCCAAAAGATTTGGCAGACTTGTCTATTTCCTCTACAATAAAAGTAGTGATAGTTGTAGATGCTTCATCCACATTTAGTTCATAACCAAATGGCCTTAGCCATCTCACCCTTGGAGTTTCTGCTTGGATATAGCTGAAATCAATATCAACTAGGAAACATATATCATTGATGTGTTTTTCCACTAAGGAAACTGGTATTCTTACCCTTTGCTTCATGGATTTCTTGAAATCCTCAAAATAGCTTATCATTTGGCCTTCAAAGTTATCACCCATCTGATCAATGAACTCATTGATTTGTGTTATTGCAGTTTTATTAGGGTCCTAATTCACCTTTCCTATAGAAGGAAACTCTTCCATAACATAAAAGAACATACACATAAGAACTGAACCAAATTTGCATTGAGCACGTTTTGATCTCCTTATAGCTCCTAGGTTTTCATTTATATGTTGCAACATAAGTTCTAAAAAATCATATGTGTGATCTTTCTTTACGAGTTTGTATGCTACATCAACAGCTATGCATGGCACACTGTTCAATCAACTGGATTGGTAGAATTTATGGGCAATGACTCTAACACAAATTCAATGAGAGGATCTTGGATGGTGTGAATTTTCATCCCTCTTTTATTCCACTGGGCACCTATATTTTTCTCAATAACCTCCTTGGATTCACTATGCAAGGTCTTAGTCTAATCTAGGATTGGGAAACCCATAACCCTATTTACTATCCCTTTTGTAATCTTAACTAGACCTGTTTCCAACCATAAACATCCATTGTGGATTCTACTTAAAATAATTTGTATCCACTCAATTTTGAATACTACAGGATAAACTAGGGCATTGGTCAAACCCTTTCTCTCGACTATCTTGTATTCATCCTCCAAAATCTTATTCTTGCACAGTTTTTCATAGGCTTGGGAAATTTCAAGATCACCTATGGTGCCAATTTTACATTTATAACACTTCCTTAAATCTTGCACCATAACTACTTTGGATAGAATAATGGATAATGCCCCGACAGGGTCATTTTTGTAGGCGACTTTTGGAATGGGCTTGAATTTAGGTTGTTTGACTTCATTACTAACTAGTTGTACTTCATGTCTTTCCTTCCCTTTAGTGGTTCCTGACCGCGATGCCATTTTTTTCAAAACTAGGGTTTTAAAATATAAATAAGCTTTCAAAATCTATGTAGCTCGGCACTTGAATGAAATACCTTTGATCGATGAGATTTATGCTTAATCGTTGTTGAAAGAAGTTGAAATCTATTTGGAACACTGGATTCTTCCTATGAAGTCACTTTTCTCTTTTCTTCTCCTTTGCTTCTAGTTCGTGATGAAGAAAAGTGATTAAAATCATGATAATATACCCTATTTCCATCACATTAAATTCCCAACTGCACACTCGACTTCTGACGGATTTTTAACATTACTCAGCTTGCTCTACATTTCCACTTCACTCAGCTTCCATTGGAGTTATTTAACTCAGCATCAATTATCAACTCAGTCACTGTTAAGAACTTGGCATCCACTAGAATTTTACTTGGCTTCCAAAGAAAGCTTGGCATCATCGTTTAAAATTTTGTCTTGGCATCTTTTTTCATGCTTATTTCTTCTTTTAAGTACTTCTTTGTCTTGGGACTGATGTATGATGCAACTTTTCATATCAGTCCCATACACCTCTCTTATGTTTAGTTTGATGAAGTGTGATCACTTGACCCATTAGGTGAGGTGATTCCTTCACTTGATGTGTTGCACTCATCTTTCTTCTTCCAAGTCTTATTCATTTGTCTTCTTATTTTCCCAACATCAATCTTTTCTTTTCCTTTGTTGAATTCAATTTTTGGTGCTTTGGACCTTGTAGGACAATTTCTGCTGATATGACCAATTTTCAAGCAATTGAAACAAGTGGTTTGACTTAGCCACCTACTATAATTCCCTCTGAAGTGTGTCCTTATTCCTAACAATAATGAAAGCTATACCTGGTGTTATAATCCCAATGATAGTGACTTTCATTCCCTTTTGTTTTTGCTAGTTGATTTGATGTCCACATAGGCTTTGATCTACATTCAAATGCTCTATGTCCATACTTCTTACAATTATGACAATGTCCATCAAATCTTTGTATCCTTGTGACTTTGGATCTACAACCTTGTGTCATATGTCCTTGCATGTTTCACTTGTAACAGTTGCTTTTGGGTGTGTTTAGCTGATTGATTCTTCTACTTCTGCAAACATTAGCAGTATGTCCCTTTTTATTACAATAATGACAGGTGGATTTAGAATCCTTACCTTTTTCACTCTTTTGTTCAACATTCTTTGATGATTCCCCTACTTTAGTGCTATTCTATCCAAGTCCTGATGTATCATGGGCTGATCTTGGGAATTTCATCAACTGTTCAAAGTACTTGATGGCTTCACTTGACTTGTTGAAATTCTCTACTATTTCTTTTTCTCTGTTCAATTCATTTTGCAACTGTTCATTATGCATCCTCAAAGTAAAGATCTCAATATCTTTCATATTAAGTTCATGATGAAGGTTCATCATTTGGGCAAGTGTATCCATCTGCATGTTTGAGATCCTTGTTAATTCAATACATTTTTCTTCAAGTCTGTTTGCAAGATTTCTTTTGTCATCTTCCATCATGACTCTATCCTCAACTGCTCTTTTCTTTTGTTTAGTGATTTCACATAACATTATGGCCAGTGATTCATGTTCCATCTTGAGAGATCTTATCTCATCTACTTGAACTTTGTTTTTGTCCATTAGTTCTGCTATTGCTACATCAAACTCTTTAGTGTCTCCATTGGAAAATAGTTTTGTGTTATCAATCTCCTTGTAGTTTATATCATTTTCAGCTATGGCTATATCCTTCCTTCTTTTCAAAGATTTTCTCAGTTCCTCCCTGGCTTCCTCTACTTTGTGTAGAGCTAGTTGCACATCAATCACTTGATTGTCAATAATCTTCCCAAGTTTAAAGACTTCAATATTTAGATCTTTTTCTCCAAGCTATTACATTTCTCCTTATGAGAACCATGTGGCTCTGATACCAATTGTTGGAATGTCTTAATGGAGAGAATGCTTCTGAGAGGGGGGGGTGAATCAAAAGTACTAGCTTTTGACCTATTTTTCTCAAACGCTTAATAACATATTATTGTAAATGAACATGCATGCATATCAACATTAAGTAATTATGAGAAACACATATGGATCATCACATAACACTTGAGATTTTGGTAACCCAGAAACCGTCCAAGAATAAGAAGGTAAAATTGGGGTGGGGATGATACCCACAAAATCATTGCAGCAGTAATGTTTGACCACTTCTGATGGCCTACCTTGTTAAAGGCTTTACACTGTATCAATAGTGACCTGGTTAAAGGATTTACAAACACTTTATATGAAGTGTTACCCTGTTAAAGGATTTAATCACCTATTTAAAGGATCAACAAAATAGCTATTAAGCTAACCTATCTCCATAGGGTTTCTTTTCTAATACAATTGCTAGAGAGTATTAGGTATAATAAACCTGATGGCTTACAATCCTTGATTGCTGAATTCAAGCACTTGATCTACTTTCTTTGATCTTGATTCTATGAAATCTGATGTCTGTTCATATATCTTGCTTAGTTTTGATCAACTGAATATTTAACTATTTCTCTCTTCCTCTAAGTCTTTTACTCTTCACTTTGAACTCCACTAGAGTTTTTCATTCACTCCTTCATCCATCTAATTGATTCAATGAGATTTTGTCTTCCTTATAAAGATATTTGAAGACTTAGGGTTAGACATGGATCTACGATCCATATTGAATCTATGTTTCCCACTCATTCCTTGCACATTTATTATTGGTTGCATGCCTTCTCCATTTTTCTTAATGGTTGCATGTAGACTACATAGAATATTCGATCTTATCACTTAAATCCTTTGAGATTCATCATATGTCGGCCATGAAAATGATTTACATCTGAATTAGTGAAGTTACAAACTTATATATGCATTCAGTGTTACTCAGCACTTATTGATTCATAATGCTCGACATCGTCTATGAATCGGCACCTAAATATTACTCGGCACTTGTATCATGCTCGGCACCTAAAGTCACTTACCACTTGATCTTCACTTAGCACTTGAAGGCTTCTCGACACTTGAAGATCACTCGACACCTAATGGATTTCCTGACTCGGCACAAGCTATGGCTTGGCATACATAGTGTACTCGGCTTCAATGTAGAAAGTGGTTAAGTTGTGTTGGCACTCAAATGTCAAAACCATTCTGAGACTAACACTAAAGCTACTTCTACTACGGTTGTGAATTCCTTATCAAAGGTTTTCACCAACTCCACTACCTTCAACTGCAAATCTTGAATAGCTATAGTTGTAGTAACTATCCTCTGCATCCTGTCCAAGACTTCAATTAATATCTTCTCCAAAGACTTTACATATTTATTCTTCTCAAATAACTTACTCAAAGTTGTCATTATGCCTTTATGATCTTGATCATCAAATGGAATAGATATTTTTATTAATGTTCCTTCTATTATTACTACTGAAGCTATAGTATGAATAGGTGTAACTACCTTTTTCTTCTCTTCCTCTACTCTCTTCTTTTCCTCAACATCCTTCTTTGTATCATCTTCAACTTTCTTCTTCTTCTCTTCTTTTCTTTTCTTCTACCTCTTTTCTTTTCTCTTCTTCTTGTTTCTTCTATGCCTATTCTCGTTGTATCCTTTCCTTTCTCATTGCCTGGACCTCTTTCTTCTTTTCTTCTTCCTCATCATTAGAGTTGGAGTATGCAGTAATATTGCCAATAGTAGTCTCTCCATATCCTACAAAAGGGTTCTCCTTTATATCCACAGTTATGCATGTACTATCCACTTCCATGGGTTTAGTACCCATAATGATGTGAGGTGGTGAAAGTGAATGTTGTATCTTCTATTCTTCTTCCTTTTCATTGGAAGGTGTATCTACCTATACATATATTGGACTATCAACCTTTGTCTATGCACTTACCTTACGTACTAAGGACATATATTTTTTATACCCTCCTCTATTTCCTATCTAATGTCCTCATAATTGCCTCCCATCAGAAGAATTGCTCTTCTTTTGTTCCTCAGCAAGGGATTAATACCCTTCAAAACTCTATCTAATTCCTCTTTGGATCAAACATCACATTATTTATTTATTATTGTGATCCTCATAGTCATATCCTCTTCCAACAGTCTCTTCTTCGTATTAATCAATCTATTGTATAGGTCTTCAAGAATCATATTTTGTATATTTTCAAATTTCTTCTTCTTCAATATCATAGCTCTTATAATAGCATTCTCTAATTGCCTTCTATCCATATTACTATACATACTATAATTTTTATTTAATTGTTGAAGATTTTCATCATTTATTATTTTCATACTCAAATCTCTACCTTAGGTTTCCAATATTTCTTTCATAATGTTGTCCTTGCTTCATATGCATCTTGTTCAACAAGTTTATCTTTATCTTTATCTTTAGAACTTTCTAAACTACTTATCTGCATTGTTTTCCTCCTCTTTCCCAATTCGCAAGAAATTTGCTTGACCCTTTTCTTATCTTGTGGTGCAGGTTATTGCCTAAACTTTATCAGTCTCCTTAATTTCCTTTGTGTAGTAGGTGCTTCCACCTCTGGCTGCCTCCTAGTTTGTTCTTGTCTTTCTCTCACTGGTTGCACTTTTGAACATCTGCATAAGGTGTAATAGGAGTTTGCACACAAGCTTGTGCTTCTATTACTCCTGCTGAAGGTCCTACCACAGTAATGGGAGTTGTTACCAACACCTTAGTTTGAATACTGACTTTTATTTCCAGTGCAATTCCTTTAATCTCATTGAACTCTTATATTGTTATGCCAGATTCCTTGAGAATGAAATCTATCTCCTTTTTAACCTTTTCTTCTTCTTTATTTGCTATATAGTTTAGACTGGACTATTCTTGATCTCTCCTCATAGGCTCCCCATCTAGGGAACTCTTTGTCCTTCTCAAATTCAAGTATGATCTTTGCATAACCTTCTATGAGCTTTGTGCTCATCTCATAACCCATAGGCTCAATGAATTTCACTCTAGGAATCACTGCTTCCATACAAGTGTTGTCAATCTCCACCATGAAGCATAAATCTTCCTTGTACTTATCTACCATAGATGGAGGTATTCTAGACTTCAGCTTCATCTTTGATTGGAAACTTCTCATCATTCTATCAATGTTAACATCTCTGACATTCTCTAGCTTGGAATCTATAGCATCGAGTCACCATCCTCATTGTGCACTCATTGCTAACCCAATTTATCAATCTAGGAAACTTCTTTGTAACACAAAAGAATATATGAGTCAACAAGGACTTAAATCTGAATACTACATTCTTTTTTTTCTTCAACCTTTCAATGTTATCCAACAATTTCATTTTAATAATCTTGCATAAGTTAACTTTTCTTTCTTCAACTACCATAACCTAAGTTGTGTGAAGAAATCCACCTGGTACTAAGTTAACCCTTGATCCATGGTTCAACTTGTACCCTAGTATCTTGGTTAACAATTTTGATTCTCTATCCTGAATAGATTCAACCTTCATGTTCTTTCCATCGAACTTCATCTTTAGGTTCATCTTAACCATTTTCCTAACATTATTCTCATTTACAGGATTACATACTTCATTTCTCAATCCTATGACCTTGTGAATTAGGTCATTTTCAATAACAATCTTCTCATCTCCTAACCAAAACATATCATCATGTACCCTACTCAAAATAACTTGGGTTGAGTCGTGCTTATCAAATTCTATTTGAAACATATACTTCACCAAATTCAAATTCTCTTGGTATGCATACTCAGACTTTAGTGATAGGTCACTGTTACACATATTTCCCAAGTCCTCATGAATTTCATCATCACCTATGCTCTCAATCTTATAGTGAATGTAGCTTCTTATACCTCTAACATGTAGCACATATTTCAAAACTTTTGAAAATGCACCCATTAGATCATCCAATAAAGATACAAATATGTGCTTCTTAAACTCATACCTCAGTTTTTCACATACATTATACACATTATGACTTGCCATTAGAACTAAAAATACTAAAATACTAAAGAAACTAGATTCAAGCTTTGCAAAAATACCTTAAAATCACAATTTAGGGCTTCTACAACTTTCCACTTCTCAAACTTCACTTCTCACTTCAATTCATTGTCAAATCACTCTTCAATTTTCTCAAGACACTTCATATGAACAAATGGTACATACAATCTTGTTTACAATCCTTAAATCATTTCAATTTGCATTGCTCAATAAATGCATATCCACCACAGATTCAAATATTGTCTCTATATAGTAATAAACTTGATTTCTTAATTCCTACTCATTGTAAACATATCAGGACTTGTGCACTTGACCATAGCCTTCTCTCTATATCCTTAACCTCTTGTTAACTATGCAACCTCTAACTCTCTCTCTAATATTGGTTTTGACTAACTGATACTCTACTAGTGCTAGAGTTGCTTAATTTAGGTAGGATGAGTCAAAAATAATCTGTGACTTCAATGTCCTATCAAGTGCATCAAAAAATTGTTCCTCCAAAATTTTATAAGAGCTTTCTAGATCTTTAGTTGTCACAAATTGAATTCATCAGTATGTTCCTTTATTGCTTCCTTCTAACTATAGTTACTACCATTATCATTCCTTCTATCATTTATGTTGTGGTTCCTTCTATTATTTTGATTCCTATTAAATTTCCTTTTGTCCATTATGCAATATCTTGATGAGTGTCTAAAGTGATTACATAACTAACATATATTTCACCTCTGATTCATTCTGTTCTAATTCTTAGGTGCTTTGCAATCTATAGCAATTTCTCCAAGGTTGTTACACATGTAACACATGGATTGGTTCTTCTCACCATTAGATGTCTCTCCATCATTGGATCTATTTTTCAATCTTCCTCTTTCATTACCTATAGGGTTAGTATTCCTAGACATTCTAGTATTTTCAATATTGCCATCAAACTTAGGTTTCTTACATTCTACTACTTTATGTCCATGACCATGAAAATTATGACAATAGAAATTAGTAATGGGTTTAAAAGGCTTACCTATACAATCTCTTTTGATGTGTCCAACTTCATTACACATGAAGCATCTACCTCTGAACTGACATCTTACTTCATTGGATGGTTCATTTTTCTTAGGCTTATCAACTTACTCTATTTTGTTAGGTTCATCAACGTTTAGTTGACAAATCAATTAACTCAACTTCCTTTGATACTTTGGTAGATGTACTCAATTCTACCTTACTCAAATCTAATTTCTTAGGGGATTCAATAACTAGATTTAGTTCTCTTCTAATTTCAACTTTCTTGGTTGATTTCTCTCCCATGAGATATCCAAGTCTTGTCTTATCATAAGGTCTCTAAAGAAATATCTATTGATCTATCTTTTTACTACTGGAAAAAAGTTTCTCTAATTGTTGCTTAGCTTGTGTCAATTCTCCTTTCACAATAATGTTGTACTTCTCTAACTCAACATGTTCAATCTTGATAGTATCTAGTTTAGATGTAACTTGAATTAACTAGGTTCTAAGATATGGGTAAGTGCAAGAAGTTGGGTCTCACTTTTGGGGAAAAAGTGGAAGTTTTTTTCCAAGTTTTTGAAATTTCTTGTCAATTGATGTCAGAATTTGAGGTATTTAGAGAATGAATATTAAAAAAAATTCAAGAATAAAAATTGTAGTGTTTGGAACCTACATTTTGAATATGTAATTTATTTGTGTACCCATATGATTAAAAAAAAAATGGTATGGATCTTTAAAAACCACTTTTTCAAAATTCGTGTTTCGGGACCATACCACACTCGTATACGGACACCATAATTTGACACAAATAAATGAATTTTTGTAAATCCTTTTAAAGGGGGTTACCTAATACACCTAAGATTCATGACAATATATTTTCTTAATTTTTGTTGAATAATCTACTTTTTAATTATTAATTTGCTATAAAGGTAAATTTTAAAACCTCTCGTGTACGGACACCATAATTTGATCAAAATTTCACTTTTTTTCAAAAATTCTTTTTTTTTAACTCAAAAGAATTGCATCTAGATTGATAACATATAAATTAATTTAAGATTTAAATTATAAAATAAAAAATTTATAAAGGTTTAGTAAACTTCACTATTTTACATTTACGTACCACCTTTGATTAAAAAATAATGCAAAAATAGTAAATAAAATCATAGCACTATAAAATTTATATTTCTAAAATCAGGACAGTGAGAACTCTAATGGGTTTTTGTTTCGTAAAAAAAAATTGATCGAGAAGACCCTCTAAAAATTATGGCAAGGTGTGAATTTGTCAATTCAATGCCTTAGCCAAATCTTGAGAGGTTAAGGCATAGGCTTGGCCTCACCAAGACTATCCCAAACCAAAATCTGAGGTAGGAAAAAAAGTATGCCACATGTTGTGAGAAACAGGCACATGTTATTTGAAATTCAAAAAATGGGCTCTCGTTTTGAAAAAGTAAAATTTGCATTTACAATCCGCAAAAAAAAAAAAAAAAAAAAATTAGAAATGGGTACCCATGTCAAAATTTTCAAAAATGGGTAACCCATTTTTTTTTTAAATGGGTGCCCATTTTTTAAAGTTCGAATCGAGTACCTGAGCCTAAAATGGGTACCCATTTTTTAAAAAATGGGAAAATGGGTACCCATTTTTAAAAGAGCATGATCTCAATCCATGGACTTCCATGGAATTAAGACCCAACTTCTTGATTCTACCCATCTACATTCTCGATTTTCAATCCTAGTTCACTATTTCCACCATTTTTCTTAAGACTCAACTTAAGCTCAACTATTTTTAGTTCATGTTTCAAGATCTCATTTTCTTTCTCATGATTTCCTACTTCATCATGGCCACTAGTATGTGCAATTGGTTCCTTGCCAAATTCTAAATCATCAATCCTATCTTTTAACTTGCCAATGTAAACTTTTGCATCTTGATACCTATCTTTTAGGTTATCTCTTTCTTTGATAAGAAGGTCAATCTGCTCAAGATATTCTTGAAGGTTTTTCTTTAATTGTCCCATATTCATTGTGATCTTACTTAAGTTTGTAAGCCTCTTTAAAGAAATTGCACTCTAATACCAATTATTAGAAATAGATAATACTTAGAGGGGGGGTAAGTCAGTATTCTACAAACTTTTTCCCACAGCTAAATATTATTAATTACTAATAACTTGCACATGAAATTAAACCAACAATGTTGAACAATAAATATAATCATGCACATAGATAACTCATAACATGATTATTTGTTAACTAGGGAAACCCTGACCAAGGGAAAACCTTGGTGGGGATTATACCCACTAGATGATTCACTAAACAATAGGATCTTGTTAAGGATATTGATCCTCTTAGGGGTCTATGAAGTACATATAGTGTCTCAAGTCCCTATTAGGAGACTAGGCCTTGTTAGAAGCCTCAACCCTACTAGGAGTTTCTTCAACCCTATTACAAGTTGGTAGAAAAAATATTATGTATGCAAGAAGAGGCCATTGCCCTAACATGTAATAATAAAATTTAGTTCTTCACAAGAATATATACATACAATACTTGTTGTCTATTGTACTTCACATTTCTTATGATCATACATTAGAATTCACATCACATAAGGCTCGCATATCTTTCAAATCATTCACACTTACTTGTCTACCATAGATAGCACACTTATCTTTGTAAGATAAGATCTTTACTTATACCTCACATATTACAAAGCTATGCTCAGTTGGCCTTCATGTGTTCACACGCTTGACATAATAATGTCAACATAGTCAACTCATCATAACTTAGCATTTATTTCATAACAAAAATAATTCCTAAGGTTGTACAATCTAATTCTCTACTATTCTATGTTCTACACTGCTAAATACCTGCACTAGTATTTAAATCATAACCTGTGTCATACTGTCCATACATATCTACACACTAGCATACATCATCATGATATTGTAATGAAGCTATCCTTAACTATACATGAGCTAACTCTCAATGAGTCATCTGTACACTTTACATGTGTACACTGTATAGTTGCAAATTATCTAATACTTAGACAATTTTCTAATTCTAAATGCATAAATGAAATGTTGAATGTATGTTGCCATAAATGACAACCATCAAGACATCTATTGGACCATATTTATAATAGAATCATGCTTTAGAACCAATTTTATTAGCACAATACATGTCACCAATGGGGACAAAAACATCATGGTTGAAGGAGGTTGTGTTTAAACAAAAGAGGCAAATGGAACTAGTGAACCAAAGCGAATGGTGTAAATAATAAAGGCAATCTAGAAACATGAGTCACCCAAGGGTGATGCATGAACACTATCCTTCATAATGAAGAATTGGGATAAGGACCATCTAGCACATATTTCCATTCTACCTCCCCATGCAAACACTAAAGATTTGAATCCTAAGAATTATCAGATGAAGGAGATCATATTGGTAAATCCCATGATAAATACTATGAAGGTCTTGATCACATCGAGCCTCAAGAATGTATTTTTACACCTGAATAGAGATGAGTCAAAGATAATAAAGGTGTGGAAGTAGATTGAGCTATTGAGAGGGTATTTGAATGAGGTAGTAGGGCTGATAGAATTTGAAAATCCTGAGATCTCTCTTGGAGCTACATTGGAAAGGAAGAAGGAAGGGCTACCAATGGATTCATTTTTGGATGCTTGTCAAATGGCATCACATTTTTTAGGAAAGGGGAGTACAAATAATATAGGGAAAATTGAACCTGTTGCACAACATCCATACTAACACCAAAAAATTGGTTTCTATTATAAACAAAGATTTTAGGCAAATGGATGAAGTCCATAACTTGGCCAATGATTTGCAAGCACTCAAGTCTATATAAGGGAAAAGGTAAAAGATGTTGACGAAGATATATTCAATAGAGGAGTTGGATAAATTAGATGATTAGATAGAAAAGATATCTTCAAGGAATAAAGTCATTAAGGTGTTACATGAAGGTTTTCAAGAGATTAAGAATAAGGCTCAAGAGCAATTGTTAGAAGTGGACAAATACCACAATTCTGCTAGCCTTGAAATTTTTGAAGAAGAGTCAAAAACCAAGCTTTCCTCAATGAAAATAGTAGTTCATTTATTAAGAGACACAATTTAAATTCTTCATTAGAATATGATGTAAGATAAGCACTCAAAATTTAAGAAGCATTGTTAGAGCTAGATTCTAAGCTTGAAGATTTGTCAGACACAAGAATAGAAGTAAGCTACTACTAGAAAGTAGTTAGAAATAACTGTGATTCATTAGATTTACCAAAGGCTAACAAAGTGGTGGAGATAATAGAGAAATTCAAAAGTAAACATCCAAAAATTATTTTGGTATAAAGAGGAAGAAAACATAGATGGTGGAAATTCAATTTTGACACTTGGAAGAAATTTTGGATTTTTAGTTCCTAACAACAAGGTGCACTTTTTGAAGGTGAGCCTCATCAAGGTGTTCTTTTTGAAGGTGTACCACACCAAGGTGTATTTTTCTCAAAGGTGTACTAATAGTTTTAAAGAAGAAGTAGTGCGCCAACAGTTAACTGGCAGTTTCTATTTTAGAGCATTCCATGCATTAGAAATACATTTTGATGGCAGTTCAACTCCTAGAGACACCTTGAGAAGGTCAAGCTTCCATTTTTAGAGCTCTTGATAACTCCCAAATCAACTCATGGATTCTATCTTCTCATCCCCTTCTTCTTTTATTGTTTTAATTCATGTAAAGGCTCATGCACCCATTAATTGATATGAACAAGGGTGGAGATCAACTTAGCACCTTTTAGAGAGTTAGTTTGTATGTAAATAGCTTTATTTTATTTATTTTTATCTTGAGTTGCATTAGAAGAGCTCTTATTCCTAACACAAATGTAGTACATGATTTCTTTTAAATACATGGATGTAATATGTAATCCAAGCCATTATTTTGATGTAATAATATATGTGATTGGTTCTCTCATTTTGAGTGTAGTTATTCTTTCTGGAGTGTGCTATTTTTGTGAATGTGTGTTCATGAATAATAATGGAGCCAATGGTTTTATTTTGTTGTTCTTATTGGGTGACCTTTTAGATCTGGTGTTTTCCTTATGTTAACAAATTTTGTTGTTGTGATTAATTGAGGGATCACTATTGTTCTTTCATAGTGTGTTGTCTCATGTGAGCACACTTTTTGTGGCCTCACAATTTGATGAAATGTGAAACATATTTTGGTTATTATGGAAATTCACATCAACAATTTCATCAATGAAGTTGAGGAAGTGTTGCTCCTAATTTCATTGGTTTTGTACCAGATCCTTTTGATAATTTAATTTGTAGATGTATTGTTACTTTGGTTTATGTCCATTAAGAATTTCCCTTTCAGTTGCTTCAAATATGTTGTTACTCTATATTTTTTATTTTCTTTTTAAAAACTTGGTTAAAATAGGAATTCATATAGTCACATTGATAAATTGCATTAATCATAAAACATAAAATATAAAAAAATATCTTCCTTTGTGGTTACATTTTAAATAGAATTGTGTGGATCAGTTTGAACCATCAAAGGCCTCCTTGTGAACATACACATTTATCTTCAATTGAGTTACCCAGCCGATTGAAAAATAGCCATTTGACACCTTGGAGTTAGTCATTGATTAGGTTTTCAAGATAGATATTTGAATGGATTTATGTCATTAAGTATCATGCAAAATGATTGATCAACATGTCCCTAGCAATGTCACCATTTTGTTGGCTCCTCATTTGAAAAGGTTTCAATCACCTCTTGGGATGTGGACAATACCAAGGAATAAGGTACAAACCATGACAAGTACTTCCAAATAGGCCAATAGGACCAACTAATAAGACCACTCTATCCTCTACACTTTGAATTCTACATGATTCAGGTGGGTACACCTTTAGGATTAATCACAACTCCCTTTTATAAAAATTATTTTAGCATTAATTAATTTTAGAAGATAATGGCCTTCAATTCTTCTACCTTAAGAATAACAAAAGAGATGAAATAAATCCAATCCTTCAAATCTAAGAGTTCTTAAGTCAAGCATAGGCTAACTTTTTAGATTTGCAATATAACACAAAGTAAAATGATTTTGAATTTAAGATTTATTTTCTGCAAGCTTCAAATCCACTCATATGGTAATTTGATCAGTGATTTATCCATTGGACAACTCTCCTCATTAACCTTATACTCAAACTGTATAATCTACTCATTTACTTTGTAAACAAGATCAATACATAATTTGGAATCCTATACTTATCAAGATCTCCTTATTTAAATTCAACCATCTTCTCAAATCACATCAAGATTTTACATAACCTATTAGATTAACAAAAAAGCATGAAATTAAATATAATTTTGAGATAATTACACCTGAAAATTTGATTAATGAATTACATAAAATCAAGGAAAGAAATAAAAAAAGACAAGATCCAAAATGATTTAGCTTTAGTATTGGCATTTGTATTAATTTTCTTGAAATAATACAAGTAGATTTTTAGAAAATGACTCAAGATAACTCAAAGTAGACCAAGTAGCCTATATATTCATTGATTCTCCAATAATATGTACACAAGACTTGACAACAGTAGTATGGACTAATTGCAAAAAGACTTAGCAGAATAATATTCTCAAACCCTTCTTCAAATCCTTGGAAATATTTTTATAAGATAAGGATTGCAACAAGCTCAAGGCTAGAAGGAATAGACACATGTTAGTCCTTCATTTGACAAAAATAATCTAGTTATAACAAAACATGTGACTCATTGGATGAGGTGCAAGTAGTTGATTTTGTTGGAGCATGATGTGACACTTTATGGATCACATAATTCTTTGTCTCCTTTCCTAAACTACATGTCACTTTCAAAAGGGAATATATTTTATCTATTATTGCTGATCTAGTGGGGCATCATTGGTTGAATCATTAGATGGAATTTATCTTTTAACCCATTCTTCATAATCTTCATTAGTTGGCCACTCATGCTTTAGAATCTGATCTACCACCTATCTATATGGGTTATACTTCAGTGACGCTTGTATAACTTCTTTTTCAAAGTTTTCATAAAACACCCAAGATTTTACTAACTTTGAAATACCTTCTTGGAAAATTGACATATTCATATCCTTGGCTATGTTTTTTACCATTTCATTTACCTTGGTAATAGCCTCATTTCTCCATTCAGAAAATTCCTTTATACTTTTATCTCTCTTCAAAATTGGTGGCACCAATGTACCTTCAAAACTATCCAAGTTATCCTTCAAATGTATCATTTTGTTTCCAATATAATCAGGTAATACTAAGAAATAATTGAATTCTTTAACAATATTAGCTATGAGAATGGCATTTGGTAAAGCATTTGAATCTACTTTCACACACAAATCAATATGCTTCATATTTTCCATTCTACTGACTCATTTCTAATAGGTGGGTTTTATAAAAGTCATATAATCTTCCAACTTGTTGATAGCCAAATATAACACTTCACACACTTGTTGGAGTCTGAACATCCTTGAGTTGATCTTATCGTGCAAGTACATAAGATAAATTCTAACAATAAGCTCCTTTCTATAGTCAAAATCACTTATGTTATTTTTAATTTTTAACTCCAAATTTACCACTTCTTTGATCAAAGAGTCTACACTTATGCCTCCTTCTAGTGGAATTCATTACAAATTAAATATGGCACTAGCAAGAGAAAATAGAATCATACTCACTTACTATGAAGAGCTTTCCTTTTCTTCATGTTTTTCTTTGGATGCTTCTAGTTGTGCTACTTTTTGCTCCAATAAACTATTTCAAGTTTATAAGCTATTATTTATCTTAGATTGATTCTCAGAAGTAGAAAATATATGATTAAACCTTTCTTGTGGCTCCTCATATTTATTTCATTTGCTCTTAACCACTTTGTGAACATATGATGCACATTCATGCATACCACCAGTTACTTCAAAAATATTGGCATCTTCAAATCTTTGTAAAACTAAATTGAATGTGACACTAGTACTTTCATCAATAATCTTCCTTCCATGTAGAGGAATCAAAACATGACCATGTGACTAAGGCACGTAGATCTTCACTATAATATGTTCCCCTAGGAGATCTACCACCTTCTCTAATATTTGATCTTCTAGATCTCATCTCTTTCATAATTAAGTCAAAGGTTATAGCATCTACTATATCAAATTTGGGAGTAACATCACCCCTTATTCATGTACAATCTTCCTCCCTTCTTCTAGGGTAAGTGCTTCAACCTTTGTCATCATTTCCATCTCAATTTCTTGTACAATTACTCAGAGTTAACCCCTTGTTGTTGTGCCTTCTTCTCATCTACCTTTTGTAGGCTTTCACTCATGTAATACCTCCAAAGAAACTACTTGAAGGCTACTAAATTTATAAACACATCATCTTTAACAAATTCTCTACATGCCTCTATTCTCACATCTTTGGCGAACAAAACCTTGATTTCTTATGTGGTAAAATTTGAAACTAGTGCTCTTGGGAGATGGAGGGGACCACTTGTCAGAAAATCTTTTGGTACATACATATAATTCTCCTCCTCATATTCTTCCTCAAGAAAATATTCCTCTAGTTTCTGACCTATGGATGGGGTAGTCATTTCATTGCTAGAAGCTCCCTTTTCTTCAACTACAAAATCATGGTGCATGTATGATGGTGAAAGAGGGGTAGGTGTTTTTGGAGATTGTGGGGAAGGGGTTCTTCTGTCAAGATCTTCAGCTTCTTTCCCTTGGTAGATAACTTGTGCACCTCTTCCTCTAATTTATTTCCTTCTTTGATAATTCATCAACCTAGTGTCATTCTTTTGCCTTTTTTATGGGTCTTCATCTTTACGTCTTTCCTCTTCTCTCTATCTTTTTTTTCCTTTATCTTCACAAGGAACCATATCAAAAGCCTTTAATAAAAAATTTAGGCCTTTTGTATCTTCTTCAAAAGTGACTTTTGAAACCTTGGCTCTACCAATCTTTTCATTCATTATGACATATGCTTCTAAAAAATTATTGAATATAATTCTCATTTTTTGGTCCCATGTCTTTGCATCTAGTAATTGGTCATAGTTTGGCTCTATCTCTTTGATTTCATCCCAAAAAAATTTAATGGCATGTCAATATCTTTTCTTTTTCTTCTAGTATTCCACCTCCTCATTATTTTTGATTATATCCTCTGGAAGTCAAATTCATGTGTCCCTCTTCATGCTACCTTTATCTATATTAATCAAAATTTCATAGAAACCTTCCATATCATTCAACCTTTTAGAACTTAAAGCCATTGACTATGGCCTAATAAAATGGATTATATGTCCCCCTTTTATCATTAGAAAATAATGAAAATCTGTTAAATCGGGAATGAAAGATCCTTTTTTTGGTATTAGCTAGGAAATCAATCTCTTGGAGCATGAAAATTTGTCTTATTATTTCAAGGAAACCAATTCTCAATAGAACATATCTAGGTAATACCAAGGGCCTCCCTAGAAAACTAAAAACTTGATAATAGTTGTATGAGGATAAAAGTAGATGTATCCCCACTGATGATATATTTTTGGTTTTATATCACACTCAATTGGCCTTAAGAATGCTCAAAGGGGGCATAGAAAATGTCTAGAAAATGGTAAAAAAAATCTTCTTAGGGGAAAGGCAAACTCATTTTCAAACTGGGTAAAACCAAAGTTGTCTCAATCAGTAGACAAACCTGTTATGGAAGACAATCATGTGTATCATTGATGAATACCATTTTAAATTTGTGGATTTTTCTTAATGCAAAACTAGCATCCCTTCATTGATATGATCTTCTAAAAATTGAGGGAAATCATAGATTAAAACTTCTCCATACTTTTGGATCCCCAAACACATCCACATAGAAGCCTTAATAAATTTTTCATTGCTAGTCAACCCTAGTGCTTGATACAAGATTGTATGGGCATTCACTATAGTGTCATCATAATGCTCCAAATTACCTACAATGTAGGACATAGTTGTTGGAGTTAATTTGATTCTATTTACCTCCTTTAAGAATGGGGTCAATAATGTCAATTGCATATCTGGTTGAGCAAGGTCAAAAGGTTCTTCAAATATCTTGAAATCCACCTCATCGGTCACTTTTAGGGCAATGTGGAGGTCAAATAATTTCCTTATAGATTCTCTATCAATTTTTAGTAATACTTCTCCATCTAAATCCCTAATGATGTGGATGATGGGATCATATCTTGCTCCTACTTCCAATAACAAACTAATATCTAGAAAAGTAGTAGGGGCCACTAATTGGCCATGGTCGTATTGCCACACATTATGCAAAGGGATTCCAGCATTACCCTAGCCATACCATCTTCTAAAAACATTTAAGGCCCTGTTAGGTATGTTTGTGTAACACACATTTCCAAATCTATCTTTTAATCCTAGAAAAACCTCATTAAGGGTTTTCCATATCTTCGTAGCTTTTCTACCTTCTTTATAGAAGTGTTGGAAGTCTCTAGAATAATTGAGAGGGGGGTGAATTATCTTTCCAAGGTCTAGATGTATAAATAAATCTTTTCACAACTTAGTGAACCCATAAGACTTTTATCATCATGCATGCATCCATAAGATTATGCAATCACTTATAACTTGTAGCTTACTATCAAATCAAATTGCAAAAATGTAAGCATGAAACATAACAGATTTAGCAACACATTTGACACAATGATTTATGTGGAAACCAAATTTGGGAAAAACCACTAGTAACATGCTACTCTTTTCACTCCTCTAAAGTGATGCCCTGTGAAAGGCCAGCCCTGTTAAAGGTTACAATACACACTATTAAATGTGACCTTGTTAAAAGATTTCAATCACCCTGTTAGGAGTGATCCTTGTTAGAGGACTTTAGACCATTCACTTGGAATGCCACCTAGTTAAAGGATTTACAAATGACTGTTAGGTCAACCTTATGTTGGTCTCAAAATGGTTTTGAATTGAGTGTCAACACACTTAACTAATTTCAAAGTTGATGCTGAGTATAATACAGATGTTGAGCTACATTATGTGTCGAGTCAAAAATTTAACAAGTGCCGAGTGAACTTCAGGTGTTGAGCAAGTATCAAGTGTCAAGTGATAAGTGATGCCAATTCCCTATAGGTGTTGAGTAAAGTATAGATGTTGAGTGAGATTGAATTACTATAAGAGTTGAGCAAGACAGAATTCCTATATGTGTCAAGCATCAACAATTAGTAAATGCTAAGTAACATAGAATCAACATATGATTTTGTACCTTCACAAACTCAGATGTAAACCATTTTTAAGATAACTCAGGATGAATCTCAAAGGATCTAAAAGATAAGATCGAATCTATTACAATCCCCATGCAATCAGCATGGAGCCAATTAGAAAATGGAGAAAGCAAGCAACCAATACGAAAAGTGTAAGGATTTAAGTGGGAAAAGATGGATGAATATTGATATTGAATTCATACCTAACCCTAAGTCTTTATAGCCTTTATAAGGAGGTTAAAAACCCATAATTCATGTGTTTGCAAGTTGCATGGAATGTATGGGAGAATGCTAGAAAAGTTAGAAGGCGTGTAAAGACATAGAGAAAGAGCAGCACTACATAATCAAGTTGGTTGGAACAGAGCATTAGCACTATGAACAAAGAGTTATCAGATCAAGAAGGATTAGATTAGATTGAGTAGAACAAGGATCTAGAATTAGTAATTGAAGATTGTAAGTTATCAGGTCAACAAATTCGAATACTTTCTAGCCATTTTATTAGGAATGAAAATCCTATGGAGATAGGTTGGTTTAGTAGTCATGTTGTAAACCTTTAACAAGGTCATAAATCCTTTAATAGGGTAACATTCTAAGTGAGTGTTTGTAAATCTTTTAACTAGGTCACTTTTAACAGGGTGTAAAACCTTTAACAAGGCATGCCTTTTACAAGGAAGACCATTGGAAGTGGTCAAACTTTGTAACCTTAATTAGTTACATATTACTATAGTGATAATTTGTGGGTGTCATCCCCACCTCAGTTTTACCTTCTCATTTTGGAGGCTTTCTTGGACCAAAATCTTGTGTTGTCTATTTTCATGTATGTTTTTTCTTTTATGCTAATTTGATATGGTAGATGCATATGAATGATTTCAGTTAAAATTTTTAGAGGTTAAAGTCTATCTACTTCTAATTCAACCCCCCGCCCCCCCTCAAAAGTGAATCTTCCCACTTGTAAATTCCAACAATTGGTATCAAACCCTAGTTCTTCTAAGGAGAATTCTTACAGCCTAGAGAAAAGATCTAGAAATGGAAGTCTACAAACTTGGGAAGATCATAGAGAATCAAGTGATTGATATACAACTCATTCTACACAATTTGGAAGAAGCTAGAGAAGAACTATGAGAATCCTTAAAGAGAAGAAGAGAGATTGCCATAGCTGAGAATGATACACAATACAAGGAGATTGACATCTCAAAAGTGTTTGCAAATGGAGATTCCAAATATTTTGATGCAACAGTAGCAGAACTAATGGAGAAGAATAGATCTCAAGAAAAAGAGATCAAAACTCTCAAGCTTGAACAAGAATCACAAGCCATGATGCTTTGTGAAGTAACTGAACAGAAGAAAAGAGCCATTGAAGATAAGGCTATGCTAGAAGAAGACAAGAGAAACCTTCCCAATAGGTTGGAGGAAAAGTCAATTGACCTTGTAAGAATTTCCAATATGCAATTAGACACCCTAAGTTAGATGATGAAATCACATCATGAACTAAATATTAAGGACATTGATATCTCCACAATGAAGATGCAAAATGACCTAAAAAGAGAGAAGGAGACTATAGAGAGCTTCAACAAACCCAATGAGGCCATCAAGTACTTTGAATAGCTATTGAAATCACCAAGAGCTAGCAATGATACTTCAAGAGTAGGATATACCAACATTGAAAAAGGAGTCATCCAAGACTGCAGAAGACGGAAATGAAAAAGGTAAGAACACTAAACCTACTTGTCACTTTTGTGGTAAAAAAGGACATACTTCTAATGTGTGTAGGAGTAAGAACACCAATCAGCATGACAAACCTAAGAATATGGGTCACTATCACAAGTGCAATAACCAAGGACATCAAGCACATGATTGCAGGACTAGAACCATCAAAACATCAAAATTTGAAGGTCACTACTACAATTACAAGAAGTATGGACATAAAGTTTTTGAATGCAGATCAAAGCCTATGTATAAACTAGCAAGGTCAAACAATCATGGACATCACTATAATTGGGACTACAAGATAGGCTAAGCTATCACTACTGTCAAGAATATGGACACATACCACAAAAGTGCATAAGAACACATTTTAGTGGAAACCATAGTAGATGACTTAGCCAAACTACATGCTTCAGTTGTTTGAAAACTAGTCATATCAGTAGAAATTTCTCAACAAGGTCAAAGGCACCAAACTTGGAGTTCAACAAAGGAAAAGAGAAGGTAGATGTTGAACACATTAGAGGAGAAATGAACAAAACATGGAAGAAGAAATATGGAAGTAGCACATCCAATGAAGGGATCACTTCACCCAAAAGGTCAAGTGATCACACTTCATCTAACTAAGAAAAAAAGGTATGAGAGACTAATATACAAAGCTTTATCATAAATTAGTCCCAAGTCAAGCAAGTACTGAAAAGGAGAGATCAGCATAAATAAAGATGCAAAGTTAAAATTTCAAGTTTCCACAAGTATTGTTGAGTTATCTTTTGATGCTAAGTAAAGGTCTAGTACATGCTGAGTTATCTACCAAAGTTAGTGGAAGTAGAGTGGTTAGTTGCATCAGAGTTGGTAGTGGAATTCAAATGAAGAAAAAATTTAGTTGAAGCCAAGTAATGGAAACTCCAATGTCTATCAAGTGTTTGTAAACCAATGGAAGTCGAGTAATACAGAAATGCTTAAGAAGTTGAGTGGATAGTTGTAAATGTATCTAGTATTAAATACTACAAAATAAGGGTATATGATCGCATTTTGAATCATTTTTCCTCATCGCAAACAAAGAGTAAAGATGAAGAAGAGTGCACAACTTTTTTTGAGTAGAGAATCTAGTATTTGAGCATATTTCAATAGAGATTCAGCTTAGTTTCATCGATTTCAAGTCATTTATACTAGTGTCAAGCTATCTAGTTTCAAATTTCTTCATGTTTAAACCCTAGATAGAAGAAATGGCTTCTAGTTCTAGGAAACTCCAGGAGAAAGAGTCATTTGAAGTCCAATTAGTGTCCAATGAAGTGAAGCAACCTAACTTTCAACCTATCCCTGAAGTTGCATATAAAAATGACCTAGTTGGATTAATTCCTCCTAAAGTAGTAATGGTGCAAGATGTTAGGAGATGCTATAACTATAAGATAGGATCCATTGGAGACATGGAGATGAGAGAAGCTTATGATAGGTTGTGTGAAAATAGGATCTTGAAGGAAGAATATCAAATCATTGAGAAGAAGGGTTTAACCTGTGCCCTAGAGTTCCCTACTATCTTCAAGACTGAATGGATTAGAATAGTGTTGATTAGGATTCATGATGGAAGTTTATGGTTAGAAGATGGCCCAATTAAAATAACAAAGAGGATTTTTCATAGGGTAACATGGTATCCAACCCTAGATCAGCCCAAAACCCTCAGAAGTGACTCCAAGGAAGAAATTTAGAAAAATACAGGAGCCAAATAGAACAAGAGAGGCATAACAATAGACACTATTAAGGACCCTCTTTTTTACTTTGTTATTAGATTCATTTCCCACAAGTTTTATCAATCTAAAAGTCTCAACAGTGTTCCATACATTACAGTTGATGTTGGCTACAAACTAGTTTAAAAGGATCATACATATGACCTAGTAGAATTACAATTGCAGCAAATCAATGAGAACTTAGGAGCTATAAGGAGAACTAAGGGAGAACAATATAAATTTGGTGCAATTTTGATTTGTATATTTTTATATGTATATAATGAATTTCCATCTTTTGGAAAAGTTAGCTAGAAAACAAACAGGACCATTATAGCCCAAGTGAATGAATATATTGAACAAATGGGGGAAAATTTTTAAACACTTATGACTAGCTATTTTGAAGATTTCAAGAAATATATGAAATAGAGACTAAGGATACCTATTTAATTAGTTGAGCACCAAGTAAATGATGTTTTTTTTTCTTGTGGATATTGATTACACTTACATTCAAGTAGCCATGCCAAGGATTAGATGGCTAAGACCTCTTAGTTATGAAATCAACATTGATGAGGCATCTGCAGCCATAACAGCATTGTTAGCAAAAGAAGTAGATAAGATTGCATCACATTTTGGCACATAATATGTGGTGAGATCAAAGGTAGATATGGATTTGAAAATTTCTTCCACATTGGATAAAAAGGATAAATTGGTGAAGAAGCTCAAAGCTAAATTTGGAGAAGGGGCAACTGAGGTAGAGGAAGAAGAAGATGAAGAGGCAGATGATGATGAAGATGAACAAGGGTAGGAGCAACTAGCATTAACCCAATGCATGGGTTAGGATTCTTAGGAATAAGAAGGTGTCGAGTAGGAAGCACCTAAGGTTGAACCCAAGAAGAGGAAAGCACAAAAACAGCCTGTTGCACAGCCAAAAGAAAAAAAGAAAATAGCCAAGCCAAGCCCAGCAAACCCTACTACAAGGGTAGATACAAGGGATACAAAAAAGGTATCCAAGGAATAGGAGAAGAAGAAAGTTACACAACAAGGAGGGCCAACAAAGAAAAAGAGGAGAAAATATGTGGCACCTCCAAAGTTAGACAACGAGAGGATAGAGTGTGATAATGGACAATTTAGAGTGGTAAGTCACACAACTAAATCTAATCTAGAAAATGTTTGTGACAATATTAGGGATAATATAAATTTAACTTGTTTTAAAACTATTGATTTCAATAAGTTAAGTAGAGAGGAGCAAAATATAGTGGAAGAATCAATCTACACTATGATGGCCAAGTTCAAGAATACTCCACTTAAACTGGATAAGACCATGCCTGAGGAGTTATATATAATTGTAGAAAATAAATGGCATTATTGCCTAAAAATGGAGAAAGAGATAAGGGAATTAACTTTGTCTCTTGTAATTCTTGACCTCACTAAAGCTCAAATAAACAAGGCTAGCAAGAAACATGGGAGCAAGTTTGCACCCAAATATAGAGCATTTAGCATTCTACAAAATAAAATTAAAGATGTTGTAAAGAAGTGCACTCTCATGTGGAAAGTGATTTATGGCCTTCAAACAATAAAGGACAAGAAGATCCCTTTAAGGGAAGAAATAATGATGAAGAGGAAGAGGAAAATGAAAAGGAGGAAGAAGGAGAGAAAGAAAGGGAAGAAGTAATAGTGGAGAAAGAAACATAGAAAGGTGATATGGCAACAGTTGAAGAGTAGCAATAGGAACAGATTGTGCAAGACACACAACTACCACCACCTAGTCCTCCTAATGCTACACCTGCACCTGCAAAGACAATAATTATGAAAGATGTTCCTAACACTACTGGTCAGAACACTAATCCATTGACTACAGAGGATCTTAGAAAGATCCTTCACCAAACAATTTTGCAATCACAGTTGTGTACCAATCCAGTTTTGGTGAGTGTTGAGGAACTTCGAAAGGTAGTAGCTGAGATAACCAAGGAGAAGGTGAATACACAAGAACCACCTTCACAACCTCCTACAGCTACAAATGGACAACCACAAGAGCAACAAGCACAAGATGCATCTGCTAAGGTTGATTTCATAGTGATAGTGACTCCAACTACTAAGGAGCAAGTAAAGGAGAAAATAGGACAAAGGGATACCTCTGCTCCTATAGCACAAAGCCAAGATGCACCTCCTTTGATTACTATAATTGATCAAGGAAAAACTAAAGAAGTAAAGGAAGAGGAGAAGACCCCTAAGGAGAGAGAACAAGAGGCAATACAAACACTAGTCAATTTGCCTACTACAGGGACTCCTACAAAGTAGTCGAGCATTGAAGCAGTACCACTACAAATATCAGCACCAGGCTCGAGCTCTACCAAGGTAGCAAGGGTACTTCACTATGGAGAACCTGCACTTGATGAAGAGATAGTCATACCAAATTATGATTACAAGGAAATGAACATAGCATAGATCAATGAAGTGGAAGAGGCACTAGAGAAGAGGAAAAAGTAGGAGATACTCAAGAATGAGTATAGGAAAAGGCAAGCACTGATTGAAATCAAAGACATCTTTCTTGATGCATTCAGCCTACCAGTACCTAATGAAACAAAGCCCATCATGGAGCAACTATCCAACATAGTGGACCAAGTACAAAATGCAGAGCAAGATACTAATGTTAAATTACTTGAATTTTCTGAGAAGAAATTTCAAATGAAGGTCAATGAGAATCTGGTGAGATAGCACTGTCTCAAGTTGAATTGACTAAGAAAGTTGAAAAGTTGAAAGCAGTACTTGAGAACATATTCTCATTGTACTCCAAATTGTGTGATTTCTCATACTTCACACAAGAAACAAGCCAAAGGATATTGAGCTTGGAAAGGAACCTCAAAATATCTAGCACACAGCTACCAAAGGATCCAGCTCAAAGTGAGAAGCATTTTTTCACAATGCTTCACACCCAAAAGGAATTAGTTGTACTTATAGAAGATGAGGCTAACATCAAGGCCAAATTAATACAATCCAATCTGCAATCACCCCACACATGGAAGTTTTGCAAAAAAAAATGGCCTATGCAAAGAATGTTTTGAAGAAAGATCCAAATCTTTCTACATTAGAAGATCTAGTACACCTTGTAGCAAAGATAGCCATCTAGCTTAAAGTACTCAAAATTGCATTAGACAATTGGGATGCTTCTCTAAAGATCATAATGGAGGTAAATAAAACCTTTTTGGCTAAGTATTCCATTCACTCTTAGGACCCTTTAACATAAGTGTCAAAAAAGAGGGAGATATAATAAAGATATGGGAGAGATATACTAAATTGAGGGAGATAATAAAAATTCTGAGTTTTGAGGAGTGATAAGGAGATAAAGCCAAAAGGATACAACAATTACAAGGGAAGGCATGTGAAAGGGGAGCAACAGGAGATAGAAATAGAGCAGACAAGGCAAAGAGTATCAGAATCATCAGCATGAGACAAATCTAGCATAAGGGATATTGGATACACAAATGGCATATTAGCTCATCGAGAGTTACAATTTTTTGAGGTATATAGTCTTCTACAAAATTTTGAACAAGTTTTTGAAGTTTTGTACATATATCAAACAAGATGTGTGTTATACTTATTAGAGATCATATTCATAATGGTTAGTTAAGTTTTTTTGACACTCATGTCAAAGGGGGAGATTGTTGGTCTCAAAATGGTTTTGACAATTGCGTGTCAACACACTTAACCAATTTCAAAGTTGATGTCGAGTATAATATAGATGTCGAGCTATAGTATGTGTCGAGTTAGAAACTTAATAGGTGTTGAGTGAACTTTAGGTGTTGAGCAAGTATCAAGTGTAGAGTGATAAGTAATGTCGAGTCACTATAGGTGCCAAGTAAAGTATAGATGCCAAGTGAGACCGAATTACTATAGGAGCCGAGCAAGATAGAATTATTGTATGTATCGAGCATCAGTAATCAGTAAGTGTTGAGTGACATAGAATTAGCATATGAGTTTGTACCTTCACAAACTTAGATGTAAACCATTTTTGAGCTGACTCTAGATGAATCTTGAAGGATCTAAAAGATGAGATTGAATCTATTACATTCCCTATGCAATCAGCATGTAGCCAATTAGAAAATGGAGAAAGCATGCAACCAATAGGAAAAGTGTAAGGATTTGAGCAGGAAAAGATGGATGAATATCGATCGTGACTTCATAGCTAACCCTAAGTCTTTGAAGCCTTTATAAGGAGGTTGAAACCCCATAATTCATGTGTGTGAAAGTTCTATAGAATGTATGGGACAATGCTAGCAAAGATAGAAGGGGTCTAATGACTTAGAGAAAGAGCAGCACTGCATAATCAAGTTGGTTAGAATAGAGCATTAGCACTATAAATAGAGAGTTATCAGATTAGGAATGATCATATCAGATTGAGCAGAACAAGGATCTGAAATTAGCAATTGAAGATTGTAAGTTATCAAGTCAACATATTCTAATACTTTCTAGCCATTGTATTAGGAACAAAAATCCTATGGAGATAGGTTGGTTTAGTAGCCATGTTGTAAACCTTTAACAAGGTGATAAATCATTTAATAGAGTAACATTTTAAGTGAGTTTTTGTACATCCTTTAAACAGGTCACTTTTAACAGGGTGTAAAGCCTTTAACAAGGCAGGCCTTTTACAGGACAAACCATTGGAAGTGGTCAAACTTTGTAACCTTAATCAGTTACATACTGCTACAGTGATAATTTGTGGGTGTCATCCCCACCCCAGTTTTACCTTCTCATTTTGGAGGGCTTCTAGGTGACCAAAATCTTGTGTTATCTATTTTCATGCATGTCTTTTCTTTTATGTTAATTTGATATGGTAGATGCATGTGAATGGTTTCAGTTAAAAGTTTTAGAGGTTAAAGTTTATTTACTTATGATTCACCCCTCTCTCAGAAGTAAATCTTCCCACTTGTAAATTCCAACACCTTAATCTAAAGTATTTAACCTAGACTAATACAGTTATTCAAGAGTAATAGTAAGGTTTTGATCGAATTACAACTTACAACTCCATTTGTTGATTATAGATCTCTATTTCAGTCCTCCATTCTGGTTGGCTTTAACACATTTCAGCATTGATAGCTTGTTCACCCTTCAAGAATTCAAACCCTTAACCCTTCTTGCTTAACATGCCAATGCAGACTCTTCACTTAGGTCACTTGATAAAGTAATACCCTTGACTCCTTGTCTTCCTTAGGTTCTCAAACATGAAAACACTTGCTTCTATCTAGCCATTTCTATAAATAGAGATTTAAGATCTTTTGTCTTTTATTATCCATCATCCAATTTAGGGTTAAGATAGATTAGGTAGGATTCAATGAATCTACCCCTCATTCCATATCACTTCTAGAAACTTCTCCTTCAATTCTCTTTGGATTTGCCTCAAAATGGTTTACCATGAGTTCTATGCAACTAACTCATCAATCTTATCTTCCACCTGGTTCACATAATCTAAGAAAATAAACTTGTTTCCTCCAATCCATCAAATTCATGATCTTTCTAATAATGTTGACACTCAGTATTAACTTATTTTTGATGCTTGACACATACTGCATTGCTCAACATCCTTTGAAAAAATTACTCGGCATGAACTAAAGTTTACTAGTGGTTGGCATCAGCTATTTTTCTCGGCATACACTAAAATGAACTTTTGCTTGGTTCTAAATAATTTTCTGCTTGGCTTGTACTAAGTTTTCTTGGCACCTACTATCCATTCAGTCAACCTTGGCAAACAAACTTTGTTTAACTTGTTCTTTTAAACTTTTTTAGTGTAACCACCCATTGTAACCTTAAGTAGATTATCTATGCACTATGATATCACTATCTTAGTTTATTCTTGTACTCTTCTTTTATATCATAACTCAACCTTTCCTCTAGGTTCTTTTGTTACATCTTTTTGATCAAGTCCTCTTCATCAATCAAACAAGTCATAGTACTTAAATCATATAAGCAGTTGTCTTACCAACAAAAAGAAGGTTTGACATCAATGACAAAAAAATGATTAAAACACATTTATCATACTTGTATCAATGTAATTTCAACATTCTCCCTCTTTCAACAATCTCTCTCTTTGGCATTGATGGAAAACCAAACTAATTAGGTTAAAATAGTAAGACCAACAAAATACCAAAAAGAAAATAATTCCTTATATTGAAATCACTCCCTCTATTAGCAACTTTCATCTTCTGAATAGGTTGCAAAATTATTTTGTGTCAACATTATAACTCTCTCTAAATTACTTCTTATATCTCCCTTCTATAGTATCTCCCTCTTACTAGCTAGATGTTATCATCAGACTGTGTATTTTAGGATATATCCCTCTTTGTTCAATCTCCAATCTCTTACATTTCTCCTTATCAGTAAATATCTCCTTTTTTCTTTTATTTCCCTTGATCAGTAACTATCTCTCTCTTTGACAAAATGCCAAAGATTTGACATCTTATAATATAGATATGAACTTCTTCAGTTTCTTCTGTGTCACCTTGCTTGTGACTGATTTTTAGTTTTAACTCTTTGATTACTTTGGGTAGCTCCTAAAGTAAGATCCACTGCATCAATTTGTACTATGAGAATCATCTTGTTTTATGTAGGTCACTCCTTTTCTTACTCACATAGCCTTTGATAAGGGTATCACCCCCAGTTTATGTTGAAGTATAGCATTAGTCAAAGTGATATACTCATTACATTGAGTATTTGTATTCATGGTTTATATGAACATTGCTTTATGTCTCATATTATTGATAAGTGTATATATATAGATGTCTACGTATTCATAAATTACTTTATTTAACTAATTGGCTCTTATGATCAGAAGAGACTATTGTGTTATGAAGTTCTTGAATGCAATTGTTTCACAACCACATGTCTCTCCAGGACATGACTTTGTTGAAGCCTCTATCGGATTAATTTTATCAAAACTACCTCATTGATGATAAACTATCCTTAAGATAAGTATATATATATATATATATATATATATATATATATATATATATATATAATACATTATATATTATATATATTATATATGTAATATAATATATATATTATATATGTAATATAATATATATATATTATATATGTAATATAATATATATATTATATATGTAATATAATATATATATTATATATGTAATATAATATATATATATATTATACATTATATATTATATATATTATGAATTATATATTATTATATAATAATATAATAATATATTACATATATGGTTTATATATACATATATATGTATGTATGTATGTATGTATGTATGTTTAAAGGTGAATTATACATATAGTTATTTATTAACTAAATGGTGATTAACTATTGAGACATGTCTCTTCATGTCTCTTGAAGAGACATGTCTCCTCCTCTCATTTTTATATGAGATCCAAATTTACATTTGGACATCATCAATCACAATGGCCATGATTATACATTTGCAGAAACAATCCTAGAAAAATAACATGGTATCAGAGCCAAACTGCAACTGTGAGAAAGAATATAAATGATATAAGAGAATCCAGTATAAAAAAAGTTTGATGGAAATACATCATGATTATTGATCCTATTATTGATATCAAATTCTCTTTGTAAACTAATTATGAGGCACTTTAGTAGGTTATTTCCAGCATTAAAAGCGTCAAATTTGAACTATCTTTTTATGATTGGTGGTTAATTCCATGCATTTGAAAACATGGAATTTGTCTAAGAAATTCAGGGGGTCTCTAGTTGGTGATCTGCAATAAACAAGGACACCTTTCACTATCTAGACCATACACCAATAACTAGTATACACATCATGACACTTGGCAATGAATGTCATACCTTGAATGAGGGTTTAGACATGAAACAAAAATAAGTCTAAGGTCTATAATAAGTCTACAAAAAACTTTCAAATAGAAAGCACTTTTGAAATAATGCCTTCTTTAATGAGTTATATCAAATACCAAAGCAACTGCAAAACTAGTGCTCCCAAAAGGAATGATCAGAATGAGTAAACAGGAAATTAAATCAAATATCATTTTGTTATCCAGAAGCACCTTTCTAGTTTTAGAATGGCCTTACAAGGTATTATACCTCAAAGTGCCAAAAAAATAACAACTAAAACAAAATTTATAAAAGCACGTTGATGTTATAACAACAACTAATACCCATGATTGTGCTATGGTTTTTTTACAATGAATATCTATCTAAAGGAGTGATTATAGGAGCTCTTCTATAATAATGAAGATCTAAGCCCTATAAAATACCATTGCGTATCATTGGAACAATGTAATATAAGCACAATATTTCTAAATTTCTAAATTTCTATGATAGTGTCAGAAGATCATCACTCGCACCTACTACTAATTCTTATCCACTACATATTTCACTCCTTGTTAATCTTTTAGTCAAATATTTTCTTCCAAACAACCAACCCTTAAGTCAACTTTGAATTAATGTCAATGTCTCACATCTTTAGCCATCCAAAATTCTATTGAAAATGCCCCATATCAACTTTTCACTGCTCCACCATTGAGCATCTTGGGCATACGATTGCACCACTTGGGAAATAGGGATTGTACAGAACTCCCCCTTGAATCAAAACTCCAACTAGGGTATATCAATATCTAGTGAGGAGAAAAGATGTAAGTTTGCAACAATCATTCCTATCAGCATTTAGAAGAATATAAGCAGTTTGGAATAAGAAAATAGAAGATTGGAATTGAATATAAAAGGAACATATGAAAACATGACCTTTTATTGGTCAAATGGAAAGGATATTGGCAAAAAAGAAATAAAGAAAAAGAAATGGAGGATGGCATCTATTAAACAATTAGCAACAACCAGATAGAGATTGAGCAACGGTGATTGAGGGAACCATAAGGAAGTTTGAATCCCATATTTTTAAAGGTATCACTTAGTACAAAAATATTCTTGTTGCATGGAATTAAATAAAGGTATGTTTTACTAATTCATTATATTCCTTTCTATGTTCCATATATTATTATAGGATCTTGTAAATGAAATATATAAGTTGTGATCAATTATATATGAATGCATATTGAATTTTTATAAAGATTATAGTTAGAAATAGAGTCCATTCAAATGGTATAAATATAATTTTTTATTTATGGAATAATGTGTATATTTTGAATTATATATGTTCTTATCTTAATTACATATTTGCATGGTGTGTAAGACAATTATTATATTATATTAAGGATAGAGAAAATATTATGTAAATTCTATTATCATTATGGTGACTAACATATTATTCAGTTGTGTAAATAACTATGTTTCTAATACTTCCTTATTCATTATTTGAATAAAAATTTCATAATCATTGTTAGTTATTTGATAATCAAATAATATGTTAAAAATATAGATTAAAATATATATATTTGGGATTGAGTATACTTTTTCAAAGCATATAAGATATTTACCTATATTTTATTGAATGATCTTTTATAATTATACAAAACTATTTATTATCCTTGAGAATTATCGTAATCTCTCTTTCTTATTTGTATGCAACCAAGAGCTATATCCCTTGATTGTTTCCTTTGAGATTGTTATTACAAGAAGAGGGAGACTGACATTTCAGGCAACCTTGAAAGAAAGGAAGCAGATAAAGGATATGATTTAGTCAATCTTTGGTGATCTCAATCATATTGATCCAAAGGGAGTAAACCATGTTCTGATAGAATCTTCAATGATCGATAAATTGTAACAATCAAGAGGACTATAATTCATGTAACTATGTGATCTTAATGGACCTACCTCTTGCATACATCATATCAAAGTGGTGACTTCATTTGAACCATCTATGATAAATGATAAATGATACTTGACGTATGAGTTATAGAATCATTCAAGTGGTGCAATCATACTCAATCAAGATATTGGTGTATTGTGGATGAGTTTGTGTTCACTTCCACTATTAAACTTAATGAATGTTTGGAGCTTGATTGGATGAAATGAACAATTTGGAACTTATTAAGAATTCATCAAATTTGATATAATGAAAAAGTGTTTAACGATATAAGATTGGGAATTTTACATTGTGAGGAGGAATAATGGGCAATGTTTCATTCTCACTTGAACCATCCTTAGAAAAGGAGATATTCCATGACCCTCATGGGAAGATAAGTACTTGTATCTTTTATATTTATCTATTCATTCATTTGTAATTCTATACATACTATAATGGTTATTTGCTTTGATTTTTTCCTTTATGTTTGAGGATATTCTTGTAGGAAAAGAAGGGTGGTACTTTACATATGCTACCAAAAATTATGTAGACTCAATCTAATGATAGTAGTTCCAAAGATCCTAATGATCAAGATGGATAAAATAAGGCTCTCATCTTTGATGATTGAGATTATAAGATTCTTCCACATTAAAAGGGAGTATGACACTTCTTCAAAGGCAATGCAAGATCTCAAAAGACTAATATTCATATGGAGTCTAGAAATACATGTGAGTGACTACATGAAGTTGGTGGGCCTACTCCTATGTATGTTAGGAGGGAAGTGATTAGTTTGACAGGCATCCTTGGGTAAAGAGAATTTTTGAGGAAGTAACTAGAGGAATTGACTTCCCAGGATCGATGTTTAGAGGGAGAAGTTTTGAGATACAATCCTTTGTGGATGATATCTTCTCTTTGCGGAGAAGTTCTAAGAGAGATTATTTATAATGTGCTCTTCTCTATGAGAGAGAAGTATGAGGTGGAAACCTTTTCTACCACACTCTAACTGGGTTCATGGTGGTTACTATTTCACATATTATATGTAATGAAAGGTGATGATCTTTCATTGACATATATAAAAAAAAGGTAAACATTATAAGATGACGATCTTATAAATGATAGACCTATTATCATGGTTCTTTGGGTCAGATTTTTCTAGACACCATGAAAATGAACAAACAAAAGGTAATCTTTTTAAGATGATGATCTTGCAAATGATAGGCCTCTTATCATGAAATTTCTAGATATTTTTTCGGACAATTAGAGATCATTAATAACGAATGGATTATGATTACTCTAGATATTATTTTGGACAATTAGAGATCATAATATATGTTATGATAGTGTTTATAACATTGTGATTGTATTTATTTTACATGTCACTATTTCAGAGTGTTAAAGTTAGATAATATGTTGTGTATAGATATCCTTGATATCAATATCTCATAAAATGTTTTTTTTTCACTTGTCCCTTGCTAAGAGGAGTGTTGAAGTATAGCATCAGTCAAAGTGATATACTCATTATTGAGTATTTTTATTCATGTTTTATATGAACATTGTTTTATGTCTCATATTATTGATAAATGTGTGTGTGTGTGTATATACAGATGTCTATGTATTCATAAATTTCTTTACCTAACTAATTGGGCTCTTATGATCAGAAGATACTATTGTGTTATGAAGTTTTTGAATGTAATTATTTCACCACCACATGTCTCTATAGGACATGACTTTTTTGTAACCTCTATTGAATTGATTTTATCATAGCTACCTCATTGATGATAAACTATCCTTAAGATAAGTATCTTATATATATAATATATATTATATATGTAATATAATATATTATATATTATAAGCATTATATATCTTATATATAAAATATATATATTATATGTAATATAATATATATCATATATATTATGCATTATATATATATTATTACATATATGGTTAATATATTAATATTATATATTTATTTATTTATTTATTTATTTATTTATTTATTTATATTTAAAGGTGAATTATACATATAGTTATTTATTAACTAAATGGTGATTAACTATAGAGATGTGTCTCTTCATGTCTCTTGAAGAGACATTTCTCCTCTCACTTTTATATGAGATCCAAATCTGCATTTGGACATCATCAATCAAAATGGCCATGATTATATATTTGTAGAAATGATCCTAGAAAAATAATAGTTTACCTCTTAGATACTTATGAGCATTAGATATCAGCAATTTGTTCTTTTTTGTTAACATATTCCATCTTCACCTCTTTATCTTGAACTAATTATCTCAAGTACTGATACTCAATTGCAATGTGCTTAGTTTTTGTGTTAATCACAAAATTCTTTGATATATTTATAGCACTTGTATTATCACAATAAAGTGTCACTGGTTTTTTTATCTCTTCCTTCATACCTTTAAGCATCTGTATGAGCCATACAATGTTTGTACAATTTATAGTAGTAGCAACATATTTAGTATCAATAGTAGATTGTGAAGTGGAGCTTTGTTTCTTGCTAGTCCATGTAACCAACCTCTTGTCTAAGAAAAATGCTCATCCACTGGTGCTCTTTCTATCATCAATATTTCCATCCCAATCAGCATCAGTATAGGCTCTTAATTTAAAAAAATCATTTTTCTTATAGTATAGACCATATTCCTCTGTTCCTCTTAGATATCTCAAAACTCTATTTACAAACATCAAATGATTCTCCCTAGGATTAGCAGAGAATCTTGCAACTATCCCAATAGATAATGCAATATTAGTTCTGCTATGTACTACATATTTTGATTTTCCAATCATAGACATGTACAATGTTTGATTTACCTCAGTTGAATCATCATTCTTTGATAATTTATGGCCTATCACCATATGTGTACTTACTAGTTTGGAATACTCTAATTCAAAAAGAATTAGTATATCCTTGATATACTTTGACTGAGTGATGTATATACCATATTTCATCTGATATACTTGCAAACCCATAAAGAACTTGATCTCTCTAAACATAGACATTTCAACTACTTACTTCATTTCATTTGCAAAAGCCTTACATAAAGAATCTTGATCTCCAAATATGATATTATCAACAAAAATTTTAGATAACAAAATACCCTTTCCTTTCTCTGTCTTCATGTACAAATTTTTGTTATCATCATTCCTTTCAAATCCAATCTTCAGAAGATAATTAGGAAGTCTCTCATACCATGCTCTTGGTGCTTGTTTCACACCATATAGAGCTTTGTGCAATCTACATATCGGGTTCTTATTGTTAACATCAAAAAATCCTTCTAGTTGTTCTATGTAAACTTCTTCCTCTAATATAGCATTCAAGAATGTAGATTTAACATTCATTTGATAAACTTTGAAACCTTTGTATGCAGAATAAGAAAGTAGAGTTCCCACTCCTTCCAATCTGGAAAAAAGAGCAAATGTTTCTCCATAGTCAATTCTTTTTCTTGTGCATATCCTTTGTAGACTAATCTTGCTTTGTTTCTTTTGACTTCACCATTTTCATCTAGCTTATTTTTGAATATCCACTTGGTGCCAATCACAGTTTTGTCTTCTAGTCTAGGTACTAGAGTCCATGTCTTTTTTTTCTCAATTTGTTCAATCTCTTCTTCCATGTCTTTACTCCAATCCATATCTTCTAAGGCATCTTTTATTGATTTAGGCTCTTTTATGCTCAGTAAGCATGTATCATTTTTCAACTTGTTTCTTGTCATTGGTCTAGCATCTTTATCTCCAATAATTTGTGTAGCAAGATGATGTCTCTTGACATATTTGGACAATCTTGGTTCATCTCTAGTTTCTTCATTTGGTTTGTCTACTTCAAAGTCACTACGTACATTTCTGTCAATTATTTTAGCATCTCTCTCATGTACACTAATCTTAGAATTAGAATCCTCAACTTTATCCTTTAACTTGGCATCTAAATGTGGTTTAGTTTCTGAATGTAACTCGGCATTCATATTATGCGACTCGATAGTAACTAAAAATTTTTGTTGGTTTTTAGCTTGACTTTCACGATCTTCTTTAGCACACATACCTTAATAAAAGTATACAAATTATTTGTATTCTTTTGGTTCTTTTATAGGTTCAGTCTTGTGAACTTCTATATATTCATCAAAATTTACATTTGCACTTTCCACAACTTTGTTAGTGTTAGTATTTAAACACTTATAAGCTTTACTTCTTATGGAATATCCTAGGAATATACCTTCTTCAATTTTTGTATCAAGTTTTCCATTCTTGGAATCTTTGAGAATAAAGCATTTGCTTCCAAATATCTTAAAATATTTTACATTAGGTGAGTATCCATACCATAGTTCAAAAGGTGTTGAATGAGTAACTTTCTTGACCTGTACTAGGTTTAAGTTATAGACAATTGTACGTACAGCTTCTCTCCAATATTTCAAATTAACATTTTTATCTATCATGAGTGTCCTAGCATTGTCCATTATAGACCGATTCCTCCTTTCAGCAATTCCATTTTGTGGAGGGGTTCTAGGAGAAGATGTATGTCTTTTGATTCCTCTATCATTACAGAACATCTCAAACTCATTTGATGTAAATTCTCCTCCTCTGTCAGATCTTAAAAATTTCATATGTTTACTTGTTTCCTTCTTAACTCTTGCAAAGTACCACTTAAACATTTGGAAAGCTTCAGATTTCTATTTCAGAAACATTATTGTCATCATTCTAGAATAATCATCAGCAAGCAGCATAATGTACTTATCTACTTTGTAGCTTTGCACTTGAATTGGTCCACACAAGTCAATATGAACAATCTCTAGTATTCCTTTAGAGGTATGAGTTTTGCTCTTAAAACTTGATTTTTTCATTTTTCCTAACTGACATTGTTTGCACATAGTATTATTAGGTTTCTTAAACTTAGGAAAACCTCTAACTTTCCTCATGTTACTGATACTGACCAAGTTATCAAAATTGACATGACATAACCCTTTGTGCCATAGCCACACATCATCAAACTTTACAATTAGACAAGTAGCATCCTCTATATCAAGATAGAATAGATTACTCCTAGTTTGATCACCTTTTCCAATCAGTTTTCCATCAGCATCATATATCTTAGCAATCTTGTTTTCAAAATCAACCTTGCATCCTGAATTATTTAATTGTGACACACTCAACAGATTATAGTTAAACCCTTCAACATAGTAAGCATTGTCACATAGATTCTTTTATGTGAGTTTGATAGAACCTTTTCCTTTTATCAAACATTGTACATCATTACCAAATCTTACACTATTTCCATCATAACAATTCAAGGTAATGAACTTACTTTTGCTCTAGTCATATGATGTGAACATCCACTATCAATGATCCATCTGTCATTCTTGTTCACATAAGATATAAGTGTTGTTGCCTCATCTTCATTGGATTCGTCCTTCATTGCAACATGCACCACCTCATCATCATGTTCATCAAATTCATCTCTTATTTCCTCTTAAGCAATGTAGAAAGACTTCTTGCCTTTGTCTTTGTAGTCCTTTTTGTCTTCATCTCTTCTATTTTTGTACTTGTCACCACCTCTATAGTTCTTCTTCTCTGGACATCTAGCTAGAATATGACCAACTTCATTGCAATTGAAACAAATGATAGATAACTTACCTTTGAACTTGCCTTTACCTCTATGAAATCTCCTTGCCAGTAGTGCTTCAAGTTGTTCTACATCCTCCTCATCTGTGTCACTGTCACTAGACACATACTTTGTCTTTTTCTTCTTCTTCTTCTCATTAGGTTCCTTCAATGACAGCTTCACTTTGAAAGTAGATTCAATATTTTTAGGTTTGTAATTGTCAAAGTTAGATAGCTCAAAAGCAGTGAGTCTACCTACCAAACCTTCAATGGAAAAATTATTCCCTAGTATACATCTTAGTTCTTTTATTGTAGATAATCTAATGGCATATATAGGCATTAATGTTCTTAAAACTTTTATTAGTACAGTATCATCATCTATTGTACTAGTAGCTCCTCTAGTTGCATTAACAACATCTTCTATCCTTGACAATATTGAGCAATATTTTCACCTTCTTGCATTCTCATATCATCAAACTTACCTCTAAGACTTTCAGCTTTGGCTCTTAGAACATTGGTTTCTCCTCCATAGATGGTGTTTAAAGCATCCCACATTTTCTTTACACTATCAGGACCTTTGATATCATCAAATTCAGCATAACTTAGAGTAGAGGCAATCTCTACCATTGTTTGGTTATGTTATTTCATCTTTTTCATATCCTCAATAGTTGGGGCTCCAGGAGGATCAACATGTTCTATAGTAATGGTGGATTGTGCATGATCTCCAAGTTCTCCAAGGTGTAGCTTCATCAAACTTTTCCATGTAGTAAAATTATCTCTATTAAGCTTGGGTACATCTCTTTTTGACATCTTGATCTTTGTGCTTTTAGTACCTTCAAACTAGTCCTCTTAAGCATATGGATCTGATACCAATTGTTGGAACTATTTAGAATATTTGAGGGTGGGTGAATCGGTTATCCAAGGTCCATATGTATAAATAAAAATTTTCATGGCTTAGTGAACCCATAAAACTTTTATCATCATGCATGCATCCATAAGATTATGCAGTCACTTAAAACTTGTATGTTACTGTCAAATCAAATTGTAGAAATGTAAACATGAAACATAATAGATTCAACAAAATATTTGAAACAATGATTTATGTGCAAATCCAATTTGGGAAAAAACACTAGTAACATGCTACTCTTTTTACTCTTCTGAAGTGATGCCCTGTGAAAGGTCAACCCTATTAAAAGTTACAATACACACTATTAAATGTGACCTTGCTAAAGAATTTCAATCACCATGTTAGGAGTGAGCCCTATTAGAGTACTTTAGACCATTCACTTAGAATTTCACTTGGTTAAAGGATTTACAAATAACTGTAAGGTCAACCTTAATCTAAAGGATTTACCCTAGACTAATACAATTATTAGAGAGTAACAGTAAGGCTTTGATCTGATTACAACTTACAACTCCATTTGTAGATTACATATCTCTATTTTAGTCTTCCATTATGCTTGGCTTTCACATATTTTAGCACTGATAGCTTGTTCACCCTTCAAGCATTCATACCCTTAAGCCTTCTTACTTAACATGCCAATGTAGACTCCTCACTTAGGTCACTTGATAAAGAAATAACCTTGACTCTTTATCTTCCTTAGGTTCTCAGACATGACAACCCTTGCTCCTAACGAACCATTCCTATAAATGGAGAATTAAGATCTTTTGTCATTCATTCTCCATCATCCAATTTAGGTTTAGGAAAGATTAGGTAGGATTCAATGAATCTACCCCTCATTCCATATCACTTCTAGAAACTTCTCCTTTAATCCTCTTTGAATTAGCCTCAAAATGGTTTATCATGAATTATGTGCCACCAATTCATCAATCTTATCTTTCACCTAGTTCACATAATCTAAGAAAATACACTTGTCAGCTCAAATCCATCGAATTCATGATCTTTCTAATAATGTTGACACTTAGCATTAACTTGTTTCTGATGCTCAATACATACTATATTGCTCAACATCCTCTAAAAAAATCACTCAGCATGAACTAAAGTTTACTAGTTCTCGGCATCAACCAAAATTAACTCAACATCCACTATTTTTCTCAACATATACTAAAATGAACTTTTACTCAGCTCCAACTGATTTTCTTCTAGGATTGTACTATTTTTTCTTGGCACCTACTATCCATTTAGTCAACCTTGGTAGTCAAACTTTGTTTAAATTGTTCTTCTAAACTTTTTTAGTGTAACCACCCTTTGTAGCCTTAAGTAGATTATCAAATGACTATGATATCACTATCTTAGCTTATTCTTGTACTCCTCTTTTATATCATAACTCAACCTTTCCTCTAGGTTCTTTTGTTACATCTTTTTGATCAAATCCTCTTCATCAATCAAACAATTCATAGTACTTAACTCACATAAGTAGTTGTCTTATTAGCAAAAAGAAGGTTTGGCATGAGTGACAAAACAATGCTTGAAACACATTTATCATACTTGTATCAATCTAATTTCAACATTCTCCCTCTTTTAAAAAAAGAGCAATTGATCTATGAAGTCATCATTTAACCTTCTATCTTCGTAATTAAATTTTCTAGAATATTTCTTGGGAGGCATTTTGTCAATTTTGCACACTACTTATTTAATTGAATTCAATGACGGTTTACTAATTTTCAAACTAGGGTTATGACTAATTAACAAACAATTAAAAAGACTTCAAGGATCAATCTTGGTAGAAATAATAGAAACTCAAAAGGAATTATGTACTTACTCTTTTTTTCTACCTTTTTGCTGAGAAAACCTATTGTGGATTTTGCGTGTGAATTCTCAAGTCATGGGTAATCTCAAAGTTTAAAATTTGAAAACACCAGGGTAGTGAAAAAGAACAACATGATTCTTTTTAAGTCATTTGGGGTGGCATTAACACTTTTTCATGCAAAATAGCTACAGTCTACAAGAAACAAATCCTTTTCCTTCATTTCAGTGTAAACATTTCAATGCTTACTATTGATTTAAATTTACTCTAGATATGACAAGTATGATCTCCTTTTGACCTTGTCTAATCATCCTATTCATCATCTGAGACCCACAAGCTATCTAATAAGAGTGTAAACAATGCCTCATAAGAATCTTTGAATTTTTTACCTTTTGAGGAAGAATACATGTGCTTCTATCTCACTTTTTGGCTAAGTAATTATTAAAGCTTGAAAATAAGCATGGTTCATTGATCTTGATTCAAGATACATCTTTGTAGTAAATCTTTTTCATCATAAGATTAAGTCTCGGTCATTGATTTACACATGTGGGGAATCTTTCTCTCAGTAATAGGGTTCATTAAAACCAAGTGGACACGTGAAGACATCTCTTTTTTTTTCCCTCAGGGAGAGAGAAATTTGTGAATAAGTGAGAGTCATTTAATCTTCTTTCCTTTAGTTCACATATGCATCATCACTCAAGACCCACCGATGCAAACTACATGGCCCAACAAAAATTCTCTCTTTAGATAAATGTTCAAGCCTCACTATTAGTTCATCATTTTGGTCCCATACATGTGTCATTGTCATGTTTATTCATTATCTAAGTGTGTCAGGAATGCGAGTAAGCACTGGTCATTCAGTTTCTTATCAGTTGATTCCTCTCTGACTCCCCTTCTATCCATGTGGCACATGTTGATAATTCTATGTCATTGACTGTACTTAGCCCCCCCTTCATAGTCCCAACTAGAAAGATGTGGAGCAATGAGAACTATAATAACATTGCTAATGATACAGGTCCCACCTTTAGTGTTCATGCTCCAATCTTTGACACGTGGCATCATTGCACTTATTATGTATGCAAGAGAGAGAAGCTCACGAATAAGTGAGAACCATCAATATGTTCAACTACAAGTGAGAGTGTTTTGAATCTTTAGGCCCATCATGGGACAAGTTTTCATATCATGTTAATTTGCTTCATCAATTGTCAAGCTTTTTGAATAAGCATGAGCCATTGAACCAATGACCCCACTCTGCTTAGGCATACATAAGAAAAAAGAATTAATCCAAATTCAAAAAAAGATAGGAATTAACTATGTGGACCATGGTGATAATTTTAGGAGAAGTGATGAATGACTGAGGAAAGAGAAGGGAAAACCCATCAACGATAGCATAACCCTTATTTAAGTGATGCATAAAAAGGCTTTATTTCACAAGGTCTAAACATTAGGTTAATTGCATAGGAAAAGAGGGGGGAATGAATCAATGACGTAAGACCCTGCAACTTAAAACATTAAAAAGGTAATGACAAAATATAACACCAAAAGGGTTTTCTCTCATCTTACTAGGTATTTTCCACATTTCTTTGATAATTTTCACCTATTACACAAACCCTACCTAGGAATCAACTTATAGGACCAAAAACAATTTTTTTTACAACTACTTGAAAAGGCCCCAACAAGTTGCATGTTTATCCATAAAATATATCAATAGCTAATCATAGAAAGAAATTGAGGAAAGACTAGCAAACATTGCTACTATTTTGAAATCATCTTATGCAATAAAAAAAAGATAAAAGTGCTCTTATAACACAATAATATCAACCATTTATATTGTAAATAATTAGTTTATTAATTTATTAAATTTTATATATGTGTTGTACCTTTATAAAAGATAACTTTAGTTCAAAAATATATAAAAATATGTATTATGATTGATAAAAATCAATTAAATAATTAAATGGTGTAAATAAGTAGTAAAAATGTCTTAAATAAATATATAATGAAGGTAATGGGTGTAATACCCCTAAATTGGCACATTGGTGTGCTAAACCAATTTTAGTCTATTGATCTTACCTAAAGTCCTATTGTACTAGGCAATTTTGATTCTGATAATCACTACTTGACCTAAGTGTCAAATGTAGAAAATCCCTAATTTGCATTAATCACACACTTTATTTAATTCATAAATGTTGACTTGAATTAGCTAAGTTAAACCTATTAATTGAGTTTAATTTAATTATAAGTCTTAGTACTTTGATTAAATTAAAATCACCCTTTTGGCTAATATACATGAGGAATTAAATATATTTGATTTAATTAATCTACCCTAATTCTAATTATTGAATTTAATTATTCAATTAAATAGATTGTTAAATTATGAGGTCATATTTAACCTTTTAAATCAAATATCTTCTATTATTCTATTTCTTCAATTCAGAATTGGAAACACTAAGTGGACTGGAATTAGAAAAGGAATTAAGTCAGTTAACTCCTTATCACACTCAAAAGTGATTAGTTAACTTCCTTTTCACAAAGGAATTTTCTATTCTAATTGAATCTTATCTTCAATCTTGACCATTGATCAAACTCTTGGATTCTATCTAAGAAACTCTCAACCTCTCATTTTAAAGGATGCACATGAAAAGTATCAAACTAATGCCAAATTGTTTACTCAAGCATTTGCATTCATAGTTTCATTGCTCTTGCACATTTTCTCATATAGTTTACAATGCATACATTTAGAGTAATTCACTTATTTAATTCTTAGATTAATATGCTCGTCATCCAGTTTAATCTTGCATTTGATATAGTTTAAATCCTTCATACTAGTGCTCTGGTTTTTGATCTCTCAACTCTAAGAGTGGATAGCAAAGTTAGTCTAGTTAGAAGGCAACAGATCGATTTGTTGGATCATTCAAGATGGAAAATCCCATGTTCTTTTTCGGATATTTCTAGCATGTAAGGATCATGTTGAAGTGTGTGGTTAATTTAGAGGCCCACAATTAGCACATAAAATGGGCAAGTGAGGGAAATATTATCGATAAATGATATCAACTTCATTATATACATAATATGTCTACTCATCCTACATGCAGGGTCATTCTACATATGAATAGAGGATTGAAAAAGGGACATGAATGCTCGTGCTCAATATTGTGGCATGTATCCGCCCGAGCAGGAATATCACAATGTACAGGTAGGGGATCAGTAGCACTATCCACACATGTTGATACATTCTAGTATCTATGTTCTTCCTCCACTAACCCCATCATTACATAGGCTTAGAAGCTTACAAGGGGTATAGCCACTTGGCTTACTCATATCAACATAAATAAAATTTAATTTACTATACCAAAAAAAAAATTGGATGCACTTAAGATTTTTATTTTTATTTCTAAAAAAAGTGATTATTTATATCTCCAAAGCTAATATTTAACATGGTGTTTATTACATTATGTTTATAATAAATAATATCTAAGTGGTTGTTCAAATTTAACCTTAAAAACTTTAACATTAACACATTCACAGCTCTACACTTGTAGAATGATTCTCCACATTAATAATAAATACATATTTTTAATAATATCCACTCAACCCATCAATTTAAAAATCCCAAATAAGTAACAAGATTATTTGATAATCACCTAGGAGATATAAGATTAGATTTCCCCACAAGCTCAAAAGATGCCACCTGAATTATTAAGAAACAGTGGGAGAATAAATCAAAAAAATGCCAAGTGAATCCATCACATCACCAAATCAAAAACTCTTTAAAGAAGCTCAAATTAAGCTAGTTGTCATTTCCATAGAGAAAATAAAGAACATAAATTCCCCAAGTACAAATAAGAAAGAAAACAAAAATAAATAACATTTGTCTTTCATGTTGGATCCATGACCCCAGTGTAAATGTCTCTAGATATTTTTCTTCCCTTGCCCATCTAACGCCTACCAAACTACATCAACCAAACTTTTAGAAGAAAAAAAGCACCTATTCATGATTCCCACAATTATTATTTTTAAATTAAACAATACATGTATCATTCAACTTTTCTCCATGAATCATGTCGGCCATTGGAGAAAATTGAAACCACTTGCAAACCCACCCAAATGAATTTGGAAGAATCAGAAGAGAAATCCTCTAATAGATTAATTATCCTCAAAAAATCATTTTTCCTAAAAACTCACAAGTAACAATGATACAATATACTACATTAGAAAATGAATGGACAAACAAAAAATATTCTATATGTTTTATCCCCACTTTCCCTCTTGAAATCCACCTCATCAGTCACCTCTAGGACATTGTGGAGGTCAAATGATTTCCTTATAGATTTTGCATTTGTTTTATGTAATACTTCTCAATCCAAATCCCTAATGATGTGGGTGATGGGATCATATCTCTCTGTAACTTACAATAGCAAATCAATATCCAGAAAAAAATGGGGACCACTAAATTTCCAAGGTCGTATTTCCACACATTACACAAAGGGCATCCAGCATTACCATGGCCATACCATCTTTTGAAAACATCTAGGCCCTTGTTGGGTATCTTTGTGTCACACACACATTTCCAAATCTATCTTTTAATCTTGGATGACCATGTTATTTAGGGTTTTCCATATCAGTGTAGCTTCTCTACCTTCTTGAAAAAAGGGCAACTAATATACAAAGTCATCATATAACCTCCTATCTTTGTAATTGAATTCTCCATAATATTTCTTGGAGGCATTTTGTCAAATTTTCATGCTACTTATTTAATTGAATTCAACAAGGGTTTACTAATTTTCAAACTAAGGTTTCAACTAATGAAAAAAAATTGAAAAGACTTCAAGGATCAATCTTGGTAGAAATAGTGGAAACCTAAAAGGATCCATGTACTCACTTATTTTTTCTACCTTTTTGGTGAGAAAATCTTGCTCTGAATTATGCCTATGAATTCTTTTGTCATGGGTAGTCTCAAAGTTTGAAATCTTAAAACACCAAGGTGGCAAAAAAGAATGACAGGATGGATTTTAACTCCTTTGGGGTGGCATTAACACCATTTTGTGTGAAATGACTACAATCTGCAAGTGAAAAATCATTTTCCTTTGTTTCAACATAAAAGTTTGAACTCTCATCATTGATTTAAATTTATTCTAGATCCGATAGCTATGATCTCCTTTTGACCTCATCTAACCATCATATTCATCATCTAAGACTCACATGCTATCTAATCGGAGATGACTATGATGCCTCAAGCATATTTGAATTTTCTACCTTTTGAGGAAGAATACATGTGTTGATATCTCACTTTTTTGCCAAGCAATTAGTAGAGCTTGCAAATAAGGTGGTCTATTGATCTTGATTCAAGATTCATCTCTATAAGTGAATCTTCTTCATCATAATATTAAGTCTTAGTCATTGATTTACACATGTGGGGAATCTTTCTTTATGTAACAGGGTTCGTTAATACCAAATGGACACATGGAGACATCTCACATTTTCACTATCGAGGAGAGAGATATATGTAAACAAGTGAGGATTGTTTGATCTTCTTTCCTTTGGTTCATGTATGCATCATCACTTAAGGGCCACTAATGTGACTACGTGGCCCAATGATAACTCTCTCTTCTGCCAAATGTTCAGGCCCACTGTCAACTCATCATTTTGGCCCCATACATGTGCCATCATTGTGCTTATTCGCTCTCTAAGTGTGTCAGGAGTGCGAGTAAGTATTGGTCATCCGATCCCTTATCAGTTGATTCCTCTTTAACTCCCCTTTTGTCCACATGGAACATGTTGATAATTCCATGTTGTTGATTGTACTTAGTCCCCCCCTTCGCAGCCCCAGCTAGAAAGACATAAACCAATGAAAACTATAATAACACTACCAATGAGATAGGTCCCACATGTCAGTCCTTCATTTGAAAAAATAATCTAGTTATAAAAAAAATGTGACTCATCGGATGAGGTGTGAGTAGTTTATTTTGTAGGAGCATTATGTGACACTTTGTGGGTCACATGATTCTTTCTCTCCTTTCGTAAACTGCATGTCACTTTCAAAAGGGAATATCTTTGATCTATTATTTCTCATCTAGTGGGGCCTCATTAGATGAATCATTGTATGGCATATATATATTTTAACCCATTCCTCATACTCTTCATTAGTTGGTCACTCATGCTTTAGAATCTGATCTACCACCTATCTATATGGGATATGCATTAGTGTGGCCTGTATAACTTATTTTTCAATGTTTTCATAAAACACACAGGAATTTACTAACTTTGAATTAGCTTCTTGGAAAAATGATGTATTCATATCCTTGGCTATGTTTTTTACCATTTCATTTACCTTTGTAATATCCTTAGTTCTCCATTCAAAAAATTCCTTTATACTTCATCTCTCTTCAAAATTGGTGGCTCCAATATACCTTCAAAACTCTCCAAGTTATCATTCAAATCCATCATTTTGTTTTCAATATAATTAGGTAATATTGAGTAATTATTGATTTCTTAGAAAAATTCCCCTATGAGCATGGCATTTGGTAGAGCATTGAATCTACTTTCATACACAAATCAATCTACTTCATCTTTTCCATTCTACTGACCCATTTCTAATAGGTGAGTTTTACAAAAGTTGTATCATCTTCCAACTTACTGATAACCAAATATAAGACTTCTCACACTTGTTGAAGTCTAAACATCCTTGAGTTGATCTTATCATGCAAGTACATAAGAGAAATTCTAACAATAAGCTCCTTTCTATAGTCAAAATCACTTATGTTATTTTCAATTTTTAACTCCAAGTCCACCACTTCTTTGATCAAAGAGTCTAGACTTTTTCCTCCATCTAGTGGGGTTTATTGCAAAGGAACTATGGCACTAGCAAGAGAAAATGGAATTATACTTAGTTATTGTGAAGAGCTTTCCTTTTCTTCATGTTTTTCTTTGGATGCTTCTAGTTGTGCTACTTTTCCTCCAATAAAATATTTTGAGTTTATAAGATAGTATTTATCTTAGATAGGGTTTTCCATATCTTTGTAGCTTCTCTACCTTCTTTACAAAAGGGCAGATGATCTATGAAGTCATCTTATAAGCTCCTATCTTCATAGTTGAATTTTTTAGAATATTTTATGGGAGGCATTTTGTCAATTTTGTACACTACTTGTTTAATTGAATCAACAACAATTTACTATTTGTCAAACTAGGGTTATGACTGATTAAAAAATAATTGAAAAGACTTCAAGGATCAATCTTGGAGAAATAATAGAAACTCAAAAGGATTTTTGTACTTTTTTTTCTACCTTTTCACTGAGAAAATCCTACTGTGAATTCTCATGTCATGTGTAATCTCGAAGTTCGAAGTTTGAAAACACCAGGGTGATGAAAAAGAATGACAAGATGGTTTTGAAGACCTTTGGGGTAGCATTAACACCATTTGTGCAAAATAACTATAGTCTGCAAGTGAAAAGCCTTTTCCTTTATTTCAGCATAAAAGTTTGAATATTCATTGTTGATTAAATTCATTCTAGATATGACAGGGAAGATATCTTTTTGACCTCATTTGACCATCCTATTCATCATCTGAGACCCACAAGCTATCCAATAAGAGTGATTACGATGCCTCATAAGAATCTTTGAATTTTCTACCTTTTGAGGAAGAATACATGTGTGGCTATCTCACTTTTTCTCTAAGTGATTGTTAGAGCTTGCGAATAAGTGTGGTATGTTGATCTTGATTCAAGATGAACCTTCATAAGTGAATCTTTTTCATCATAATATTAAGTCTTAGTTGTTGATTTATGCATGTGGGGAATCTTTCTTTAAGTAACAAGGTTCATTAAAAACAAGTGGATATGTGGAGATGTCTCTCTTTTTTGCAATCGGGGAGAGAGAAATATGCGAATAAGTGAGGGTCATTCGATCTTCTTTCCTTTGGTTCTTGTATGCATCACCACTCAGAGCTCACTAATATGAACTATGTGCCCCAATGAAAAATCTCTCTTCAGCCAAGTGTTCAAGTCCCACTATTAGTTCATCATACGCATGTCATCATCATCCTTATTCGTTATCTAAGTATGTCAGGAATGCAAGTAAGTGTTGGTCGTCTAGTCTCTTATCAATCAATTCCTCTCTAACTCCCCTTTTATCCACATGGCACATGGTTATAATTCTATGTCATTGATTGTACTTATCCCCCCCTTCATAGTCTTGATGGAAAGATGTAAACCAATGAAAACTATAATAACATTACTAATGATACAAGTCTCACCTTGAGTGTTTGTGCTCCAATCTTTAACATGTGACATCATCGTACTTATTCTCTATGTAGGAGAGAGAAGCTCATGAATAAGAAAGAACCATTGATTTTTTCAACTAGAAGCAAGAGTGTTTTGAATTTTCAGGCTTGCCATGGGACACATTTTCATATCATGCTTATTGGCTTCATCAATTTTTAGGTTTCATGACTAATCATGAGCCATTGATCCAATGACCCCACTCTACTCATGCATACCTAAGAAAAAAGAATTAAACCAAAGTCAAAAAATATAGGAATTCACTTCATGGACCATGGTGATAATTTTAGGAAAATTGATGAATGACTAGGGAAAGAGAAGGGGAAAAAAATAAATGATGACATAACCCTTAATTAAGTGATGCACACTGCAACATTTGGGGTCAAATTGCAATGGAAATTTGTGACAGTGGTGTAATTTGTGGTCATTTCCATGTTTTTCTTTGTAATTTTCCCTAGCATTGTCACAATATTGATGTCGATTTCATAATTGTGATGCCCTCACGAACTTAAAACCAAAAAAAACACAACAATCATTTTCCATTTATTTTGATTTTGGAGAGTTATGTGCGAAAGAGGTGGGGAGCTCTGAACAAGAGTGGAGAGTTGTGACTTATGTCATGGCCCTTGTGATTAGTGTGTTTGGTTGTTGTGCCCTCATGATCTTTGCATTTAATTTTCATTCTCTTGCTCTATGATATTATTGTCATGTTGTATCCTTCCTTTGTGATTCCATTGTCATGTCGTGCCCTTGCTCTATGATTTCATTGTCATCTCGTGCCCTCGTGATCTATGTACCCTTTCTTTGTGATTTTATTCAAGGGTGAGAAGAGGCACATACGTACATGTCTTTTTCTTTTCCTTGTAAACATGTATGTCTTTATATTTCCTTCTAAAAATTTATCTCTTTATATATTCAGATAGGTCTTTTTCAAGGTTCTTATTACATATATGATCCAGCTACATACATATTCCAAAATCTAAATAATAAAATAATAAAACTCACTCAACCTATGCTAAGTGACTTACCTCAAGATCCTTCACAAAAATAATGCAGACAATGAAAAATGGTTTGAGTTCACCAAAAATTTTACAAAAACATATCATAGTAGATATTTTTAGAAAGAAACAAGCCATAACCCAGTTAAATTGGTCTAGTTGTTGATTAGTTTGGTTGATTACAAATTCCTATAGAACTGTCGTTAGATTATGTACAATAAAATGAACTATCAGCATTACCAAAAATGATCCAGTTGCATACATATTCTAGAATCCAAATAATAAAACAATAAAACTCACTCAACTCGTGCTAAGTGAATTACCTCAAGATCCTGCACAAAAATAATGTAGACCATGAAAAATGGGCAAAGTTTGCAAGAAATTTTACAAAAACATATCATAGCAGATATTTTTAGAAAGAAACAAGCCATAACCTAGTTAAATTGATCTAGTTGTTGATTAGTTGGGTTTATTACAATTTTTTGTAGAATTGTCATTAGATTAGGTACAATCAAATGAACAATCAGCTTTACCAAAAATTATCCAACTGCATACATTTCCCATAACATTGGCCTCGTATTATTTTACTTATTGTACAATAACATCATTGGGATGGTGAATTTTTTAAGTAGATGTAGAGAGTGCATTGTTGCATAGAAATATTCATGATCATATCTATATGGATCAACTATAGGGATTTTTTAGGAATTCAATGTTTATTGTAGTATCCAACATTCATTATATGGCCTCAAGCAAGTCTGTGGGGCTTGGTAGGAGAAGATGAACTCTTTTTTTCTCTCTTCTAATTTCACTCATTGTCATTCCAATCCCATATTTTAAACTCAATAGAAAGAGGGAAACAACAAGTGGGGTACAATTTTATCTTGGTATTATATGTAGATGATTTGGTCCTTACAAATAGATCTCACTCTATGATTCAAAGTGTTTAGTAAACATTGATGGAGATTCTGGACATGAGAGATCTTGAGCATCTACACTATTTTCTTGAGATTGAGGTTGTTCAATATTTCCATTTGATTTTCATTTTTCAATAAAAGTGAAATGCTTTCAAAGGTTTGGCATGCTTGATTCCAAGCCTACTACCACGCTCTTTCAATTGGGTATTGTTTTGAATACCAATAGCACTTCTTTATTAGTTGATATTTTGTTTGGAAATCTTTTACACCTAACACATACTTGTTCTAATATTTATTTTATAGTTGACCTTTATGTGCTCACTTTTCTCATGATCCACATGAGTTAGTGGAAAACTATCAAATGCATTTTGAGGTACATACTATTCATCAAGTGACTCTTTCATTGTTGGCTTCAAATATTTAGATTGGGCTTGTGATTTTGATGATTGGAAGTCTACTTCTAGATTTTTTTTTTTATTTATCTTCTTTTACACTTTATTGCATTTTTTTGTAAGAACTAATCTCTAATTGCAATATCATCTACAAAGGCTAAGTACAAAGCAAAATTTCTTAATAGTCAAAAGATTTGATGGCTTACTTAGTTAAAGATAGAGTTTCTCTTTCCTCCTAATGGTCTCATTATTATTTTGTGTGATAATTAGAGTGTTATTCACATTTTGTGCAATCTAGTGGAGTATCAGAGGATTAAGTGTTTTGAAATCCACATGTTCACTATATTTAATAATTGATTCAAGATGATATTCTCCACTTGGAGTACACATTGATAGAGGAACAAGTTGTTAGAATCTTTGTAAAGCCTTTGGCATCTCCATGCTATCTTCAGTTGTGTTTGATTATTTTAATGAAGGAATTTGTCTTTGAGGGGTCCTCTTGAGGCCTCCCTTTATTTTACATTTCATATAGTTACATCTCTCACTTTTGGAGAGGGTCTTTTAACCATGTGTTTTTTCTCCTTTTTCTTCATTTTGAGAGGCTTTCATTGTGCAAGGGTACTTAATAAGGTATTTTGTTGTTAGGAACTATTTATGCATTTCATGCTTAGATAGTTTGCAATCTTGCATTAAATAATTGTCTATGTGTTCAAGAATATCATCATAGAAATTTTTATACATAATCAAGAACATGTTTGTACATTCATGCTCTAACTTAAGTTCACTTAATCAAGCCTAAATTTATAATATTATAGTCTAGTTGGGCTCTAGTTTATACATTGTACAAAGCATGCACTTCTAACTTGCATATCTAGCTCTATTATACTACAAATTTATTTTGAGTTGTCTCTTCATTGTAATTCATATTGAATATTATGACTTTTTTTTAGGAATATGACTCCCTATTTGAATTTTGTTCCCTCTATTTTTTGCTGAAATTTTATGTACCAAGATCTTACTTTATGCATACTTTGATCATTATAAGTATATGATGATTAGCTAGTTTATTATTTCATCAAATAGAATCATACACAAATTATTTATTTAATTGAACTCCTTTTTGAGTTTTTTATTCATATATCTGTAACCACTTTCCTTAGTGTTATCCTAAGATGATATGGGTTATTCTATGCATCATAAAAACATGGAGAAAGAAATTGAAAATCTATTCTACAATATATAACAATAGAGAAATAATACAACTAGGAGAAGCAAGGATTTAGGTTAGTTGAAGATGGAGAAATAATTTTTCAAGTGAAAATAATTTGAACAATTAGTTGTTCCCAACTAGTAGGATCAAATATAGGTTTTCAAGGTGATAAAATTGCATATGCCAATGCATCACTTGCATGTCAGGCATGAAGTGCATTCCCCAACTTATAATGAATGGTTGGATATAAAGGCTCCATATGCTGGCCTAACAATGGAAGCCAAGGATGTTAAAGAATAACTTCAGTGAAGAGTTGAGTGACATTACCTCTAAAGCTCTAAGCATATTGAGAGACATTTTGTGGCCAAAATTGAGGCCCTTTCAAATGATGATCAAATAGGGCCCTAAGGCACAAATGTCTTGGACATTAATTTGAGCACCCAATATCATGATTAAGGACTTCAAAGTCATGAGGATGAACTAGGTGAGATCACCTCCCTAACATGGCTATCAAGTGAATGTGATGGGGACAAATAATAATAGCCCAACCCATTAGGAGTTTGCAAGGTAGATCTAATATCAACACCATGTTCTTTCTTCTGAGCTAATTGTTCTTTAGGTGCATTTTCTTGTAAAACATTAATTTTGTGGAACAATTGTAAACTCTTAGAAAATGCATTCTTTTTTTCTATTACCATTGATGACCTTCCCTTGAACAAAATTAAAATAAAGAGGCATAAATACACCAAATTTTTCTTTCAAAACCATATGTGCAAATATAAACATTAAGTACAACATGTCCAATATTTTTGTAGATATACACATTAATTACTCCAAATTTTTCTTTTAAAACCATATGTACAGATATAAACATTAAGTACAACATGTCCAATATTTTTGCAAATACACACATTAATTACACCAAATTTTTATTTCAAAACCATATGTGTAGATATACACATTAAGTACAACATGTCCAATATTTTTGCAGATAGACACATTAATTACACCAAAATTTTCTTTCAAAACCATATGTGCAGATATAAACATTAAGTAGATGATGCTCCTGATGCAAATGATGTTGCTACTAATCACAATGATGATGCTTCTACTGATCATGATGATAAGGAAGAGGAGGAGGATGATGATTATAACCTTTTACTATTTATAATTCATATGTGATGCTAATATTTGATGTAATTTTGAGTATATGTATCATGAATTTTTTAGCTAACATAAGACAATTGATTTACTATTGCAAAAATGTGAAGCCCTTTCATGAGCATCCCACACAATCTCATGGATCATTAGGTATAATTCAATACACCCCATAGAGATTAATGTCTTTTACCATTTGTAAAATATCTCTCTCATTGCTGCCTATCTCTCTTATTTTGTGGAGTCCAAGTACCAATGAATAGATATTTGTCAGATTTGTCTTCCTCGAGCAAAGAAAATGTAGGAATGGAAGAAGAAAGTGAGACATTTAGTATGTCTAAATCAAGGAGATTGACTCAAGGTAAAAATATCATAAAGAAATTCAATAAACACATGAAATTTTTCCTTTCTCAAGGGGGGTCATGTTCTTATGATGATGAGAGTAAATGCTACTCTAATGTGCCCTTTAGGTAACATCTACAAAAACAACGGGTCCCGAATGAACTTCCTCCAATAAACACTAATTTTTTTGTTAGAGAGAGGATATATCACATAGAACCATCCTCGTTACATGGTTTGGGCCTATTTTCCATGAATGGCATAAAGGTCTCTTACAACATGGTTGTTGAATTGATAGAATATGTCAAACCATGCTATGATTATAATAATTGGATGCAGATTGTTAGATATAAAAAAAGTATGTGTAGGTATGCACTCACGGAAAATTATACACAACAAAAAGTTAGTAAACAAATTAAAATAGTAACTATATACATTAAAGGAAGGCCAAAAGAATCAAGGAATATTACAGGTTTTATAAATAGTACATTACCTAGATCAACTAAGAAACAACCCAATTGCATATTTGAGGTGTGCGAGGGGAAGCGTATATATGTATGTGCAATAAAATCAATACACTTAGATGAAGAGATTCTTATTGATTACAATTTTAATCGCATACATACAAACAAAGCCACTATCATGGGCGAGGTGGTACATACTATGCACATTTAAAATCAACTTCAAGCAATAAAGATAAACATACCATTAAATTTGTTTTTTTTTTGCTCACTTAGAATAATAACACATGTGCTTTAACATGTCCCAATGATTTATTTTTTTAAATGCAAGGCTATAGTATGGATCAATAGCCATAGGATACGCACAGTGGTGATGATTCTTCTTCTCAACAGGTAAAACTCATTGTTGTTGTACAAATTAGATACAAGAAATATGTTAATGCATATTTTAAATTATGTTTTATTCTTCCCTACTATTTTGGATTGATTTTAAATACAGAGCTAATAATATTGCTCTCACAAATGAGTGTTGATCAGGACAAGGGAAAGGAAAAAGTAGACCATGAGGATGAGGAGTCATGCCACCATGAGCTAGTTTGAATTTACTTTGATTTTAATTCATCCCTTGATCCTATGGTTGCATTGAAAATTTTGATTAATGATATAGGAAAAAAATTATCACAAGTGGCATTAACTCAACCTCAGACTCCTGCAATAGAAGATATGATTGATAGGTTGGTGACCTTAGTTCATACATATACGATAAGTATTAATGTAGATTTTAATTATATCAAAAGTTCAATAACAATTTTTATAGTATAATCTTTTATTTATGTCATTAAATAAAATCCATATGTTATTTTATTCAGAGGATGGTAAGGATGTTAAGGGGCAATCCCCAAGAGGATGATACTTCAGATGGTTCAAGTACATTACAAGTTCTATCCTACACTTGTGTTTTTCTCAAATGATATTTTTTTTAAATAGCTCTAACAATCTCATTTTTCAGCTCCTACCATTGATCTTCTATTCACTATGCCACGTGCTACAAGGAACAAAACCAAAGAGGCACTGTTGATTGCAAATTTGGAAAGATGTAGCTCGATGACAGATATAGTGGCACCACATATTGGTAAGTTGATTCCTATTTTCCTCTCTCATTTTTCATTTTTTTCTTTCACTTGAACTATTATTTCTTAGGGCGAATTTTTTAATATTGGATTCATTTTATGTAGGAGGCGATGAGGACCTTCTTGGGTGTTCCTATGTTAGATGTATGGGAATATTAAATAATTGTGATCAATTGCTTTTTAGAAATGAAGATGGTCTTCCCCTAAAAGCACCCCAACTTCCAAGTACTTTAAATATTGATCATTTCTTTAACTATACAATCTTATACTCATAATCAAATGCACTAACCTCTTGTGCAGTCCCTTGGAATCACTACTAATGACATTATTATTCTACAAGGAATAATATATTTTATAAAAAAATTAATGACGAATGTTTGTGTATATTTGGGCCAACTAGACGCATAGGGTATTATATTTTGATTTCATTGCTAGATCATGTTTCCTTAATTTGATGAATTTCTTCAAGAAAATTAAAAGGTAGCTTCAGTTCATTTATGAAGCTAATAGTATTCTTCTTTTCTTAAAAGGTGGAATTTACAAGTGAAAGAGTTAAAGGACCAACTCATTGATGTCTTGACATCATTTTTTGGACCCAATGTCTTTCAAAGACTTAGGCTCCTTGACAAAGTGGTCCAAGCTTTGAAGTATATTAGGTTCAACTAGCAGCCCCCTATATTCCCATTATTGAGTGGGATAATCTTATAAAGGATGTCATTGAGATAAAAGCAAGAGATAATGGAGAACCGGTACCACCCAAGGAAAGAAGGTATGTCATAATATTAAGAATAAAATTATGTAATAATTACTCTTAATACTTATGTGATCTAACATATTTCAAACTTTTCATAGGTTTCTTGACACATCAAAGACAACCAAAGCAAGAAAATGGAAGCATGGCTAGCACAAGCTTAGCTCAGGTGGATATTCAAAACTTGTTATGCAAGTTGTAAGTATAAGTAAATGAAAAATGATATGCAAATATTTATAAATTGTAAACAATTTGGTCTTTGATGAAATTGATTGCAAAAAAAATTCATGATACCAAGAAGAAATGTAGGCCATGGAGTTTTAAAAAATAATCTCTGAAGAGGACAAGAAATTAGGCTACACAAAAGGCTATATAGTCGTGGTTGAACAACTCTAAGCAATGAGTGCACAAGGTTCTTCTGCTGGATCTTTCAATGAGGTAAATAAGTCAATTGTTATGTCAAATTGAATACTTTAGCAATTATTGTATTTGATATTAAGTTCCAAAAATATAAGTCATTATATTTGTTTAAAGTAAGGAAACAATGATTATAAATTTGTTTAAAACTTTAAAGTGAATATATTTATATGTATTAAAATGAGTGATTAATATTTCATAGTATTTGTCTTGTATTTATATGTATATATTGCTAATAAATACACTAATTATTTACTTTGGATTGCAACCTACCAATTCTAATACATCAGTCGAGCACCGTGGGGGCGGTGATTCAAATGTGGATCCTAGTACTCAAGGTATATATTTTCTATTCAATTTTTTATTTTGAATTATTAATACAACTAAAAAAAATTAATTGAATTTGGTGTAGTAATACAAATTTAACTATAATATGTGTTGGGATTTTTTTTTAAATGTGTATTACAGTTGCAGGGGACGCAGAGGTTGTTCCTGATGAGCATGTTGAGGTCCAAGCCAATGGGCAAGATGATGTGGTTGTACAAGGTAAAGAGAATTACAATATTCTTTAAAATATTTAAAGTCTCAATTTTTTTAATTTAACCATTTTATTTGTTATTGCAGAGGACTTTCCTTTGTAAAAGAAATTGAGTGTACATTCACTGGTGCAAAGAAATATCGATGACGACATGGATATGCCTCTGCAACAATGTAGGGAAGGACAAAAAAAATGATTCATGTAACTTATTTAATAATGATTGATGTTTATGAATAGATGTTTTATTTATGTCCTATTGAATATTCTAATGAATCTTATGTTTCAATTTTAATGTGAATGTTCTTACTAAACTAATGTGTTATTGATTATTATCATGTGGTAGTTCCTGAATGTTACATTTTATTAATAGAATGAATGAATTTTAGATATTAACGAGGAATTTAGATGTTGGGCGTGGGGGTGAATGAGCTTCCACCTTCATGTGGTTGGGCTTGATTAGTAGAGAATATTAAACTATTCTCCAAACCAAGTGAAGCTCAACATTAACTTGATTGCATGACAACTAACTATGTGAATCTCTTCGTTTCAAGCAATGCAGAAGGACACCATAGTCAAACTCATTTATTTATGAAATTTAGTTGTAGTGTATGAAGTATTCAAAAGAATGGATTACTATGGGATTCCCTCAAATTATTCCTCTCTAAGGTATTCTATTCTTTCTCTTTATTTGCAATCATATTTAATTACTTTTGATAATTTTTATTGTAAATTGGGAAACATGAAGAAGAATTTGAATAGTGGAAAAAAAAGATATTAGATCATTCTAAAGTATATATTGATTCATGAACTATTCTCATTATTTCTTTTGAGTGTGGTGATATGTTGAATAATATTATAGGGAGGAAGCAGAGGATCCTAAAGTCTGGTCAAAGATTTGTCTCCAAAACATGACCAAATTAGAAAAGGAGACCACCACAAAACATTGTGTACTTGAACCTATGTTTTATTTTTTGATAGTGGGAAAAACTAGTACCTTCAAAATCGACTCACACTATGTGTTCTATATGACATGCAATGCTTAATGAAGAAAGTAGGTAACATTTATAATTTCACAATTTATAACCCTTGTCGCAAATTACAATATGTAAAAGTCAAAATTCATTGACTACATCTCTAGCTAGGTTTATATATGATATCTATTGATTTGAATTTTGAATTTTAGTTTCAAAATACTTTAGTTAAATTATAATTTATACGTGGATATTTCAATTTGCAATCCATTCTAATCATTTTCTTTTGTCTATGCTCATTAAACATCTTGATCACATGAATGTTGTAACACTAATGAATATTTTTAGAAACTCTGGCCAATGTTGAAACTTTGAATTCTTAGATATTCATAGGGATTGTGGTGAAGTCCTCATTGAATTGGTGCTTAGCCAAGAATAATATTAGAATGCTATAGGATTATCACGCTTCACAGATTATTGTAAACATTTATTTGGCATCACTGATGTCAATGATTTATTATTATTTAGTATGTTGGAAGACAAACATTATCATATTTCTTTGGAACTTGATAGTTGACATGCTTCCACGTAAGAATGGCATCTTATCTAGTGATGGTTACTCAATGGTCTAATTTTGACTTTGAAAATAAGGTTGAACTTGATTCTTCCTTCATCGTAGAATAGACTCAATGATTACCTTCTTTGTCAAGCAAGAACTAAAAATTTAATGTTTCTTATATTAATTAATTCACACATGCTTCACAGGAGGGTCTATTTGTATATTTCCCAGCCTCATGGTTATTTTTCCTATGCCTAGGTTACACTATGATCTTGCCTACTATTGTTTGATTTTGGAGTATAGTCATTATCTCAAGAAAGAGCAGAAAACTCTTGAGATAGTCGAGCTTGTATCGACAAACATCAATAGACATTATTTAAAACTCCACAAATTCTATCATCATAGAAGATGTACCTCTCTGAATAAATTTGTTTTTTCTCTTAACTAGGCTCTAATACCATGTTAAAGATCCCATTTAATTTCAGAGTTATGACTATTCATCAAGTCTAAAATCACCAAACACCAAAATGAGAAAATATTAATAGATTTTGATATCTCTCTTAGCTTTGAGAAATTTTCTAGGCACATATTGGAGAAGACTAAACAAAGAGTGGTGCTTTTCCTGTTGCTTTTTCGTATAGCATATATGTATAAGCTGGAAGAAGAGATGCCCAAAATTGTACTGGTAACCTTTCTGTATGATAATTTAGATATTTTTAGTCCTTGGGATACCACTTTCTCCATTGGCTAAGTACTAAAATAAGAGTACTACATTTTGTTATTTAATCATTGTGTTGGCCTCTGATATTTCTAGAAATAATGATTCTTTGGTGACTAACATATACCAAACCAGTCACAACAATAATGGATTTGATACCAATATGATGTAGAGGGTATTGTGGTTTAACTAACCAAACACATTTTTTCTTAACAAGGTCTTAACGACCATCCAATAGTATACTCATTAGTGGCCTTCCTAATGTATCTAACAAGACAATCCAACAATTTTTGGTAGAGTTACAAACTCTCCAACCAAACAAACCTTCAGTCATATTCCTTCCCAAGAACTACCTTTCCACAAGTGCTTTACTAACTACGATATAATCAAATTAGAATTTCTCATAGAGAATGAATGTGTTTATATGTTACTTAGACCCAACATGTAACCATAGATACTTTGGTTCTTGTCCACGAAAAAGCCCACAATCCATTTTGTTGTAGTAAGGGCTAAAAGAGACATGATAACATTAGCCCTCCTAATGAGGTATTTGAGTTTTTTCTCCTACAAATCGTAAATGACCCCCAAATTAAATTGCATATTTAGAAACTCTTTTTAGGCTATGAAATTGCATCAAAGAATGGGAATTTGGTTTTTCTACTAACTACCTTCACCTAGATTGAGCAAGATTAGGCCTAATTTTTAGATTTAGGACCAACTCGCTCTATAAGTTACTGTTGAAAATATTCATTGGACATCTCTGTTACTAAGGAAAAAATCTTATACCCTTGATGGTATGATTTTTATATGTTTTCATTGTTGGTCAAAAGATTTATATTATGTTGTATGACATAATGAGAAGTGCTATCAAAGAAGTGTTACTAATGTACTTATAATCCGGTTCAACTTCCATTAATTTCTAATATGAATAGATTATTTGATTCTTCATCTTGTATTTAGATTCTCACTAGGACTTATTTCTAGTTTTCTATTGATTATTCACCGTTATATTTTCCAATTTTCTTCCATTGTTTTCACATCACTCTTTCTTTGTTTCTATCCAATTGTCTATTTTTTCTCATCTCGAATGCATCCTTTTGGCATAGGGTGAAATCCTTTGTTAGACAAAGGATTTTTATTTTGTGGAGTAATGTGTTTACAAGAACAAGAAATAACTCCTTGAGTTGTTGTCATCTCACACAAACCTTGATCCAATATTTCCCTTATCCCTAAATTTTTTAGGATGGGGAGGATGGTAAGGGACAAAAATTAAAATAAGGAAATATATAGAAGTATAGAAAAACTTCAATTATTCACATCATAACATTGTTAAATCATTCATCATTAAACATAATAAAGCTTAATTCATAACATTAGACTTGAATTGAGATTTCACATGAGAATTGACAATCAAATCAACAAAAAATGCTTCCATTGTCAATATGCATAAATTTCATATAACAATTACAATAACAAAATGCCCAAGGAAACAACATTGAGGCCTCAATTTTGAGTAATGGCATCAACTATGCTATTAGTGAAGGAAAAGATGGTATTGGTGAGTAGAAATAATTTTCCTAGCAGATTGAGGATAGTAACTTTTGCTGACTATAAAATGTTTTTTGATTAAGTAAAACAGGTTTTTTACGGGGGTGCCTGAAACCCACCAGTTAACAACAAAAAAGTACTAAAAGTTCAAGCCTAGCAACAAAGAAATAGAAAAAACATGTCATGCCCGACCATTAGAAGTAGGCAAAAAACAAATAGCCAAAAGCTAGTGAATAGACAAAAAACTAGGAGCACCGATCAGGGCACTTGACCAGCTCTACATTCTTGAGCTCCAGCTCTCCCTTGGCCTTAGCCACATCAATCTTCAATTGAATTTCATCTAGAGACACCTTCTCTTCCCTCTTCCTCTTTTCAAATCTCCTTCTTTTGATTGAGCTCTCATCCTGCAAAGAATCATCATCATCAGCTGCCCTGGTTTCCTCTTTGTCTTTTTCCTCCTTCCCCTTTTCATTTTCCTCCATCATCAAGTATAGTTGAATGATATTATCATTAAGACCTTTTATAATGTTGAGGCTCTAGTTAGCTAAGCTATGGAGAGATCTCTCCATCCTTTCCACTCTTTTTTCAATCTTAGAAACCCTCACATACAGCTTGCTAATACTAAAATTCCTGTCTCCCCCTTCTGTCCTTTCCTACCCTTGCATCTTGAACTTAATCTCTTCAATTTCATGGAAAATCCATTTAATGGACCGAAAATTGTCCACCAAACTATTGCAAACATTGTTTAGAAGGTTTATCCCCATTTCCCTCGCATTATCGCTTAGAATCACTAAAGTTGAGTCTATGAGCTCCTCCAACTAATTTTTGCCATCCCCTCCCTCCAAAACCTCTAAGTGGATATGCTCTCTAACCAAACCCATTTTTGTAGGGCTAGAATGAAAGTTCCTCCATGTAGTTCTCCTACCATTTGTGTCAAGAGTAACAATAGTTTTAGCCAAACCGTCATCCTCTTTACTCTCTTCCTGAGCTTTGAGATTGATCTCCTTACCCTTACCAAGTGCCTTCTCTGCTTCCTTCTCCCCACTCCTCCTTTTGATCAGGTTGTCATCCTTCCTTCTTACCTGAGCTTACTAGTGCCCATCTCCTTCACATTTCCCTCCTTATCTATTTCCATCCCCTCTTCCTCATCATTGTAATCCTCCTATGATTTTACCTCTTGCTTTATCCTTTTCTTTGTACCTTTCCCAGACTTCTTTTTCTTCTTCCTGCCCATGTCCTTCATGATTTTTGCCACTTCCTCTTCATCATCCAAATGCAGAGCTGCACTATCCTCTGTATCTGAAGGAAGGTAAGAGCTCTTCATTTCCTCTGAGGATTCTACCTTATGGGCCACAACCCTTCCATAGGTTTGAACTTTTAAATGCTCATATATGAGTAATAAAAAACCCTCATAGAAGGAAAGATTAGTGTATGTTTTCTTCATAAAGTCCATGATACTCTTATTTGTAGAAAAAAATAAGTAGAAGGGGATGGAGATTTCGTTCCATACCTGAAGTGGTTTAGGATAACAAAAAGGTGGGTACAAATCCTATCAAACCTAGTTTCAAGCATAACTTAGGATATAAATACCCTTAAAATGAACCTCCATAGTTTCTTAATTAATGTAGGTTCATAGTAGGCACCAGCCTTCACAAATTCCTTCATCTCCTTAGTGTCCTTTACAAAGTCTTTCACCATATTCAGGGATATTTTCTTATCCCTATAGAATTTTATGCCCTGATTAGGAGAGTTAATGACCTTGGCTATGACCCCTTCATTTACCTGGAAGTCAATACCATCAATCTTCACCTTCCCATCTTTCCATGACTTAACCATAAGGTTAGTTATCTTTGGATCCCAGCCATGAAGTTTTTCAATGAAGGTCAAGACATTGCCTTCCCTCAACTTCTCCCACACCTTCAATCTCCTCTTCCACTCCTCTTCTTTTCCCTTTGGCTCTCTACAATGCCTCTCCTAAACCATTATGTTGCAGAAAGAAGAACAAAACCTTTGTGTTCTCTAAGCCATGTGAGCTGAAAACTGATTTTTCTCACAAAAAGTGTACTTGCCTCCTTCCTTGGTAAAGAAATTATAATAGAAAATATCAATCCCCCATAAAATTGACCAAAAAACATGCCACAAAGCCCCCCAATTATGATACCTTTGATTCAGCATGTGCCAAGCTTTCATCACTTTAAATGTTTGATTAATAGCATTAACTTCCATAATTATACTTCATGTTTCCCATTCTCCCCTAGATTCTCTCAATCTCTATTAAACTTTTAGCAGCCATTGGAATCCCCTCTGTCGGTGCTAAAATTTGCATGGTCAATTTTGAGCACCATTAAGAAAATCAAGCCTATAAATGCTTTGTGAAGCCTATGTATCCCACTGTTGAGTTAGTGCATAAATGGTGTTCAATGTTTCTAATGCCTTTCATTCAACGTGTCTAAGTGTTTTGTTGGTCTGACTTTTTGTGTAACAGAAGTTTTTTGTCCAATTGTAGAAAAGTCAGACATTTATTTTGAAACATAGGGTTTCTAGATAATCCATCCATTGGCTAGCCTTTGAAAAAACCTTATCAAAACCCTACGTTCTTCCTATTCGTAAAGTGTTGGGCAAAAAAATTTTGAATTTTCAAATGAGACGAATATTCTATCACCTTTTATCTTCTGTGCCCCCGAGATACCTTTCCTCTCATATTTCCCTAGCCGTCTGATCTAAGTAGATCTACCGTTATCATTACCATGCTATGAAAACATGGACACTTTTTATGTATGGTGAGGTAGTGAGTGCTGAATAATTTACAAAACGGAACTGCAAAATGAAGATACGATGGTCGGAGCTTTGTTTTTTGACTGATTTATTATGCAGGTACACGTTGCAATTACCTTCAAAATAGGAAAGGGGACCCAGCAGAATGTCTAAAATCAAAGCCAGAATGATGATTTTTTCGATGCTTCACCATCTCGCTATTGGAAAAATTGTCCACTTTGTCGTTAGTGAAGTAGTGAGGCCCCGTGAAATCAAGAGCCAGTGACATTACATTTTGTCGGTATCGTGACTACACCAGGTGGCGTGACAAGTAATAAATGTCGTTGTCAAAAGTAGTTTAAATAACAGAAATAATTGTCTGATTCCCCCTTGCATTTCTCAGTACGAAATTCATTAAAGTGTCGAAGCTCGCTACCTCCCTGTCGAAAAAATTAGACACTTCACCATTAGCAAAGTAGCGAGGCCCCATGAAATTGAAGAGTCGGTGGGACCTTTGGTGACGTGGGATAATAATTAGGACTGCAGTAAAATCTTGACAAGCGCCAACTATGCAGAATTTTGTATTTCATCAATGCCCTTCTGATCAAATCTACAAAGAGATCTTGAGCATCAGATTGGAACAGAATCAACAGTCCTCGCTACCTCACTTTGAAAAGTTGCATGCTTTTTAAGCTATGCGACATAGTGAATATAAAGCAAAAGACTCTGTGCAGTTTTCTCACCCTTGATTGAGTATATGATCAACGGCTGTCATCTTCTCACTATGAAGAGTTGCGAGGGAGATACTTATAGCGACATAGCAAATAGGGCCCACCACCTTCTTTCTGAGCAAGCCCAGTAACATATCATCTGATCGATTCTAGATCAGATCGACAGTTGTCGTTGCTTCGCTATGGCAAGGTGCTCATTTTTTATGCATAATGAAGTAGCGACATGCTGACACATGTCCTCAGTTGTCAGTGGGTTCGGATATAAGTGCCATCGAGGAAAGAGTTGTGTATGTGGTAAGTTCTCATTGGGTGAATTGACCGACATGTCAAATGCAACGCCTAGTTGTTCTCTCCGTATCACATGATTGTAGGATCTTTGAAAATTGATGGCGTAGTTTTAAACATAGAATGTGGTGCCACTCTCTGTATTAATTAGACATGAAAGCATCATCCATGAGAAAAAATAGAGTATAATATAGAGAGATTTCATCAATTCATCTTACGCGAGCAAAGATTTGGAGCCACTCTTGTACAAAAGCAATTACTGAAGGAAAGTGTGCCGAAGTCTGGTAGAAATTGTAAAGTTGTTTGTTCGCAAAAAGTTTGCAGAAATATAGAGGAAAAAAAAGATAGAACTCAAGTAAGTAGTACTACCATAATCTTCATAGGCTTTTTAGTTCTATAAAAAATAGTCCAAGATGCCTCTGAAGAAGGGATTTTCAAGTCAAATAAACTATTTGGATAGAAATGTGCATGATGATTTGCTTGAGTTGCTTCCTGAGTCTACTGTAGAGACAGTGTAAGTTAAAAGGTTAACCACTCTGAACCCTAGGCTAAGGATAGCTAATGGATTGTATGATAAGGGTAATTGGGTCTAGGATGCTCAAACTTCTCAAACTGGTTTGAGTTTTTTCAAAAAGTGGTTTGCAAAGAGAAAATTATATGCCCCTCATGCCAATATATGGAATTTTGATCTTGGAAAGCTAGTTGTTGCCAGTGTGTTTATGGATTATGACCTTCTTGAAGCTATAGTGAAAAGTTATGATCAGGCCACTAAGGTAGTGAGAAGAATGGATGGTGAGGTTTTAATTACCATCAGTCCAGAAGAAATTAGGGAAGTTTTCAGTTTGGGACCTCTCACTAGGTATCATGTGCCCATTGATTTGATAGAGTTAGAAAAAGAATATATGTCCAAAAGGGATGTAGTTAGACAAGGTGCACTGAAGGCCCACATAGGAAGAATTGGAAACCTACCAGCAATAACATCATCTTCTAAAGAGCCTTTCAAGAAATCATGTTTTAATGCCAGGGCAGTAGAGATATACAAGACCTTGTGCAGAGTCTTCGGAGAGGGTGAAGAAGATTTTATTCCTGTGAGCTTCATGTATATGATCACCCAAATCTCCTCTTTTGGTGTAGAAATAATTTTTGATTTTGCATCTTGCCTGGCTAATGAGATTCACAATGGATTGGTGGGGATTGCAAAGGGCAACGTGGAAAAGGTTTGGGGTCAGTACTCCCTATTGATGCATATGTTTCTTTTTAAAGGGGTTGCATATTTTGGTAAAGAAATGGTTTTAAATAGGGAACAAGAGGGGGAAGCACTACCAGTTTAGTTATGGAGTGCAGACATGATTGGGGAAGCAGAAAATGCTAGTTTTGTTAGATTTGATAGGCACTTTGCTTCTAAATTAAGATGCCTCATATTGAGTGACAATCCTAGAATTCCTAAGGCACTAATGCACCTTATTAGGCCTATGGACAGACCCCATAGTCTAAAAGTTTTAGATAATTGGGGAGATATCATCTCATATCTAGTCTCAACTGTCATTAGGATTTATGGATTCAAAGGGACACCCCATGTACTACCCTATCAGGTGCCTTTAAAACTAGGAGTAGCTGAATTTTTATGGCAGTTGGGAGGAGTGGAGGAGACCTTTTTGCACAAAAGGGGAACAAGATCAATTTTTCCTACTTGCACTGTAGCCCACCAATTTGTAATAACTAAAGAAGGTTGGATCTTCCTCTATAAATTTTTGGATCAGTATAAGATGGCAGTATCTCATGCTCGTTTTTGTGACACAGAAGGTTTCTTTAATTTTTCTCTTAGACATAGGATCAAGCTTCGTCCAAGTTAGCATGAATTCTATTTCCTGAAAGATATAATAAGGAATGAATATTCTCTCCAGGAGCAAGAAATAAAGAAAGAGAAATGGAGAGTCTATTCAAAAGTTTTGGAGTTTATTAATTATTTTGAAAAAGATTACAGTCCTCTTAGTAATGCTGCAACTAATGCAGATAGAATAAATAAGCTCATGAGTACATTCTCATAAATAATGGAGGTAATGAATGAGAAGAAACAACATTTTATTGATTCTTTTCCAGATAAAGCCAGAGAAGTTATGAGGAAATTGGATTTCACCCCTAACATAGGGGCAGGTCCACTGGTTGTCCAAAAGAGGACAGGGTATACTGTTATTCAGGATCAGATGCCCATTGTAAACAAACAAAAATAGATAATTGAATCTACTAGTACTGTCCTTGAAGAAAGACCCCCTGAACCTTCTCCCAAAAGAAGAAAAATAATAAGGGAAGAGGAATCCCATGATGAAGGTTACTCACCTTCCCAAACTCCAATGAGAATTGAGGAAGAGCAGCTCACCAATGAGCAAATTGAACAAATGGGGTCACAAGGAGGAGTTTTTGTTACTCAAGCAGAAATTGATGAAGGGAACCCCCAGGAGCCTCCTGTGCCGAGTTTTGAATTAACTGTAGAAAATTTCAGAGGAAGGGAATTAGACCCAGTTTTGAAACAAGCCAGTCAACAATTTTTGTCTGATAACAGTTTTGTAAAATCTAGGGCTTTCCATCAATTTGCATGGAGGGCAAACATGCACATTTTTGAAAAAAGATGTAGGAATATGAAAACAGAGCATCCAGAAATGGATGAAGCCTCTATTCAGAATCAAATAAAGGAACAAATGATACAAGAGTTCCAGAATATAACCCCTGACGAGGGTAGACAGATAGTGAAAAATGCAAACATTTTATTATTGCCCAATTGGGATATGTTGATGCCTTAATTTTTAATTCTGTGTCAAATAATTTAAGATTATAGTATCCAGATAAAGAGGAATTCTTGGGAACAGCATTCAGTAATGATCAAGCTGCCCTTGTTATGTGGTCATTAAGAAGAGGATCCAGGACTACTCCATTACAGCCTAATGATTCAGGACTAACAGGGAGTATCATTGTGAGGAGGGTCGCTGATACTTCACATGTACAGGCAGCCCACATGAATGTGGACTATTCTAAATTTGCCTTGGCTACTGCAAAAACAGAAGAAAAGGAAATGACTAATCTGCAGAGTAAGTATGAAATAGTGGTGGATGCCTACAATCAAGAAGTTAAAAAGAGAATTGAGCTGAAAAACAAGGTATCTCAATTGGAGAAGATACTTGGGAAAAGAAAGGTGGGAGAATCCAGTACACTTAGAATTGCATACCCTTCACAGTCATTTGTTGGATCAACCCCTATCATTGAAATACCTAACACCCTTGAAAGGCCCCAATTCTATATTGTAGAGGACTTTGAAGCAGAAAAAACCAAATTACATGAGTTGCAGATAGAATTTAGAAATCAACAGGAAGAAAACTTGAAGCAGGGTGTGGTATATTTGAGGGATAAAATACAATGGTCAACTTTTTATGATCAGTTGATAAGAATTGTAACCCTCATGGATGAGTTGAATAGAGAAAAGGATAAACTGACTCTTCTTGCACAGAAATGGAGGGAGAGAGATAATGATATTACAATCATACGTATATCTGCAGTCCAAATGCCTTATCATCAAGTTGAGAAGATTTTTTATTTATTAAATAAGCTAGAGAATTTTGATGATGAAAGAGATTCTTTATAGAGAATATTAACACTCTGTTTTTCCCAATATATGGCTGAAAAATTCACTTTATTTACTTGTGCTTTAGAATCTATGATACAATAAAGGAAAAGGAAAATTGGAAAAGGGAGTTGGACAAATTATTTAATGAAAGAATAATAAACATCATGAGTGAGACTGGCCACTGGTTCTGGGCAAAGACAAATGAAGAGCTAGTAAAAATATAGTTATTTTATACTACTATGAGAAAAGAATTTGATGATTTAGAAGAAAGTGCAAATTCTTTAATAAAGATACAAAAAGAAGCTCTAAATTTTGATTGGCTAGATGATGATGCTTTTAATAAATGGAAAAATCAGTTTATGGAACAGATGTCAGGAGACGATGAGGAGGAAGATGCAAAAGTAACAGTTATCCTTGTAGTTAGTGATGAAGACATGGAAGATCCCCAGGTTAAAGTGAGTTTGCAGGTAACTAAAGATGATACATCACTTTCAGACCTCATGGCTATGTACTCCAAAGATGAAGAATGATTGTAAGATCAGATCATATTTTCTTGTCTCAACAACTGAGAAGCATAACAGGAAGGGACCCACCAAAGAATTGTTTGTTGTAATAAGTCTTTCTGTTATTTTGTTTTTGTCTTTTTGACAGAATTGTAGGTGAGTGCCTTTTTAAAAGGACACATGTCATTTTTCTTTAGCCTGAAGCTTGTTGCATCTCACACTATTTAAGTGAGATCCCAAGGCTAAAGAAGGGTCCAAAATCTATTTCTTCTAAGTATTGTGCTTAGTCTGGTTTTTGGTCCAAATTTTGAAAGCAAGTTTGTAATGTATTTTTCTGTCAATTCTCTGAGAATACATGAATATAGAATGAGTTGTGTTTCTTTCTGAAGGCCATTCTGAGTCTATTGTAAAAGATATACCCATTTCAAAGGAAATGAATACAAACTATGAATTGTCCCCATATCAGTTCTTTCTAAATTTTGTCTCCTTTTAAATACTTAGCTACCTTGATGTTGTATGAGTAAAAGCTTGTGCAATTGAATGCAATCTAGTTAGGTTATATATCCATTTATCATTGCTATTAATTCAATGGATTAAATAAAGGCTTTGATGAATGTGATAGGATTCCTTAAGTATTGAAAAGGATTTTGAATGATAAGTTCTGATAAGAATTGCTGATAGAATTTGTTGTAAGGCAACAAATTAGATCTATGAATTTTCTATAGACTCCAAACCCCAATGGATTAGGCACTGATCAGGTTATTTTAGTTGAAGGAGAAATATATTATAAATGGTTATTCAAATGCATCATCAAATCAAATTTTACTTTTATTTCTTGTAGATCTTCAAAGTTGGCCAGCACTTGTATGCAAGGAATGTTTAGGCTTCAGTTAGCCATTGTTGTTAAAAACATCTGCAGATCTATAGAAAAATTCTTGGCCATATCTGTTTTATGGGATGTGTTTACCAAGTTAGTAAGAATTATGTATATGTTTGAGGATCTTGAAATGAGAATCAGAATGAAACTAAGAATAATCCTCATACAGTTGTTCCAGTTTTGAACCATCCCTAGGTACACCCACCCTGGTTTTGCAGAGCCAAAAGAGTAGAAATCCATCTGTGGTTTTCTTGAAGTTGGGTCCAAATACCTTACATATGCAATTGTTAATAAGAATAGGCTAGTCTTTAGATTGTGTATGTACTGTCATTCTTGTATTAAGCATTTTTTTGCTTAGTAGTTTTAGTACTTTTTAAAACACCAACAAAATGGCAACTCTATTGGGGAATTGTCCAACACATCTGTGAAAAGTACTACAGTTTCTTTGGTCCTACTGTGTACGTTTGTGTCATGTGATCTATGTTTTGCCCATGGTTATAAGGGAATATTTTAGTGTCAAACTTTGAGAATTTAAAGAAGATAGAGCCCAAGTACCATTGCTACACACTGACGTATCCAGCCTATCCAAGTGTCTTATCTAACAAGCAAGAGTTGTAGTCTTATGACATCAGTGATTGGTCTGTCTGTGCCACATATTTTTGTTCCTACTTTTGTATTGTTTTCCTTCAGTCAGCAAAAGTGTCATTATATATTTTTCTAAAATAGGGTGGTGACTCAGTCAAGGTTTTGAAGCTAGTGCTTATTGTAACAAAAAGGTGAATATGGCTGACAAGAGAAAAAACACAAGAGCTTACATGAGAGCTAATCTCGATGTATCAATGTATACCGATTTACCCCAAGGTGGTAGGAAGAACCAAAATAAGAAAAAGACAGATCCAAATCCCACTTGGAAACCTAGAGGTAATGCATCCATCAATTCCCATTATCAACCAGTAATAGGAAGAGAGTCTTCTTCGCTTAGCTCTGAATCCGAAACTACAAGACTCTTAAGAGGCATTTTTAGTACCCCATTACCAGATGAGAGAGTTTTTCAAGATAAGGATGTGTCTACTGTGGGAATTACTTCATTAAGACCAAATCCTGTAGCAGATATGAATTATAGGCTAGGATTTAGGAGTTCATCTAATAATCCTTTTAATCCCAAAGTAGCCCCATATGTAGAACCAAACCTTATAGATCTGGATGACCCTGCTGATTTCGAGGCAACTTCTGCAGATCCTAAAGAAGTGCACTCTGAAATAGAATTTTTGAAGAAATGGATTGCTGAGGAAGAAGTTAAACGCATTCATCTTGAAAAAGAGAAGGAGCAAGCCACCTTAGATGCCATAATAGAAAGAGATGCTCTGCTAAGAAGGATGGCTACTTTGAAAGAGCAAAATAAAAAATTAGAAGAGAATACCACAACTCTCCATAAGGATGTTTTTGGAGATGTTGATAATCTGAGAGCTAAAGTTCAAGAATAGAAATTCGCCTAAATCAAAGGCAAGAACCAGTTATTTCTCAAGTTCAAGCCTATAAACCTGTTCAAATTGATCCTGTAGAGCCCACTGCAAAAGCTCCATATAAAGGGAAAGGCAAGGCTATAGGAATCCAAATAAATGAGCCTCAAGCTATACCAAGCAAACCTATACAACCCTCCATGTTGAAATTAGATCTAGATCTTGAGAAGGCTCAAAAAGAGAGGGAAGATCTTGCAAAAGAACTTGAGAAGGTTGAGAATGAAGCTCAAGCTGCAGAAACTAGAAGGAAAATCCAATTCATAAAGTCTAATTTTGCATTGGCTTCATGACCCAATTTGTCTATCCCACCTACAAATCCTGCACCAGTTAGTGGTCCCACAATTTCAACTCAGGGAGTACCTCAATCTGCTCCTACTTCATCTTCCACTATTGGCACCCAAGTCCCATTTGTCCCACCACAACAGTTCCAAGCTGCTCCCCTGAGTCAAGCTAATATAGCTAGTACCTCAAATGTTCCTGGTTTCTAGAAGAAACCTATATACCTAGAAAAGTATAGACAGATATCATTTGTTGGTATTCTTGGTGCCCCACATCCCATATCATTTGATTTGAGAGATAAAGTGGTTAAGTTTTCTGGAAATAATGTTGTTACTGGTGAAGAACATTTGAGGATTTTCATTGACATGTTGAATGATTATGAAGTTGAACATGAAGACATGGTAATGAAATTATTTGTGCATTCACTAACAGAGGATGCAAGGGATTGGTTTAGGAGGTTGCCTGATGACAGTATTACCTCATGGAGTGATTTGGAGAAGTTGTTCAAGGAGCAATATGGGGACAACACTAATGCAGGATTCATGTTGAACGAGTTCAACAATATCAAGAAGAATCCAAATGAGTCCACATTTGATTTCAATGTGAGATTCCAAAAAGGTATGTACAAAATTTTTTAATTTATGAGGTTAAATGAAGATGTCTGTCTCACAACCTATTTCAATGCTTTTGATAGCAAAATGGCTTATCAATTGAGGGATAAAGATCCTAAAAATTTAAGAGATGCCTATAGAGTTGCAGTAAATATAGAGAATAATAGAAAGGCATCTGGAAAACTAGGTAGGAGGGATGATCCCAAGCTTTTTAATCCTAAAAACAATAATAAAAGGGAGGGTGAAAAAACTACTATAGGAAAAAAGCTCGAAGAACCTACTATAGGCCAGGTTTTAGAAATGCTCAAGAAGATGAATCCCACTAGTTTCAATAAGCCAAATGTTGCTGAAAGACCCCCTGTGAATAACAACAATTTCAATAGGCAGCCTAGGATGCAAAATTACCCTTACACCACTCAGTGGAAAGATGGTAAACCAGTTCCCAACCAGACCCAAAATGTGAAGGATAAGGGTACTCCAGACCCCCTACAAAGGAACACTATAAATATGAATGATGATGTACCATGGTCCATTATATGCCAATCACCTCATTTTTTTGATTATTGTGTTGTTGCTCAGTCATTCGCCCAAGCTCAAGGAGTGCAAGCTGAAGAAGAAACTGAAGAGAAAAACCATGATGATATAAGCTACAATATGGTGAGTATGTGTGATGATTTGATAGATTCTGATTTAGAAGAGCCTAAAAATGATATTACTAGCCAAAGAATTGCTTACTAGCTACATCATCAGCAAGTGTTTTCAGATGATGAAGGGTATGATACAGATAAGGTATGCAGTACATGTTCTGATGTAGATCTCACAAGTTTAAGAATGCCCTCCAAGGAGGAAATTGACAGAATTCCAGCTGAAATGATTTCACAAGTCCATAGTAATTATAATTTGAGAAATAGAGCAATAAATAATGATGCAGGAAGACCATCTAGTGTATTCATTAAAGACATCACTCATAAGATGAATGATCAAGACAAGAAAGTCAATGTAGATGTGTCTAAAATCAAGGAGAACAAGGGTAAGAAATGGGAACCAAAGAAGAAGGTTCAATTTCATATAAGTGAAGCAACAAAACCAATTGTGCGACCAAAGAAGTCAGAATCGGATGTTATCAAGCAAAATGTGGTGCCTACTACTCAAAAGACTCTGATTCCAGGTACTATTGTAAAACCTACTATGGTTGAATTTGTTGATATGATATCCATGTTATCTCAAATTACTCTAAAAGTGCCCTTGTCTGAACTTTTTAGAATTGAAGAGCATAAGAATAAGGCTTTGTCATGGTTGGGTGGAATAGAAAACAATAATATTATTGTAGATCAAACTATGTCCCAACAGACCCCATTAGTAATAGAGGATAGTGGTATCATATCCCAGATTCGTCAAATGTTTCTAGATGATTCCTTAGTGGCATTCATAGAAGATATTGAGCCTTTTTTCCTTAGTCTCATCATAAAGGGGAAGACCTTAAAAAATTGCATGATAGACTCAGGAGCTTCCAACGCTATAATGCCTTTCAAAGTAATGGAAGCCTTAGGATTGAAGGTGGATACCAAGCAGGGCAGATGCAGAGGGATGGATGCTAGGGAAGTCCCAGTCATAGGTACTATAAATGCCTTACCATTCAAACTAGCTGCATATCCTGAAGTAGAATTAACCATGTCTATCCTTGTGGTAGATATACCTCCACACTACGAAATTTTACTCTCTAGAAAATGGAGTGTTGCCATGGGGGAAGCCTACAATGTGATCTTACTTATGCCACTTTTCATATAGGGGGCAAAGTTGTCAGGGTAAATAGGGAACCAAGGGTTAACCACATCTTAGGTGAAGAAATTGACAAAGATACCACTTGTTTCCTAGATACTGGGATTAATGCTTTCAAGGCTGAATTAATTATTCAGGAAGTTGAAAATTTACCTGCTATCATTCAAAATGAAGTTGAATGTTCCATGAATTCACCAAAATTATGGACAACGTTCTTTGATGGGGCTAGTTCTAAAGAGGGTGCAGGGGTAGGTGTAGTATTTGTGTCCCCTAAAAATAACACTTTTAGGTATTCATTCACCTTGAAGTTTACCTGCACTAATAATATTACAAAGTATGAAGCATTGCTGCTAGGACTCAAAGTTGCCATACATCATAAAATTAAGAAATTATGTGTTATAGGGGATTTTGAACTAATTATCTTGTTAGATTGTGGTGACTGATCAGGAAAGTACTGTACATACTTCATAAATAGTGGGGTTCAGGGCATTGCCCCAAAAAAAAAAATTTGGAAGTAGCCGACATGGTAGTCGACATATTATGGCCGACATATGGCCGACATGTTATAACCCTAAAGCGGTTTAATACTTGTATAAAAAGGGCTTAGGGTTGGGTATTTTTTATGTGTGGTGATACGAAATTGGTTCTTGCGGCGGTATTGAGCTGTAAGGGATTACGGATTGTAATCAGGTTGTAATCACTGGATTGTAATAAGATCAGAATTGCTGTTTGGTGGACGTAGCCCAGGGATTGGGTGAACCATGTTAAATCTTGGTGCCTTGTGTTCATTTCTGTGTGTTCTATTATTTTCTGTTATTGGTTATATTTGCATGTAGTTTTTATTTCTGTCTGTGGTTTATCCTAACAAGTGGTATCAGAGCCTAGTTGTTTCTCAGTTATCCTCTGCAGGAAAGTCTCACGGTTAAGTGGGAGTCTCACGGTTGAGTGGGAGCAATGGAAGATGATGGTAAGCTGAGGGTTGATAGGTTTGATGGGCAGAAATTCCAGTTATGGAAGATGCAAATGGAAGACTATTTATATCAGAAGGATTTATGGAAGTTGTTGGAAGGAAAAGCCAAGAATCAGGGAACTATGTCAGAGGCTGAATGGGATCTTTTGGACAGAAAGGCACTCGGAAGCATTCGGTTATGCTTGGCACCATCGGTGGTATTTAATATTACAAAAGCAAAGACGACATAAGATTTGATGAAAACCCTAGCGACACTGTATGAAAAGCCCTCCGCTTCAAATAAGGTATTTCTCATGAAGCGTTTATTTAATATGAAAATGGCAGAAGGTGGATCTATTGCAGATCATTTAAATGAGTTTAATACTATTACTAGTGAATTATCTTCTATGGGTATCAATTTTGATGAAGAAATTAGGGCTCTCTTGATTTTGTGTTCTTTGCCTGAAAGTTGGAATGGCTTGGTAATGGCGGTGAGTAATTCTGTTCCTGGATCAAGTACCCTAAAATATGATGATGTGATCGGTGTTATTTTAAGTGAGGAAACTCGTAGAAAATCCTCAGGTGGATCTACATCAGGAAGTGCTTTAAATGCATAAAGTAGGGGCAGAACGACTGAAAGAGGAAGTAACTCTGGAAATCGTGGGAAATCAAGAGGAAAGTCAAAGGGGAGGAGGTCTCAATCGAGAGGACCAAATGATTGCTGGTACTATGGGAAACCAGGGCACAAAAAGAAAGATTGCTGGACTCGAAAGAAAAATGAAGGAGATAAATCAGATGGAGACAAAGAGGCAAATGTGGTAAGTAACAAATCCGAAGAGGATGATTTTCTTCTGTCTTTAGAGAGTGTTGATGATTCATGGGTTTTAGATTCTGGTGCTTCTTTTCATGCTACACCTCATAGAGGTTATTTCATTGATTATGTCCAAGGGGATTTTGGGCTTGTTTATTTGGGGGATAATGAACCCTGTCAGATTGTTGGAAAGGGAAAAATTAAGATTAAGTTGCAGAATGGGAATCATTGGCTACTACATGAGGTAAGACATGTTCCAAAACTAAGTAGAAATTTAATTTCAGCAGGGCAACTCGGTGATGAGGGTTGTCTAGTTACTTTTAATGATAAAAATTGGAAGGTTTCAAAAGGTTCCCTTGTAGTAGCAAAAGGTGTGAAAGTAGGCACCTTATATCTTTGTACAGGTCATATTGTTCCTTCTACTTTGATTGTTTTAGAGAAAAATGAATATTCAGGAACAATTACTGCAGTTGAGCAGGGAGAACAAATAGCTGCTGTAGATTCTGATACAGCGCTGTGGCACAATAGACTTGGGCACATGAGTGAGAAAGGTATGAAATTACTTCATTCAAGGAAATTTTTACTAGGTCTAAAATGTGTGAATATGGATTTCTATGAAAGTTGTGTGTATGGAAAACAAAAGAGAGTGAGTTTTGTAAAGACAGGGAAGGAAAACAAAAAGGAGAAATTAGAGCTTGTGCATACAGATGTATGGGGACCGGCTCAGGTATCTTCCCTTGGTGGCTCTCATTATTATGTTACATTTATTGATGATGCAACTAGAAAAGTATGGGTTTATTTCCTTAGACAGAAATCTGATGTATTTCAAACTTTTAAGAAATGGAAATGCTTGGTTGAAAATGAGACTGGTAAGAAATTGAAATGTCTCAGATCTGATAATGGTGGTGAGTATTGCAGTCATGAATTTGAAGATTATTGCTCCACTAATGGTATTCGTAGACAAAAAACTATTCCAAGGACTCCACAGGAAAATGGAGTAGCTGAACGCATGAACAGGACTATAATGGAGTGCGCAAGGAGCATGAGGTTGCATGCTGGGTTGCCCTTACACATGTGGGCGGAGGCTGTCAATACTGCAGTATATTTGATTAATAGAGATCCCTATACTCCTTTGGGCTATGGTATTCCAGAGGAAGCATGGACTGGTAAGAAGGTGAGTTATTCTTTTCTCAAGACCTTCGGTTGTGAAGCTTTTGCTCATATAGACTCTGAAAATAGAACCAAGCTAGAAGCGAAATCAAAGAAATGTGTCTTTGTTGGATATGGCATTAATGAATTTGGCTATAGGCTTTGGGATTTTGAAAATCATAAAATTATAAGAAGCCGGGATGTCATATTCAATGAAAAAGTGTTGTACAAAGATCTGTTGCAGCAACATGAGAAGAAAGAAGATGATTATGTAGTGCTGGATGATACTCCAAAAGCTGATGTTCCAGCCATTCCTCATGATGTGCAACAACTGCAACAACAAATACCACACACACCAGTGAATGTTAGACGGTCAACAAGGCCAATTAGACCTCCACAAAGGTTTTCTCCCTATTTGTATTCTATTTAACTTACTGATGCTGGTGAACCTGAAAGTTATGATGAAGCTGTGCAGGTGGATACTAAGATTCAGTGGGAGTCTGCAATGAAAGATGAAATGGACTCTTTGCTGAAAAATAAGACATGGGATTTGTGCAAGTTGCCTGCAGGTAAAAAGGCTTTACAGAATAAATGGGTTTACAGGTTGAAAGAAGAGGAAGGAGGTAAGAAAATATTTAAGGCCAGGTTAGTTGTAAAAGGATTTGCACAGAAAAAGGGAATTGATTTTGATGACATATTTTCTCCTATTGTTAAAATGACTTCTATTCGTACTGTTTTAAGTCTTGTGGCTACTGAAGATTTGCATTTAGAGCAGATGGATGTTAAAACAGCCTTTCTTCATTGTGATTTGGATGAAGAAATATATATGGCTGAGCCACAGGGTTTTGAGGTCAAAGGTAAGGAGAACTTAGTGTGCAAATTGAAGAAAAGTTTATATGGCCTGAAGCAAGCACCTCGGCAATGGTATCTGAAATTTGACAGTTTTATGCATGAGCATGGATATAACAGGTGTCATTCAGATTACTGTGTTTATTTTAAGAGGTTGAATGATGATAGCTACATTATTTTATGTCTATATGTTGATGATATGCTTATAGCTTGGTCTAACATGCATCATATTAAGGGGCTAAAATGCCAGTTAGCACATGCATTTGCTATGAAGGATTTGGGGGCAGCAAAAAAAATCCTTGGTATGAAGATTTGCAGAGATAGGAAGAACAGAACATTGACACTATCTCAAGCTGATTATGTTGAGAATGTGTTGCAACGTTTCTCTATGGAGAATGCTAAAGCTGTCAGCACACCTTTACCTGGTCATTTGAAATTGACTATGGAGATGTGTCCCAAGACACAGGAAGAGGAGGATAAGATGTCCAAGGTACCCTATGCTTCAGCTGTAGGAAGTTTGATGTATGCTATGGTATGCACTAGGCCAGATATTACACATGTAATGGGAGTCATTAGCAGGTATATGAGTCATCCAGGTTTTGAGCATTGGAATGCTGTCAAGTGGATTCTCAGATATTTGAGAGGAACATCCAATAAGTGTTTACACTTTGGGGGCTCTACTATTGATTTACAGGGCTATGTTGACTCAGATTTGGCTAGGGATATTGATACCAGGTGGAGTACTACAGGTTATGTCTTTACTGTTGGTGGGGCAGCCGTGAGCTAGGTTTCTAGGCTACAGAAGATTAATGCTCTCTCCACTACAGAGGCAGAGTATGTTGCTGCTACAGAGGCAGCCAAAGAGATGATATGGCTTCAGTTCTTCTTGGAAGAATTGGGACATCCTCAGAAGGATAATTTTTTGTTCACAGATAGTCAGAGTGCCATTCATCTTGCTAAGAATTTAGCTCTGCATTCTAAGACCAAACACATACAGTTGCGGTACCATTTCATTCGGTCAGTTTTGAAGGATGGACAGTTAAAGTTGGAGAAGATACATACCAATAAAAATCCAGCAGATATGTTGACAAAGGTTGTCACAAGGCAGAAGCTGAACTCCTCTTTAGCTTCAGTTGGTCTTTTAGACTAAATGTGAATAAAAGAACAGCAGAGTCCAAGGTGGTTTGATCCAGTGGGAGCCCCATGCGGTATTTGTATTGCTACTGGATCAGTCTCCAAGTGGGAGATTGTTGTTTAGTGTGGAGCCTAATCAGTCCCCAAGTGGGAGATTGTTAGATTGTGGTGACTGATCAGGAAAGTACTGTACATACTTCATAAATAGTGGGGTTCGGGGCATCACCCCAAAAAAAGAAAAATTTGGAAGTAACCGACATGGTAGCCGACATATTATGGCCGACATATGGCCGACATGTTATAACCCTAAAGTGGTTTAATACTTGTATAAAAAGGGCTTAGGGTTGGGTATTTTTTATGTGTGGTGATACGAAATTGGTTCTTGCGGTGGTATTGAGCTGTAAGGGATTACGGATTGTAATCAAGTTGTAATCACTGGATTGTAATAAGATCAGAATTGCTGTTTGGTGGACGTAGCCCAGGGATTGGGTGAACCACGTTAAATCTTGGTGCCTTGTGTTCATTTCTGTGTGTTCTATTATTTTTTGTTATTGGTTATATTTGCATGTAGTTTTTATTTATGTCCGTGGTTTATCCTAACATATCTCTCAGATCAAAGGAACCTACTTATCTAAGAATAGGAGATTGAAACAATATAGAAATGCAGTCTGGGATCAGATAGAATTCTTTGATACATTTGGGATCTCATGGAGAGATACGACCCAAAATAAGATGGTTGATCTGTTGGCAAATGTAGCAATCAAGCCAAAAGAAATATCATTTGCAGGAATCTCCCAGATTGAGGTGCAAAACAGACCTTCCATACCTGACAACATTGAAAATTGGCAGGTTTTTGAAGATGGAAAAGATATTACAAATTTTTTGTTAAATGAAGACAAGTACCACGGTCAGGAGATGGATTGCAGTGGACTGATTGAAACCATAAATGGGAAGGAAACCATTTTTGGTCAAGAAATAATGCAATTGAAAACAAATAAGATGCCGAAGGGGTTAGCAGTCTTGGAAAATATTTTTGATAGCCAAGACAGAGTAAAATTAGGAGTTAACGACCCCAAACCCCATGAGTTAGAAGAAATAAACTTGGGTACTGATGAAGTTCCTAAAAGGGTTTATATTGGCCAACATCTGCCTGTTGAAATCAGGAAAACATTGATTGACCTACTTAGAAAATACAGACATGTTTTTGCTTGGTCATATGATGACCTTAAGGCTTACAGGGAGGATCTTTTCCAGCATGTCATACCATTGAAGGAAAATGTAAGACCTTTTGGGCAAAAACAGAGACCAATCAATCCTACCCTTGCCCCAAAAATGCAAGAAGAACTGACAAAACTAAGAGATGGTGGGATAATTAAACCGATTAGGCATTCCACCTGGGTTTCAAACTTGGTTCCTATCAGGAAGAAGAATGGAAATATTAGGCTTTGTGTTGATTTTAGGAATTTAAACATTGCATCTCTGAAAGACAATTATGGCTTACCTAATATGGAAGCCATGTTACAACAAGTGACTGGCTCTGAATTGATGTCAATGATGGATGGTTTTTTTGGATATAATCAAGTTCTATTAAAAGAAAGTGAAAATTTCAAGACAGCCTTCACAACCCCATGGGGAACATATGTGTATGTGAGGATGCCTTTTGGCTTTGCAAGAGCTACCTTCCAAAGAGCCATGGATGTAGCATTTCATGATTATATTGACAAATTTATGGTTGTGTACCAGGATGATCTTACAACGTATTCTAATAAGGCTGAAGATCACTGCAAAAATTTGAAAAAAATCTTTATAAAAGCCCTGGAATATGGAGTATCTTTAAACCCAAAGAAATGCACATTCAGGGTCACAGAAGGAAAATTATTAGGACACATAGTGTCTAAGGATGGGGTAAAAATAGATCCTGAAAGGGTGGCAGCTATTAACAAAGTCCCCAAAACAAAAAATGTGAAAGGAATTTAGTCCTTTTTTGGCCAAGTCAATTTCCTGAGGAGATTTGTTACCAATTTTGCTGAAATCAGTAGACCCATCTCAAAGATGCTCAAGAAGGGAGCCATTATAGATTGGAATGGTGAACCTTCACAAGCATTCCAAGATACAAAAATTGCAATAAAGAATGCTCCAGTGCTGAGGACCCCAGATTATGCAAAACCCATGCATATTTTCTCTTTTGCATCATTCCATACTGTAGCTACAGTCTTATTAGAGAAAAATCAAGAAGGATATGAGCAACCTATTGCCTTTTCAGCAAGTCACTGCAGCCTGCTGAACTAAAGTATGAAATAAATGAAAAGCAAGAATATGCTTTGGTAAAGGTTGTAAAAGCTTTCAGAAGTTACTTGGTAGGTGCTACTGTTATCGCTTTTGTACCTAGTGTTGTAGTCAAGGATATATTCTCTCAACAGGAAATATCAGGCAGGAGGTGTAGATGGATCAATAGAATCCAAGAATTTAACATTGATATACAAATAATAAAGTTAGTAAGAGGTCAAGGTTTGGCCAAACTCATGGCTGAAACTAATCTAGAGGCTAATCAAATAAATCTGGTAAATGATGATCTCAGAGCTGACTTATGTGACATGGACCAATGTGATTGGTACACCAATGTCATATATTACTTGCAACATATGGAAGCTCCTCCCCATCTTCCTGACAATGAAAAGAGGAATACTAAATTGCAACCCATCAAGTATATAATTGTCCAAAATAACCTATGGTGGAGAAATTTTGAGGGAGTTCTGTTGAAGTGTGTTGATAAAGAAAAGGCAAAAGAGGTTTTGAAAGAAATGCATGCTGGAGTATGTGGGGGACACTACATGGCCAAAACTACTGCACATAAGATAATGAGAGCTGGGTTTTGGTGGCCTTCCCTTTTTAAAGATGCCCAAGTTATGGTTAGAAAATGTGACCCCTGTCAGAGGTTTGTTGGAAAACTGAAATTCTCAAAAAATACTCCATTAAAGCCAGTGGAGATTCAAGCACCTTTTCAACAATGGGGTTCGGACTTCATAGGAGAGGTTTTCCCCAACTCTAGCACTGGCTATTCTTGGATTCTGGTTGCTACTGACTACTTTACAAAATGGGTAGAGGCTATCCCCACAAGAAATGCAACAAGTAAAGTGGTAAATAATTTCCTGTTGAATAATATTATTTCTAGATTTGGATGTCCACAGAGAATTGTAACAGATAATGCTATGTGCTTCAGATCTGAGGAGTTCATCAAGTTTTGTGATAAATATGGAATGACAAGGTCATCATCTACTCCATATCATCCACAATGGAATGGACAAGCTGAGTCCACAAATAAGAGCTTTTTGAAGGTCATTAAGAGAACCTTGGATGATAATAAAAAGGCATGGGATTCCAAGTTACAATTGGCAATATGGGTTGATAGAGTAACTGTAAAGAAAGCAATTGGTGTAGCTCCATTTGATTTAGTGTATGGGATTTAAGCCAGAATGCCTCAGAATAACTTGATGGGACTATACAATTACATCCAATTATATGATGAAGATACTACAGATGAAATGCAAGAAAGAATGGATGAATTGGTAGGACTGACCGAAACTAGAAAAGAAGCATCTTTAAGGAACCAAAAGTTGCAATTGCAAGTCAAGACACTCTATGATAAAAGAACTGTAAGCAAAAAATTTGAAAATGGAGATTTAGTCTTAATGTGGAATGCCAAAATTGAAGATAAAGGAAAACCTGGCAAATTTGATCCTATTTGATTGGGCCCATATCTCATTGAAAATACTTGGGGTGAAGATTCTTATATACTCAAAGATATATCTGACAGTATTCTTGAATTTCCAGTTCATGGATAGTTCTTGAAGAGTATTTTTCTTGAAAAATACTTATTTTCCTCCATGAACAGTAGTTTTAGGGTTTCCTGTCATTTTGATTTTTTCTATAAATCCTTGTAAGTATCCTTGTGCAGTCTGGTTCCTTTTTTTTTTTGTGTTGCTTTGTGCTCTCTGAAGAAGTTGTCATTTTTGCACCAAGTATGTGGTCTGCTCTCCCATAGATTCTGAATTCTTGCATAGACTCAAGTAGTCTATCATCCCCAGACAGAGCCACTGTTGGTCTGACTTTTTGTGTAACAGAAGTTTTTTGTCCAATTGTAGAAAAGTTAGACTTTTATTTTGAAACATAGGGTTTCTGGATAATCCATCCATTGGCTAGCCTTTGGAAAAACCTTATTAAAACCCTACGTTCTTCCTATTCGTAAAGTGTTGGGAGCAAAATTTTTGAATTTTCAAATGAGACGAATATTATGTTGCCTTTTATCTTCTGTGCCCCCGAGATACCTTTCCTCTCATATTTCCATAGCCGTCCGATCTAAGTAGATCTACCATTGTTGTTACCTTGCTCTGCAAACATGGACACTTTTTATGTATGGTGAGGTAGTGAGTTCTGAATAATTTACAAAACGGGACCGCAAAATGAAGATACGGCGGTCAGAGCTTTGTTTTCTGACCGATTTATTATGCAGGTACACATTGCAATTACCGTCAAAATAGGAAAGGGGACCCAGCAGAATGTCTGAAATTAAAGCCAGAATGATGATAATCTATCACTCTAAGTCATTTGGCGAAGTCCCGTTTTGAGCATTTCCCAAATTTGCATTTTACACAAAGTGTCAAATAGCAATAAGAAGCCCTGTTTATGCCTTAATATCTTGCACCCAGATTTGTATCATGACTTGCCACTTTGGGAGTGTCTAGTATCCATACCCAAAAACCTATGTTTTAGATTTCAAGTCGTTTCGAGTCCGTTTGACTAGGTTTTGAATCCCTCAAAGTTGGCAATTTAATGTTTTCATGTTGATGCACTTTGCACCTAATTCTGGGAAGCCTTGTTTGACGTGCTGTAACTTTTGACTGATTGACTGAAATGCCAAAATTCCTTTTGCATTACATTTTAGACATTAGAGACTTCCTATGTTTCAATGTTCAAGTCTTGACGAATCCGTTTGACCAATTTTCAAACGTGATTCCAAATGGAATTTCTAAAGTTTTACTGGTGTCAGCATTTGCAGATTGATTGGAACCACTGTTTGTGATGTCATAACTCCTAATCTGTGATTGGCTAGATCAAATGGTTTGTTCCCCTATATTGTCCACTGAAAATACTATAAGTGTGCCAGTTTTCATGCTTTAACAAATCCATTTGCACATTTTTTCGGGTCATTTCCATTCGCAAAAAATGTTTTCTGTCAGTGCTTTTAATCTACAAAATCCAAGTAGCATACTTTGAACGTCCGCCATTCATGCCCTGTGATTCGTCATGAACCCAAATTGCATATTCATATTCACCTCATGACATAGAATAAGTGTCCCAGTTTTTGTTTCCCCATGTGCTCATTTGCCTAGTTTTTCGAACCAAATCCAAACCCAGTTTATGGTTTTCTGACATGTTTTAGTGCAGGTAATTCTGAAGGGGCAACTTTGATGGTCAATATCTTTTGACCCTGAATTCATCATGAGATGAGATTTGGCAGGGTAAAAGTATGCAGAACAGATAGTTAGTGTGTCAGTTTTCAGAGCTCGGTCAGAGGTTCGAGTCAGTTTTTAAGGCCAATCAACATACCTCCTGGCGCAAATTTTACAATTGGCAGAAAATGATAAAATGATTTTTTAACAATTAGTTCAGTGATCGAACTTGATTCTAATAAGTTCCAGATGGTTAATGGATCATTTTTGCAAGTCAGTTGTTTGAAATGCAAATTTTTTTTAACCAGACCCATTTTGGGCCCGACTAATTTCCTCAGAATGTGAAGTAATACTTGCAAATTAAAATTATATTAAGTGGACATGATAAGCTATGAGAAAAGGAAAGATGATGCCCATGATTTACAACTGGCCGTTTGAGCAGCCTTCCATGATCTAGTATTACAAGGAATCTTTCTATTGAACTTATTTAAAGTCAAATGCCAAAATTTACTAGAAGACTTTCAATGAACACATGGATCCTCTTGTACGCACTCATTTTAATACAGAGGAGTGAGGCACACAAAATTGAGATGCAAATTTTCTGTGGTGATCTAGGACCCTAACAAGAATGGCTAACTGTGACTCCAATGTTGAGCAGAGTGAAATAGACAATGGCTCTAACTTTATTAACAGTGAGGGGCTAATTCTGTGCAGTACTGATGCAACTGAATTCGAGGGACTTCCTTTGGTATATCTTCTATCTGCCTGTGCTGAGGCAATCTCAGATGGATCCCATGATCTTGTTAGTATCATTCTTGCAAGATTGAAAGAATTGGTTTCTCCATCTAGGTCTACAATGGAGAGGGTGGCTTACTATCTCTTTTAATCACCGCAGCAGAAACACCATGGTGGTGGAGATCATGAACTAAGGAGATCATGCAAAAGTATGAATGAATCCAGTTATATACAAGCTCTCATGCATCAAAAGAAAATAGGGGAGGATACCATTCAAAGCTGCCATGGAAGTCAAGAAACAGGCCAGCACAAGGAGAACTCTGCAGGGGCAGTATGAGGCGCTAACATAAGAAGAAAGCCACAATCATAGGTAGAGCAACCCACATCTTGAGCATAGTCTACTAATTGATTGCAAGGGCAGAGCAAGTGCAGCTCATACATTGAATGAAGATGCCCTTATGGTACAATCTACAATGTGAGAGGATGGATCTCCATGAGCATAAAAACCAGCCCACACAAGAGTGGGGTATCCTGTGGTGAGGAGTCGTTTGGAGGCAGGGGTCTCCACATAATGTGGTAATAGAAAAGAACAAAAACCATGCCATCTGAGCACACATTCCCACTCACGTGGATGAAGTCACAGTGAGGACACAATGGGGAGCTTGACGTCCATAGATAGCAAGAAAAATGTGTAGACCCCCACGCATCTAGTACAAAGGAAGCTACAACATCCCACGCTAAAAAAAAACATAGATAGAAGTCGCTGTTTAAATTAAAAGACAGAGCAAAACTCACGAATGGAGGGAAGAGCCATGCAGATTTGTTGGAAGGCGACAAATACTGAGTTGTCCTTAGTCCAAAGAGGGGGCAGAAAAGTCCTGCCAGCCGCCATAGCAGGAATCAAAAGACACCCACAGGAAGCCACCCAACACGAAGATCCAGCACTGAACAAGGAAAAAATGTGTGCCCAAGGTAGAGTTGGAGTAGACTCTCACGTTGAGCAAGGACAGACATTAGCGCAACAGCAACCCGTTTGGAGAGGAGATGTCCAAGCCAACGACAATAGAGCATAACATAAGTGTCCACGATAGTTAAAATAGAGGGTTTGAAGCAAAACTCATTTATCCCATATTCACCATGGGAGATTTTATTTCATATCTTAAATACAAGAACAAGCACGATTCATTGTGTCTTGAAAGACACATCTTTTAAAAGAGGCAAATATCTTGTGAAGGGTCCCATTCATATGGCTGGCCAGTTGACGGTATGAAACATAAATTTTGAATGCGAGCACACAATCCAAAAGAGAATGAAAACTAAAAATTTGGCACCTCGCTACTTCGCTAGCCGAGAAATTTCAAAAAGTTCAGCTAGCAACATAGCGAGGTTACCAAAAAGTTTCAAAAATTCGGCAAGGGTCAGAATGCAATGTGGGTCCCGCCTAGAGACAAAAATGAATCGGATGTTGACAAGTGGTAGCGACAGAGTGACTAGGTAATGATGTGGTGAGCAAATGTCAAGAGTGCACCAAATTGCGCCACGTGGTAGATCTAACAGCTCTCGTTATCTCGCTAACCGAAGTTGTTCATCGATTAACCATAGCGAAGTAGCAAGAAGATGACATGTGGTGCTTGGTCAACAGAAGTTTGACCCCGGATTCAGAGGATAAGGGAAAATTTTGAAGGAATTAAAAAATAATTATTTTTTCTCAATGGGCAGTGGGTGTGCACGTTCAGAACTTTTTTAAATTCAAAAGGTCTTTTTTATAAAGTCTGAACATTAGAGATTTTTAAAAAATTATTTTTAAAAAAAAAAGTTTCAAGGTTGCAAGTCTAAATTTTCAACCAGAGGAGTTTTTTTCAAATCGAGATTTTGGGTGTTTCTGGAAGGCAAAGTATGCCTTATCATATATCGTCGGAATCGTGAAAGTCTAAATTTTTTGATTCTGAGGTTAGTTTTTGCACAAGAATCCGTCTGTTCAAGCAGTATGAGGTTTTCTATCAGGTTCCTTTTCTGCAACCGTATTCAGGTATGGAGGTTCAAAATTGATTCCTAACATAATGATGACATGGGTATGGTTAAAAGATAGTAAAAATGTAGTTGGGGTCAAATTAAATTAATTTCAAATCAGATAAAGTTTGATTCCTTTAGCATTTCATGAAGATTTCAGATTTTTTGGCAAGTAAAGCGATTTCATCATTAGGCAAGGATATTTTGCAAGTTTGTTACAGATTAATGATGAAATCAAATTAGATCAAAAGGGGTAGAAAGAAGAGAGAGGTTTTCTAGTTGCAAAAGATTGAATTCTCAGTGGACAGATGTCGATTTTAGATTCAATCCGAGAATTCACCTTTGTCTATATCATTATTTCTTTTTGTCATTTGAAGGGTTCCAGTTTTTGCACTGAGAAACCATTCTTCAGCATTTCTTCTTGTATTGAACAGCATTTTGAGTTTTAGGTAGATAGTTCATGTCTGTTAGGTGATTTATGAACTATTCTATACATCTTTTAGGTATTTGGTTTCAATGAAAGAAAATAAAGAGCAACAATGGTTTCAAATTCAGTCTGAATCTTGTCTCCTGTTTGTGGATCTATAATCTTTTCTAGTTTATGATCGTGATGTATGTGATTGAAATACCTTGCTTATGGAACAGAGAGCCATGTAACCGCTTGGTGTTTATTACTGGGTTTACTGATTTCATGATGGCATATTCTGAGTATGAGATTCATTTTGATGCAGATATCTATTCACAAGGTGAAAGATAGATCAGAGATTTGGATGTAGTAATATGTCTGAGATTTCTAGGAGATGTATGGTTATAATTCATTTAATTGCCCAATAGATAAGGCACTGATCACAAATAGGATCATTAAATTTTGTTGCTCATACTTGGGTCTTGCTGTCATCAATCTATTAAATCATTTTCATTTTATGTTGAAAGGTCTTCAAAGTGTAACCCGCACTTAGCTTTCCAGTTTCATGGGTCATGTCCTTAGCTATTTCATGCTTGTGATCTCCTGGTTAAGCATAGAAGAATTAGGGGTTTCATCTACTTTTATAGATCTTGATTATGTTTATTACACTGGTTCCATATGTCAAATCTAAAGAGGTTCACCCGCCTAGGTTTTGCAGAGCCTAAAGTGCAGAAGGAGTATAGCCTTATAGTTGGCCTAGGTTCTTGGTAAATTGTGTCCGTTAGTGGAGATAGCTGCCCATAGACTTGTAGGATCAACTTGTAGGTCAACAATTTATTTTACATCTTGGATCGCTTTTTGTCCTGTGTGGAGTTTAAGTTTTTTATTTTTATAAAGTATCTTGTTATCCTAGAGTAGATTAATTGTTAGATATTGTGTAGCATATGAATTTTCTTGTTTTGAATTTTAAATGAGTTTTGTTTACAATTGAATTAGATAGATGAAGATCTAAGTTTTTGTCAGTACGCAATATTTATCTGTGCAAAATGATTGTTAAAAGAAAATTAGTCATAAAGAAAGCCAATCCAAGCAACAAACAACAAAAAAATAAAAATTAGTAAATCAATAAGTTTTCTTTTGAACTGAGAACAATTCCTTCATCCAAGCACTAAAATAAAGATCAACAAATAGCGAAAAAATTGTAATATAAAAGCATTCACTTTTTTTGGCCTAAAAGCAATAAGAAAAGTCGATTTATTCAATTAGTACTTATTTTCTTCTAGTTTTGATTTATTTACATGTAATTACAAGAAGGGAAAAAAAAAAAAAAATTGTTGATTTTAGAATTATATTTCTTCTTTTGGTTATAAAGCATTTCCTGTCATACAAGCATGAATATAAGAACATAGAAAAGAAGGGTTTCCTTTCATGTAAAGTCACTCTTACCCAAAATTCCACTTTAATCATTCGTCTATGGAATCTTTGAATATTTTCACCGGCATGTAGTCTTCCAATGGAAAACATGATCGTCAAAGTCCCTGATGTATTCAGCCATTCTCATGGCTTGGGTGATATTCTTAGCTTGCATGTTCAAACATTTTGTGCACAGTTATGATTGTGGACCAAAAATTCTGAACCAAACCAACTTGTTTTTTTATTTTTCGATAAAAAAAAATTTATTCTCTTGATGAATCATGATGAAAAGGGTCTTTGGGAATGATGAGTTTGGTTCTTGTATGGAGTAAGAGTTGGTCTTTGGAGAACAGATCAACAATTATAGATTTATGTTGAAGTCTCTACACCTAGTCATATGTTTTAAAAATACCATCAACCAAAAATTGACACTAATTATAATGAGAAGCACTATGCTGAAAAAATTAAAACAATTTTTAAAAATAAAATTTTAAATCATAAGTCCAATTTCACTATAAGTCACAGATTTTAGAAAATTCATAACACTCGCCTTCAAATAGTTATCAATTTTAGTCTTGAAGATATACTTAACATTTGTTGGATCCACAATGAAAATGAGTCTAAAACTTGTGGGGCTCACCTTGAATGTGGGCATTTTCATTGTAGGTTTGTGGTCCAGTCATGTTGATGGTGGAAGTTTGTTGTAAGTTCAGAAGTAAAAAAGATAAAGGGTTAATTTTTTGTTATTTATACCTAGTTAGTTAATCAACAAGATTGTGAAATCCTCCTCCATAGCATCATTGTTTGAAGGGTCCTTCACTTCCTCTTCTAGGTGCCAATTTTTTTTAAAATATTTTAGTAGGTCATTGCAATTGTGATGACTCGATCCATCGCACCCATAACATTGTTGTTGTAAACCATCATAATTGCGACACCAACTCCAAAGGATGGTCATCGACCTTTCATCTCGAGTGTTGCTATTGCAACGGCATAGTGAAACGGTCATATGTCATAATTGCAATGGTGGCCTATCGCAATTATGACAATGTGATGACAAACTTGACCTTGTCTTCTGCCAAATTGTGACAGATGAGCTTGACATCGCAATTTGTGATGCAAAAAGTTTGACACCCATTCGGTAGGAGCCAATTTTTGGTATTGTCATTTGGGAGACGAGCGGTCATCACCATTCAGGTCTAAATGTAGTAGTGTCATAAAAAGGCTTTATTTTATGGGATCAAAACATTAGGTTCATCATTGTTAGTTAACAATTTGTCCTCCTATTAGATTTTATAACTTGACTCTTTGATACCCAATGTTTTGGAGAGACAAAAGGATGTTTACCAACAAATGGGCCAGTGTATGTATTCTATCACTGCCCTCTAAATAATCAAGTACAACTCCCTATTATTTGAAATGATATGTAATGAATATGTTTTTATGAGATCAGAAGTTTTGACATTATAAGCTCTTAACCTGAGAGCAATAAAGGATAACCAAATTGTTTGTAGGCACAAACAATTCAGGGAAGATAGATTTGAATAACCTATCACACTCAATGGAATGATTGTAGTAGATTATCTTGATATTTCTAACCCTTCTATTCTAAATGCAGATTAACCATCTAAATGCAGAAGAGGAATGAAGAAGATATGCACATGAGGGAAAATGGAATTGCTTTCACTATCAGCCTTGAATGATATGGAATCCAACCAATAACTAATATATTCATACACATTTATCTTTCATTTCCCAATGAAACTATCTAACATGTTATGAAACTAACAAGAGAAGAAATAGAACCATATATGAAGAAAGTAAATAGAATCACTATATTGAAAACATCAAAATGAAATGGTATTCATCTGATTATTCATAGAATCATACATGATTGTCTTTAAACTCTCAATGCAAAACTACTCTATGCAAGGGCCACAAAGCATGACAAGCAAATAGGGTAAATGGATTTGTCAACCTTTTTCTTGTCAAATGAGATTACATTTATAATTTTTCTTTTGTCGTCCCTCAATTCAACAGTGCAACCATTACAAAATAGAAAAGAGAATAAAATATGAAATTATCCAATGATATGAACATGTGGCATCTTTTCTATCGATGATTTTGGATCCATGTTACTTTTGAAAACATACGATGACTATTTATCTTCCTACAACTTTAGAAAATCATGTAGAAATATTCAATTCTTCGTATTATGTTGTTTGGTGCCAAGTCTATATAATTCATATTCCAATAGTCACTACAGTTTTGACTTTCCATCATTGATCTCAAATCAACAGTCAAGATTAAATCATTATAAACCTTTTCATCTCTGCCTTTATATTTTCCTCTATGGGTCCCTTCGTGTACATGCATCAAACTGTCGTTATGTTGCTATGATTAATAGTCGAGAAACTTTCCATAGAGACATAACGACAAGCATTGAATTATGTTTAATCAAATGGTGGCAATAAAAGATCTTAACCCTTTGTTTACTTTGAGGTGTGGGTCCACTTTCTAGCTATGCACATTGTGGCAAATAGGTAGCAAAATTTCATTGCTTGGAGAATCTAGCATTGACCTTCTTTTCTTCATGGCACTTCATAACTAGGTTCTAACTGTGTCTCGTGAAATGTGATGGGGCCAGTAGGGCACGTGTTTCTTTGTCGCTATGTCATCATGATAAATGATCAAGCAACTTTACATGGCGACATAACGACAGTAGCAGATCTTTCCCAAGATCAAAGATCTTTATTGTCTTCTTTGATTATTGTGCATGACTAAAAGGAGATCCCACATGTTCCATGTGTCACACTGTCGTTATGTCGCTTTGGTCATTCTTCACGTAACTCTTTATAGAGATATAGTGACAAGCGTAGTTCTATTATTAATCTGACGGTTGAGGAGATGCATTGTTGAATACTTATATTTTACCATTAAAACATCATCCATTGATCTAGTCTTCATCTAATGATCTGGACTTAATCTCCGAGCCATTTGACTTGTCAACTTTTCAACATAGGTAGTTGGATCATGTAGTGCCTGCCCTAGTTTTCATTTTTGCTATCATTGTCATACTCTTTTAGGATAGTTTTATGTTGATGATTATTAGTGACATTATTTTGAGATTATCATATATTGTTTCAGATTCAGTTGATATATGATGAGATTACTTAGTACTTTATATTTCATGTTTGCATGATGATTATTCAGTGTTTTCAAATATTGATGATGAATAGTTAGATGATTTATTATCATATGTGTTTTCTTATGGATACTTACCCCATACTTGCATGTGTATGGTGTGCATGTTGTTTTCTTTATGTACGGTGTTTCTGATGTGGTTAAGGAAGGGAGTCATAGTCACCTGCTAGTCGAGATCTACACGATGCATCGCTTCCTGCCATTACCTGTTTAGCTAGTATATATTGTGCTTGTACATGCGTGGATTTTATGCAGGTTGCAGGTATTGGGTATCGACTTCCCTGAATTGCTAAGATGAGCGTACCCTATTGCATTATCTCAATGGTAAGAGAGGGGAGATAAATTCTCAACTCCAAGTCCTAACCCGTTAAGCCATTTGTCCTAATTGAAAATTAGGACAAGTGTCTAAGTCAAGTACCCTCCGAAAGCGTCAGATGACGTAATTCATCTATTAACCCTTGGTCTAATTTTGTATGTGTTTTGCTATGATGGGTTTTCGTATTTTATTTTATTAGTCTTTGGTGTATTTTTCTATTAATTAAGTCTAATTAAAATATTTAATTAATGATTTAATTTAATGGAAAATTATTATGATATTTTAATATTTTATTTTATTTTATTAATTGAGAAATTAATTAAATAAAAAGAATTAAATTTGAAGATAAAAGTTATAAGTTTAGATTTGGAATTTGATCATATTTATTTAATTTAATAATAATATATTTAGAGTTCATTTTTAAATAAAGGCTAAATAATATTATTATTTAAGTAAATAAATATTTTGCAAATTAAGTTTCGAATATAAATTTAAAAATGGAAAAGAAATTAATTTATTAATAATTTCATGATAAGTGTACGAGATTTAAAATTAATAAATTAATTTAAAAAGGATTCAAGTGAATATTAAATTAAGTAATGTGAATTATTTTAATATTTATTCACCTAGGAGTATGCAAACTCTTGGGAGTTGTCATGTTGACAACACAAAAGTTTGCACTCTAATAATGCACGTGTTGTCTACACTTAGGAGTTAGCACATTATTTAAGCACATGGTGTCTACAACATTCTAGACACCTCATCATGTTTATCTTCTTATTGTGGAAGATATGTGCTTAGTTGTCATGCGTATCTCTTAGTTCTTTCTAAACACATTCTAGATGCATCTTAGAGTCCTTTATATAGAAGCTCTCCTAGTGTGTATGGAACTCCTCATATGCTTCTACAAGCACTCCTAGCCACTCGGGGGGGTTCGATTCTTGGATGAATTGTGATGTTGGAGAAGGAAGGAATCTTTGGAAAGGAGAAGGTTCTAAGAAGGGAGCTTCTCTACAATTTTTTGAGGCGTAGTGAATTAACATCAGTGTCCAGGTAGGAACTCATGATTATTTCACATATTTTATTACGCTCTTTCTCTTCCTATCTTCATCGTGTTTTTTATGCGTGTCTGAATAATTCTCTATGAATGAATCTTCAATTTTGTAATTTGGAATTTGGGCATGCATATTGTTTCATCCAGTTATGGGAATTAAAAATATTATTGCAATCTTCCCTAGTAGAATCAAGATTTGGAAATTGATTCGGGTTTGGGTTCGAATTAAAATAGAATCTTATAATTATACATTAGTTTTATATGATTTATTAAATAAAATAATTTAATTTAATTTAATTAAGATTATTTAATAGTAGAAGAAGTGTAATTAATTATTAGTCAATTTAAGTAAATGGATTTTTAAATGAGGGCAAATTAAAAGAAAAGAGATATCAATAAGTGTTTAGTGGAACTAAATTTGAATTATTAATGAGATTGATTTTACTTAAAATCAATGAAGATTATTTTAAATAAATGATTGTCCTTGAAGTTTTTTAAGGAAATTGTAAACTAATTATTTGAAAGTTGATAAGTATTATTTTTATTATTTGAATAATGGGAGATGCTCTTGAAATTAAGGGAGTTTCATTTAATTATTAGTAACATTGATTTTAGTAAATAATGCAATGATTTTATCTAAAAGTCAATAGGAACTAGTTCAATGATTTAAATAAGTAAATAATTATCTTATGATTATTTTAGAGAATTGTTTTAAAATAATGGATGGATAATTCTATGTTTTATTCAAAAAAATAAATGGGTTGAGCTGTAGAATAAAATGAAGAGTCTTATACACTTGAAAACGAAAACTGAAACCTAATATTTGGCTTAACCATGTGATTATGAAAGCAAACTAAAATATGTGTTTGTATCTTGTTCTTTATGCTATCCATGTTTTTGGTTTGGGTGGTCCTAGAGTGTTGACCAGTTAGGATGTCTACCAGAGGCTTGGGACTTATGCGAATGTGATGGCATGTTAATGTTATTTGGTCTCGATTCTTTTAAAACCCAACCATGGTAATGTGATGGCATGCTCTATGAGATGTTTGTATTTACTGGTTGTTATTACTTTCCATTCCTCTTGTGTGAAGCTGAGGTGAATGTATTTGAGACACTTGACTTAACCATTTTTGAGTCATTGATCAGTTGTCCTTGGACTACTTTCTAGTCGCCATGATGGGACTGAAGTGTTGATTTATTTCTTGATGTTGTCATGTTGTGACATGTTTTGACTCGACCATTTTGAAGTCTTCGATCAGTATTATTTTCTTTGAGATACCTTTTTGGTTGCTCGTTGAGAACCAATGGATATGGTGATTTATCATTGATATGGATATTGAGATTTATATGGTTGCTCGATGAGGACCAATGGATATTGTGATTATCTTTGATATTGTGAATATTTGATGTTCTTATTGTGGATTATCTTTTGGTATTTTTCTAGTCACTTGTATAGGACTGAGGTGATTTTGTGATTTGTGATTTCTTGAGCCTAGGGTAGTTTATCTACTTGTAGTGTCAGAAAGTGGCTTGCAATGGGGGCCGGGGCCCTAAGTGGTTGCCAGGGTAACTCATTGTAAGTTGTTTTAATAAGTGAAAACATTTACACTAAATGGAGATTAAAATGAACCTAATAAGATAACTGTATGTTCTCGCCCATGCCTCAAGTTCTAGTACAAACTAGGATGGGAGTAAAGAGAACGCTTGTTTGTGACCTTGCATTTCATAGTATGCCTCGTCAGTATGAGAGGATACTAGTGGCCGCATAGGAATCATCAAGGGGTTGGGGTCTATTGAGAGACTACCAGGGTAACTCTAGCGTGATCCATGCGACGACACTTTCCTGCTTATAGAGTAGGTTTCCTACGTGTCTTGTGTGCCTCTAGGTATAGGTGTTGACCCTTTATGATGGAACCTTTGAGGTAGTATACTTTTAGGATTCCTAGATTTAAAAGAGTATTTGTGTTATGTGATTTGATAACCTATTTAGGACTTGAGACTACTTCCTCAGCGTGGTGGGAGTGGTCCATTTAGGTCCCACGCAGTCGTGTGGTAGTGCTTTTTCACTCTTACCATTTGAGATCTGTCTGTAGTCACCGCGGCTGGAGCATTCTTTATTGGCATCTATCTTCATTCTGTTCTTAGTTTATGATGATGGACACATATCCTTATATTGATGATTAGCATATGATAGATGATGTTGTTTACTTATCTTATGTTTTACTTTGCATGATTAGATTTCTTATGCATATGTTGTAGCATGTGAGATTTATTTCTGCATATAATGTAGTATGTTTTAGGAGTGACATTCCTATTGTGATAATATCAATGATCTCTTCGGTAACTTGGGATGTTATCCATGGAGGGATGACTAGGACCCACGATGGTCTAATGATGCTATTTGTGGTTGGGAGGAACCATGCACTTAGTTAATTGTGTTTTATGATATATGGTTATCTTTTACGATGGATGTTTATATCTTCTATGATGATGTATCATGTATGGAATTTGGTTTCATTTACTTTATTGCACTTGCATCATGGATTAGAATAGGATGATGTACTTCATTTTCACACATGTATATTCTTCTAAGCTTTTCATTCCCTATGACATGTACAGTGGATGATTGAGTATTCCGAATTTAATTGCCAAGAGGCACTTTGAAACAAATGTGTAATATGGACATTGGACTTTCTATTTATTCTTTCATGTGGATGTGGTAGTAGTTAGACTTAGTATTAATTAGATTAAATGTGACTCAATGTCTTGGGATCCTTAAGGAATGTAATCTATTATGTATGTTTATAGTTAATTGTATGTTATTACTTCCGCTACTATGTGGTTGATATCAATGGTTTATCTTTCATGTTTTTTTTTAAAAAAATCGTTTGAAAAACTTAGTAAAACTTTAGGTTAATTCTTTTGGATCCCTTAGCAAGGCGTTACATTCTGGTATTAGAGCTCGAGTTTTTACATTGGGAGCTCTAGGTATATTGGAATGCCACTAGTTGTTAACTAGTTGAATAAAACGAAAACCTTGAACTATTATGTGTCTCTTTCAAATTGAAACTTATTATGTTTTCAAAACATGTATCTTTCATCTATGATTTAAGGTAGTATGCCTTTGATCATCTTTGTGAGCATTATGTTGCTCCTTTTTAGTGTGTTTAGGAGATCTATTTTAGTAGTTTTTAAAAGGAGGAATGTTGGAACAATATGGTTTTCGATTTACTATTAAACCAGAATCATATTGTTCTATGTGTGTTGTAGTGTCCTCAATGGAATCATATCCTCCTACAGGGGGAAAGGGTTCGATGGGACCTACATAGTGAGTTCTTCAGTATTATCATCTGTGTAGGCTTCCAGGAGTAAGCCTAATTCTAGGGGGATGGATGTAGTGCCTACCCTAGTTTGCATTTTTGCTATCATTGTCGAACTCTTTTAGGATAGTTTTATGTTGATGATTATTAGTGACATTATTTTGAGATTATTAGATATTGTTTTAGATTCAGTTGATATATGATGAGATTACTTGGTACTTTATATTTCATGTTTGCATGATGATTATTTAGTGTTTTTAGATATTGATGATGAATAGTTAGATGATTTATTATCATATGTGTTTTCTTATGGATACTTACCCCATACTTGCATTTGTATGGTGTGCATGTTGTCTTCTTTATGTACGGCATTTCTAATGTGATTAAGGAAGGGAGTCGTAGTCATCTTCTAGTCGGGATCTACACGATGCACTACTTCCTACCATGGCCTATTTAGCTAGTATATATTGTGCTTGTACATGCATGAATTTTATGTAGGTTGTAGGTACCGGGTATCAACTTCTCTGAATTGCTAGGATGAGCGTACCCTATCGCATTATCTGACCCTTTAAGCCATTTTTCCTAATTGAAAATTAGGACAAGTGTCTAAGTCGAGCACCTTCCGAATGCATCAAATGATGTAATTTGTGATATTAACCCTTGGTCTAATTTTGTATGTGTTTTGCTATGATGGGTTTTCATATTTTATTTTATGAGTCTTTGGTGTATTTTTCTATTAGTTAAGTCTAATTAAAATATTTAATTAATGATTTAATTTAAAGAAAAATTATTATGATATTTTAATATTTTATTTTATTTTATTAATTGGGAAATTAATTAAATAAAAAGAATTAAATTTAAAGATAAAAGTTATAAGTTTAGATTTGGAATGTGATAATATTTATTTAATTTAATAATAATATATTTAGAGTTCATTTCTAAATAAATGCTAAATATTATTATTATTTAAGTTAATAAATATTTTGTCAATCAAGTTTCAAAAATAAATTTAAAAATGGAAAAGAAATTAATTTATTAATAATTTCATGATAAGTGCATGAGATTTAAAATTAAAAATTAATTTAAAAAAGAGTCAAGTGAATATTAAATTAAGTAATGTGAATTATTTTAATTTTTATTCACCTAGGAGTATGTGAACTCTTGGGAGTTGTCATGTTGACAACACAGGAGTTTGCACTCTAATTATGCATGTATTATCTACACTTAGCACATTATTTGAGCACATAGTGTCTACAACATTCTAGACACCTCATCATGTTTATCTTCTTATTGTGGAAGATATGTGCTTAGTTGTCATGCTTATCTCTTAGTTCTTTCTAAACACATTCTAGATGCATCTTAGAGGCCTTTATATAGAGGCTCTCCTAGTGTGTATGGACATCCTAATATGCTTCTACAAGCACTTTTAGTCACTTGGGAGGGTTCGGTTTTTGGAGGAATTGCAAATGTTGGAAAAGGAAGGAATTTTCGGAAAAGAGAAGGTTAAGCTTCTCTACAATTTTTTGAGGTGTAGCAAATTAGCATCAGTGTCCAAGTAGGCACTCATGATTATTTCGCATATTTTATTATGCTCTTTCTCTTCCTTTCTTAATCGTGTCTATTATGCATGTCTGAATAATTCTCTATGAATGAATCTTCAATTTTGTAATTTCGAATTTGAGCATGCATATTGTTTCATCTAGTTATGGGAATTAAAAATATTATTGCAATCTTCCCTAGTAGAATCAAGATTTGAAAATTGATTCGGGTTTGGGTTCGAATTAAAATAGAATCTTATTATTATGCATTAGTTTTATATGATTTATTAACTAATCTAATTTAATTTAATTTAATTAATATTAGTTAATAGTAGAAGAAGTGTAATTAATTATTAGTCAATTTAAGTAAATGGATTTTTTAATGAGGGCAAATTAAAAGAAAAGAGATATCAATAAGTGTTTAATGGAATTAAATAATTATTGAATTATTAATGAGATTGATTTTACTTAAAATCAATGAAGATTATTTTAAATAAATGATTGTCGTTGAAGTGTTTTAAGAAAATTGTAAACTAATTATTTGAAAGTTGATAAGTATTATTTTTATGATTTGAATAATGGGAGATGCTCTTGGAATTGAAGGAGTTTCATTTAATTATTAGTAACATTGATTTTAGTAAATAATGCAACGATTTTATCTAGAAGTCAACGGGAACTAGTTCAATGATTTAAATAAGTAAATAATTATCTTATAATTATTTTAGAGAATTGTTTTAAAATAATGGAGGGATAATTCTATGTTTTATTAAAAAAAAAAATGGGTTGAGTTGTAGATTAAATGAAGAATCTTATACACTTGAAATGTACTTGAAAACGAAAATTGAAACCTAATATTTGGCTTAACCATGTGATTGTGAAAGAAAACTAAAATATGTGTTTGTATCTTGTTCTTTATGCTATCCATGTTTAGGGTTTGGGTGGTCCTAGAGTGTTGACCAGTTAGGATGTCTACCAGAGGCTAGGGAGTTATGCAAATCTGATGGCATGTTGATGTTATTTGGTCTCGATTCTTTTAAAACCCAACCATGGTAATGTGATGGCATGCTCTATGAGATGTTTGTATTTACTGATTGTTATTGCTTTCCAGTCTTCTTGTATGAAGCTGAGGTGAATGTATTTGAGACACTTGACTTAACCATTTTTGAGTCATCGATCAGTTGTCCTTGGACTACTTTCCAGTCGCCATGATGGGACTGAAGTGTTGATTTATTTTTTGATGTTGTCATGTTGTGACATGTTTTGACTCGACCATTTTGAAGTCTTCGATCAATATTATTTTCTTTGAGATGCCTTTTTAGTTTCTTGTTGAGAACCAATGGATACGGTGATTTATCATTGATATGGATATTGAGATTTATATGGTTGCTTGATGAGGACCGATGGATATTGTGGATATTTGATGTTCTTATTGTGGATTATCTTTTGGTATTTTTCTAGTCGCTTGTATAGGACTGAGGTGATTTTGTGATTTGTGATTTCTTGAGCCTAGGGTAGGTTATCTACTTGTAGTGTCGGGAAGTGGCTTGCAATGGAGGTCGGGGCCCTAAGTGGCTGCCAGGGTAACTCATTGTAAGTTGTTTTAATAAGAGAAAATATTTACACTAAATGGGGATTAAAATGAACCTAATAAGATAATTGTATGTTCTTGCCGATGCCTCAAGTGCTAGTACAGACTAGGATGGGAGTAGAGAGAATGCTTGGTTGCGACCTTAGATTTCGTAGTATGCCTCATCAGTATGAGAGGATACTAGTGGCTGCATAGGGATCACTAGGGGGTCGGGGTCTATTGAGAGACTACCAAGGTAACTCTAGCGTGATCCGTGCGATGACACTTTTTCACTTACATAGCAGGTTTCCTATGTGTCTTGTGTGCCTCTGGGTATAGGTGTTGACCCTTTATGATGGAACCTTTGAGGTAGTATACTTTTAGGATTCCTAGATTTAAAAGAGTATTTGTTTTATGTGATTTGATAACATGTTTAGGACTTGAGACTATCTCCTCAACGCAGTGGGAGTGGGCCATTTAGGTCCCACGTGGTCCGGTGGTAGTGCTTTTTCACTCTTACCATTTGAGATCTGTCTGTAGTCACCGCGGCTGGAGCATTCTTTATTGGCATCTATCTTCATTATGTTCTTGGTTTATGATGATGGACACGTATCCTTATATTGATGATTAGCATATGATAGATGATGGTGTTTACTTATCTTATGTTTTACTTTGCATGATTAGATTTCTTATGCATATGTTGTAGCATGTTAGATTTCTTTCTGCATATAATGTAGTATGTTTTAGGAGTGACATTCCTACTGTGATAATACCGATGATCTCTTCGATAACTTGGGATGTTACGCACAGAGGAATGGCTAGGACCCATGATGGTCTATGATGCTATTTACGGTTGGGAGGAACCGTGCACTTAGTTAATTGTGTTTTATGATATATGGTTATCTTTTATGATGGATGTTTATATCTTCTATGATGATGTATCATGTATGGAATTTGGTTTCATTTACTTTATTGCACTTGCATCATGGATTAGAATAGGATGATGTACTTCATTTTCACACATGTATATTCTTTTAAGCTTTTCATTCCCTATGACATGTACAGTGGATGATTGAGTATTCCAAATTTAATTGCGAAGAGGCATTTTGAAACAAATGCGTAATATGGACATTGGACTTTCTATTTATTCTTTCATGTGGATGTGGTAGTGGTTAGACTTAGTATTAATTAGATTAAATGTGACTCAACGTCTTGGGATCCTTAAGGAATGTAACCTATTATGTATGCTTATAGTTGATTGTATGTTATTACTTCCGCTACTATGTGTTTGATATGAATGGTTTATCTTTCATGTTTTAAATTTTTTTTAAAAATGTTTGAAAAACTTAGTAAAACTTTAGGTTAATTATTTTGGATCCCTTGGCGGGGCGTTACAGATCAAATATGAACCATCAATTTAATTCCAAAGAAAATCATACCACCTTTGACTAGGTTCTTTCACCATTTCTGAGGATTTATCTGCTTCTCCTACATTCGATCCAATTTCTCTAGTTTCCATGATGTTTGTGTGATCTGCATATCTCTTTTAGCCTCAGTTCTCATATTCTTTACTGCCATGTGTTCTGAATATGCCTGTGATCTCTCCATTCTACTTGTATTATGCCTTTAATGAAACACTTGATCATATAATTAGGATTTCTGAACAACTTCCCTCTCATCTGGGAAATGCATAAACTTACCCTCCCTTTCCTAATCACCCCATATGAAAAAATGTATTATATTTCTTTGAATGCCACCTAAGTACACACAAAGGGATGGATAAGAGAAGTTCCTTAATGGTATTCTAGACACAAACTCAAGACATTGACACTTGACTTGACTCAAAACCTTGAAGCAAAAAGATATGAACTGAAACTTGGGCAACAATCGCATAGGACAAGAGGGAGGGAGTGAATCAACAACGTAAGACCCATCAACTTAAAACATTAAAAAGGTAATGATATGATACAATGCCGCAAGGGTTTTCTCTCATCTTACTAGGGTTTTTCCACATTTCTTTGATAATTTGCTCTTGTTACACAAACCTTGCCTAGGAGTCAACTTATAGGACTAGGAACAAAAAAATTCATAACTACTTGAAAAGGCCCCAATAGGTTGTGTGTTTATCCACAAAATATATCAATGGCTAATCATAGAAAGAGATTGAGGAAAGACTAACAAGCATTGCTACTATTTTGAAATCATCTTCTACAATAAAAAAAGATTAAAGTGCTCTTATAACACAATGATATCAACCATTTATATTGTAAATAATTTATTTATTTATTAAATTTTATATGTGTTGTAACTTTATAAAAGACAACTTTAGTTCAAAAATATTTTTAAATGTGTATTATGATTGGTAGAAATCAATTAATTAACTAAATAGTGTAAATTAGTAAAGATGTCTTGAATAAATATATTATAACATAATTAAAATTTAATTTACTATACCCAAAAAATTGGACGCACTTAAGATTTTTAGTTTTATTTCTTTAAAAAGTTGATTTTTTATATCTCCGAAGCCAATATTTAATGTGGTGTTTATTCCATTTTGTTTATAATAAATAACATCTAAATGGTTGTCAAATTCAACCTTTAAAAAACTAACATTAACACATTCACAACTTTGCGCTTATAGAATGACTCTCCATATTAATTATAAATACAAATTTTTTAATAATATCCACCCAACCCATCAATTTCAAAAACCCAAATAAGTAACAAGATTATATTTGATAAGTGCCTAGGAGATATAAGATTATATTTTCCCACAAGCTCAAAAGATGCCACCCAAATTATTAAGAAACGACAGGAGAATAAATCAAGAAAATGCCAAGTTCATAATTCATCGCATCACCAAATCAAAATCTCTTTAAAGAAGCCCAAATTAAGCCAACTACAATTTCCAGAGAGAAAATAAAGAACATAAATTCCCCAAGTATAAATAATAAAGAAAACAAAAATTAATAGCATTTGTCTTTCATGTTGGATCCATGACCCCACTGTAAGCGTCTCTAGATATTTTTCTTCCCTTGCCCATCTGACGCCTGCTGCCAACTTACATCAACCAAACTTTTTCTTTTAAAAAGCACCTATTCATGATTCCCACAATTATTTTTTAATAAATTAAACAATATACTATCATTTAACTTTTCTCCATAAATCATGTCAGCCATCGGGAGAAAATTGAAACCACTTGCAAACCCATCCAAATGAATTTGGAGGAATTAGAAGAGAAATACCCAAATAGATTCATTCCCCCCAAAAAATATTTTTTCTTGAAAATGCAAAAGTAATAACAATACAGTATACCACATTAGAAAATGAATGAATGAAAAAATAATATTATATATGTTTTATCCCCACTTTCCCTCTAAATATACCCACTTTGCCTCTTGAAATCCACCTCATCAGTCACCTCTAGGACATTGTGGAGGTCAAATGATTTCCTTATAGATTTTGCATTAGTTTTCTATAATACTTCTCAATCCAAATCCTTGATGATGTGGGTGATGGGATCATATCTCATTGTACTTCCAATAACAAATCAATATCTAGAAAAAACAATGGGGACCACTAATTTTCCAAGGTCATATTGCCACACATTACACAAAGGGCTTCCAGCATTACCATGGCCATACCATCTTCTGAAAACATCTAGGTCATTGTTGGGTATGTTTGTGTCGCACACATTTCCAAATCTATCTTTTAATCCTAGACGAACCTCATTATTTAGGGTTTTCCATATCTCTGCAACTTCTCTACCTTCTTGACAAAAGGGCAACTGATCTACGAAGTCATCCTATAACCTCCTATCTTCATAATTGAATTTTCCAAAATATTTCTTAGAGGCATTTTGTCAATTTTGCATGCTACTTGTTTAATTGAATTCAACGAGAGTTTACTAATTTTCAAACTAGGGTTTCAACTAATGAACAAACAATTGAAAAGACTTCAAGGATCAATCTTGTTAGAAACAGTGGAAACTCAAAGGAATCTCTGTGCTCACTTCTTTTTTTTTTGTCTTTTCGGTGAGAAAATCTTACTCTGAATTTTGCTTATGAATTCTTCTTTCGCGAGTAATCTCAAAGTTTGAAGTCTGAAAACACTAGGGTGACGAAAAAGAAAGACAAGATGGGTTTTAAGTCCTTTGGGGTGGCATTAACACCATTTTGTGTGAAATAACTACAATCTACAAGCGAAAGTCTTTTCCTTTGTTTCAATGTAAAAGTTTGAATGCTTGTCATTGATTTAAATTTTTTCTGGATCTGATGGCTACGATCTCCTTTTGACCTCATTGGACCATCATATTCATTGTCTGGGACCCACATGCTATCTAATAGGAGATGACTATGATGCCTCATAAGCATCTTTGAATTTTCTACCTTTTGAGGAAGAATACATGTGTCTCTATCTCACCTTTTTACCAAGCGATTATCAAAGCTTGCGAATAAGCGCAGTCTATTGATCTTGATTCAAGATGCATCTCTGTAAGTGAATCTTCTTCATTATAAGATTAAGTCTCGATCGTTGATTTATGCATGTGGCGAATCTTTCTTTAAGTAACAGGGTTCGTTAATACCAAGTGGACACATGGAGACATCTCGCTTTTTCCCTATCGGAGAGAGAGAAATTTACGAACAAGTGAGCATCATTTGATCTTCTTGCCTTTGGCTCTCATATGCATCATTGCTTAGGGCCCACTGACGCAAACTACATGGCCCAATGATAACTCTCTTCAACCAATTGTTCTGGCCCATTGTCAATTCACTGTTTCGACCCCATATACATGTGATCATCGCACTTATTCGCTCTCTAAGTGTGTCAGGAATGTGAGTAAGTGTTGGTCGTCGATCCCTTATCAGTTGAGTCCTCTCTGGCTCCCCTTTTGTCCATGTGGCACATGTTGATAATTTTGTGTCGTTGACTATATTTAAGCCCCCCCTTCATAGTCCCAGTTGGAAAAACATGAACCAATGAAAACTATAATAACACTACCAATGAGATATGTCCCACCTTGAGTGTTCGTGCTCCAATCTTTGACATGTGGCATCATCGCACATATTCGTTATGCAAGACAGATAAGCTCGCAAATAAGCGAGAACCATCAATCTGTTCAACTGGAAGTAAGAGTGTTTTGATCTTTGGGCCTACCATAGGATACGTGTTCATATCGCGCTTATTTGCTTCATTAATTGTCAGGTGTCACGAATAAGCGTGAGCCATTCAACTACTAGTCCCTTTGTGTTAGATATAGGTTGTTTTTATATAAAAATGTGTTATTTTTTAACAACTATTAAATATAATTTTTATGTATATATCCTTTTGCATTTAATATAAAATTCTTATATAACAAATATTTATGATTAGTAATAATTATTTGGTCTATTTGAGTTGCATGTATGTTACATTTTATATAGTTATACAATATTCTATTAACAACAAATAGTATTTTTAAATTTAACTATTCGAAATTTTTATATTAAGCTTCAGTTGAATGTTCAAAAAGTTAATTTTTTGAACACATTTTACTAGGTGTGTTATTTTAACGAATTGCGTGATGAGTCACACCTTCAAACCTTAGTTGTTGGTAGTTCAATATCTACTTCATATTTCAAAAAATTACCAAAGATCTTACAATATTCCATGCACCCCAGCAAGAGAATAAATCCCAAAAATGTCAAGTGAATCCATCACATCACCAAATCAAAAAACTATTTAAAGAAGTTTAAAGAAGCCCAAATTAAGCCAGCTGCCATTTCCACATGAAAGAAAATAAAGAACATAAATTCCCCAAGTACAAATAAGAAAGAAAACAAAAATTAATAGCATTTGTCTTTCCTGTTGGATCCATGACCCCACTGTGAGCGTCTCTAGATTTTTTTCTTCCGTCGCTCATCTGACGCCTGCTGCCAACGTACATCAACCAAACTTTTTTTTTTAAAAGAAAGCACCTATTCATGTTTCCCACGATTATTTATAAAAAAATAAAACAATAAACGTATCATTTAACTTTTCTCCAAAAATCACGTTGCCCATCGCGAGAAAACCGAAACCGCTTGCAAATGCAAACCCACCCAAAAGGATTCGGAGGAATGAGAAGAGAAGTACCCAAATAGATTCATTCCCCCAGAATACCATTTTCCCTGTAAAGCCGAAAGTAATAACAAAACAGTATTACCGCATTAGAAAACGAACGAACGAACAAACAAACAATATTCTATATGTTTCATAGCACGATTGTGCCCTAAAATATTAATTATTTTAGCATGGCGCAGGAAGAGCAACAGTCGGAGAAAAGAATAAAGCCATAAAAGAGGCCGGTAACACGTTGGTGGGCAGTTGGCAGGGGCCAGACGAAGAGAAGAGAGGGTTTTTATAGAAGAAATTGAAGGAAGAGGGAGGGATTGGTCTGGCTGCCCCCACATGCGTTGCGGTGGAAGTGGAAGTGGAAAAGACGGTGCATGCGCTGGTGCAGACACTCATGCAAGTGGCGGCGTGGAACGTACACACACCCTTGCCCTACTGCATTACAACTGGACTTGTGGGTCCTCTTCCTTTCTCTTCTTTTCTTTCTTTTACTTTTCCACTTTGTCAGTCGCCGCATCGATGCAACTTGACTTGGGTTGCTCTAATCCCAACTTTCCCTCTCAATATACCCACGTTTCTGCTGCCGACCCGCCGAGTAAATTAATGGTGGATGCCCATTTGGAATCAATGAACTATATAGTAAATTAATGGGGAGGTCATCAATGAACTAGGGGATCCCGTACTCATTTTAGGCTAACTCTGTCTATTTAGGTTTAGAAATTTTAAAGTGTAAGTTGAAATATGCTGATTTCTTCTGTGTACCTTTTTGAGTGATTCAAGAGCTTTAAGGGTTTGGTGTGGGGGTATTTACGAATTTATTTATAGGGGTAGTAGAGTGCAAAGTGGTCGAAAAGTGTCTTATACAAAACACCATACTTGTGGTAAAATGTTCCAATAGTCATTATAAAATGTCCCAATGTAGGTCCACAAATGGGTCAATAACCATCTTAAAAAGCTAAAAAAATTATTGACTTGGGTCTCTGCCCCTATTTAGGGGAGATGACCCAGTAGCAGCCCATGTCCACTACGTCTACCTAAATTATAGCACTATGTCTACCTAAATTATAGCACATGTACTAATAGACCTAAATTATAGCACATGTACTAATAGTAGATCACAAATGTACTAGTAGTTGATCATTTTTTAACTTTACTAATTGTTGATTGGTCCATTTGTGCAAAAAGTACTTTTTTTGTGAGTGGTTAATGGGGGATGACATAGACCACCTCTCACTCTATGAATTCTACAGAGAGTTTCGTAAATGCACAAAACATTAGCTCTAAACTCTTCACTCACCTATGGAGATTTACCAAAAAATTGTCAAATTGTGACATACAGATTACAAGTTCTAGGCGCTTGAAGTTAGTCTAAAGAACTAGTAAATTAATTAGATGCCCATTTGGAAATCAATAAATTATTTATGAAATTAATGGGGGATGCCCATTTGGAATCAGTGAACTATCAAGTAAATTAATGAGATGCCCATTTGGAATCAATAATCGATTTAGTATATTAATAGGGATGTCCATTTTGGATTAATAAACAACTGTATACGAACATATTGCGGGGTTTAGGTCAAACCCTCTTGAATTGCGCGCGAGTGGCCTGAAATAAGAAGGGCGGGCTGATAAATTTGTTGGGAAATTTGAATGTCTGTTGGGTAATGGTTAGATGGCAGTATAAGTTTGGTTTCTCAACCATTGATGCCCTAAAAGTTTAAGATTAACTTCGATTTTGCAGCAGAACCGCCCCCACTTACAATTTGTCACTGTAATTATGAAGTTACCATTTAAATCGTTGGATACAGCTGTCCCTCGTTGACTGGCGTGAGATGCTTATTCTTTGAATCGTTGGCTACAGCTGGCTCTGGTTCAGTGGCCAAGGTAGAAAAGGACATTTGTGGTCAAGCACAGGCACAAAGACAGGGCATTGCTATTTACGTATGAGTAATAGAAAATTAAATTAAATGAAAAATTTATTGCTCAATTGAGTACTGTTTCAAGTTTATTTTTATATGAAAGTAATGTTGGTATGTCAGGTGGGTTCTGGGCAAAGATTCCTGTACTGTAAAAAGTTAAGTTGGTAATGGATACCCCTGAAACTTTATTAGTAACTGAAGATTTTCTATCACTCTATCAAAAAAAATCCATCTTATTGGGGGAAAAATGCCTTGCGCTGACAGAAAAGAAATCCAAAAGTAGCAAGGTGTGAAAAATGCCTTGCGCTGACAGAAAAGATCTCCTAGTGTTAAACAAGAATATTGCTTTATACTTCCAAACTTCCTTTTCTTCCTCTTTTTCTCTTTAAAATGCTTATTCTCCACCTCCTGAAAAGCCTACTTTCAAATGTTTCACTAAGGACTCCAGCAAAAGCAGATTGTAGTTCGATACAAAGCTTTTGAAGCGCAAATCTCAACATTCGCGGAGATGTTACAGAGCGAAACATAGTCTAAACAGTCTAAAAGTGGGAGCTGTTGGGTGGACACTCCAAAGAGTGTTGGGATAAGTATATTTTCTGAACTTTCGGACTCCCAACAGAGGTCAATTTCTTTTGACTCCCTCTTTTCCTCGATGATGTGATTCGCCTCAACAAGCTATGGGCTGATGATCATTTTAATCCTTAATTTTTGTTTCTTCAATTATTGAAGTTGACAAAAAATCATTGCTATCATATCACCATTTAATTTAAAACTTCACAAAACTGTCATCTCTCCGTTTGCTCCCATCGTCCAAGAACTAGTGCTTCTTAATGCCTTCATTTTTACCATGTTCAACATACTGAAATAATATTATTAAGATTAGTTGGCCTCTTATGTTTATGCATTAGTAGTGTGTCATCATCAGCGACTTATGCATGAATATCATTTTTACCATATTCAAAATACTGAAATAATATTATTAAAATTGGTTGGCCTCTTATGTTTATGCATTAATAGTGTGTTATCATCAGCGTCTTATGTTTATGCATGAATATTGAGTTATCATTGGCGTCTCATGTCTCATGTTTCAGAGACGATTACATATTTTGAATAATTCAGACAATCAGGTGGAGAATTACAATAATCGGTTGTATCAACTTTCCAAAGATGATGCTTGATTCACAAACATTCTTTGTGAACTCGAAGGAGAGATTCAATAACGATATAAATAGTAACTCCAAAGTTTTACCTTGTACACTAAATAAACTATGTTAATCAGTTACTTTGATGATACACGTTGATTTCTTTGGTAATTACTAATAATGGACATGAATCCTTCAGCAAATGCAAAGACGACTTTTTTTTTTTGATAAATGAAAAACTAAATCATTTAAAAAGATTCACATCAACAAATTGCACTAATAGACCAATACCATTTAAAGTGAAATGCCAGAGCAAACAATCTACATACAAGCCCAATGTGAAAGACGTGAATAACAATGTTCTTGAACAACTATTTGGAATGACAAAATGATAAAGAATGACAAATAAATGAATCGTTTTCACATTATACTTCCCACAGATGAAACAAAGATTTTTTGTACTGTCTGTTTTCAAGGATTCCTGGACTTATATCAGTAATCTGATACTGATAGCAGTGATCTGATGCTTCCCTTAGGGAAAATAAATACAGAAATGAATCCTTTTTACAAAATAGCTTTTTTTCCAAATAATGGATGATAGACACATAGCTCACATTTACAAGAGATCGATACATTCAAATCTCAGGAAAGAGCCTAAATAAATACAACCTGCAAATTGTAAAAGCCTGAGCTATCTGTAACCAACCTATAATACAGTGTGCTTATATTGAACATTTCTTTATGAACTGGAATAGCTTTGAATATTGACAATTCTGAGATGATTTAACAGACCAAAATGCTCATTTTTATCAGGGTGTGCCTACTAATTATCTGAGTAGATAGAATGCGAAGCAGCAATTAGAGCAGCTCCAATTCCTGATCCGCCTTTGAATAACTCTATAACAACATGTTGAGCTGTCTCCTCCCCAAGGAGCTCATCAACAGCTACCTGCAAATATTGCTTAAATTTTGGGTAATATTCATAAAGAGCCCCATCCACAGCAATGACGGTCCTCTTCATCTTATTTGCTGTGTCACTCTTCATTCTGCTACTACCTGTTATGCCCGGGGCTCCATCTCTCCCAATCTTCTTAAGTATTCCAACGATGCCAGCTGCTGCCAAACGAGCTGCTCTCTGAGTGACTAAATCACACACTTCCACAATCAACTTCCTTACTTTAAAAGGAATACTGGGAATCTGCAATTACATTACACATTAATCTTTCAAAAATACACTAATTAAGGAAAACCAAAAACATCATCGCAAAATAATACACCTTGAAATAATCTTAAACATACAAGTTGTAAAACCAAAGCTATTAAAAACAAAACTATAATGTACCCCTAAAATATCTCTCATAACTCTAGCAACTTCTTGCAGATCAGCCGACTCATCCTGATGCATAGCTGAGATATATGGAGTCCTGCAATTTAAGGAAAGTTTCCATTAGAATCTCTCTCAATACTAGGAGAAAACATTAAACAAAGATTTAAGAAGAAACCAACAATAGAAAAACCCAACAGGTTTACCAACAGCATCACAGAGTAAGAAATATGTTTCCAAACGAGACCCATTTTTAAAAGCTTGATATATATTGCTTTGATAACATATAACAACATGACCTTTCCATCACCCACATATAAAAGAATTATATATGAAAATAATATGTAGTTCACAATTTACAAGTTTTTCCATAGACACCACAGAAAGAAATATTCGGCCACAAGTTGTGCTAGGCAAACAATAAATACAGTATCACAGAGATTCTTTTGTTGCTGGATACAAGCTAAAATATATTAACTGCCACATGAATGCTTGCACAGCATATGCCAAATTTGCATGAGATGGGGGTTACACCTTTAAGCACTATCCTAGTTAAAAAGCTACAGGAGGATCTGCATGTTACTCGCTCATTTGAAAGTTCCAAAGAGGCAACCTTCCTGATAACTCCAACTGAGGCATGTGCAGACTAGGTAAATTTACAGAAAAATTTAAAAAATTAAAAATCAAAACAGAGTGAACCATGTTACTTTAAAAAGTGCCACACAAAATATTTAACTGACGAACCCGAGGAGATATGGATTGAGAAGTCTTTCAGGGACTGAATCACCAAAGAAATCTGATTCTTCTGCCATCCTAAGAATCACCCTTCTAACAATGTCGCCAAGATACATTCCTGACACCAATTTCTCAAAACCCTGAACAAACAACATTTGAACCATTACACCTTCAAACACCAATTGTAAACATTGAATTGACTGGGTTTATTTCATGCTAGAAATTAGTAACTTGCCTGATCACCAGGATTCAGACTAGCTTTGTCTAAATCTTCATCATAAATGGTTCGCGGTAGATGAGAAGACCAGAAATTCCCCCACTCCATATTGACAACCTTATCAACCAATACAATTCTCAGGAAAGCTCTACAAATTCAATAAGTTGCAAAATAAAGATAAACTTATGTACTGAACTTAAAACCTTCTTTTGCACTAACAGTGAATAGATTCTTACCATTCCACCAGATTTTGAAAGTTGGCATTTAGTTATTGCATCTGCTCGTTCTACATAGCATGCATTTGTTCCAGTTCCAAGAATGACTGCAGCCATGACATCCTCATCATGATAGCGTGCCCAAGAAAGTGTCCCAACAGTGTCATTTACCTGATGTTTTCAAATTGAAAATATGCCTCTCAGAATGCTTAACAATATAAGTTGATCATTTTTAAAATTTAAGGTTTTGTATATATCACAATAACTTATTCCATAAAAGACACTACCTTTCAGGCTTTACAGGTTGCAATTTACAAAAGCTTCAATGCACCTTATAGTGCATTGTATTACATAAGCACTCTGAAGCTATCAAAATGATATAACTTATTTAAACCCCGATACCTAACCAGTTTCATAAACTACAAGACAAATGACAAAATTTATTTGAAAAGATAATATTTAAAGACAACTAGAGCTATTAGATTTCCATCCACCAGTAATATTAACTTGTTTTCTGGCTTCGATTGTGTAAGCAAATTTATTTAAAAAGACAAGCTAATATTTAAGACAGCTAGTTTAGAACAAGTCATTAAATAACATCATTTTTTATCTTTAACATTTGAAAAGACTGTTTGTGCATACCAATGCTGAAACTTGCATATTTAGCCTTTTCTTGGTTAGTGCCTTCTGTAAACAATCTCCAATATCCTTGCCAATCTATAAAGAAACAAAAGAAGTTATTAGAAAACACTTTCATAGACAAAAGATTAATAAACAAATATATATGTATGTACACAACACAAATTTTTGCTTTTTCTAAATATCTCACTATGCATTCAACATGCTTCTCCAAGTATGTAGCCATAAATTATAAATCATCAAAGGATTGGCACAAACAGCCAATGGCAGTATAATAAGTCTGGGCCACGGTAGCAGTAAAGACAAACCAGTTTGCAGTACATTTTGCAAAAGTCCCCCTACTTCTAAATTGTAACCAATGTTCTAAAGATTGATAAATTGGATACGCATGGGAAAATTTTAAAATAGTCTCAAAGTGGCAACAGAAGTTTTGCAATGGAGTTAAGTCTACAATTATATTCTTTGCAATACAACAATTTTTTGACCCCTTGTACCCTAAATGTCAAGTAGAACTGGGAAAGTAATCAAACATTCTTTTCCAGCAGTTGAATAGTTAAAACTTTTTTTGGAAACCTTAAACTTCATTTGTGATACATTTTCAATTTATTATTGCATAAGCTCTGCAGACTTCTGATCTAAAGAAAACAGGATCTTCTCTACTGAATGTCTGCAAATGCCTGTCTCCAACTGGTTGACCAAGAATGTTTCTCAAATGAAAGAGGTTGTTGGAACATTTGCTTGGACATGCTATTACAATAAGGATGTCATGGCAGTACTCATTTTTGGAACTGGAACAGATGCTTGCAATGTAGAACAGGCAGATTCCATAACTAAATGTCAACTTTCAATATCTGTTGGCATGGTAACATTCTATTCATCACCACTGCAAAAGAACATTTTATATTCAATATATAAGTTTATTTTCTTTGCAGCTTAGTTTTATGTGTAGAGTTAGATAATTCCAATTCCCAAACTCAGTGTAAAGATAAACATTAGCTCCAGAAAAGGCGTAGACATACTTTAGATTGCAACCAATTTTCACCGCTAGTCCATTGCTTACAATTGCCGATGAAGAATAGTTTCAAATTTTCCCAACTAATAACTCCGACCCATCATATCTGGCACCATATACTAGAGAGAAAAAGAAATGGAGAAAGAAAATACAAAGTAACTGAGAAATCTGTGTTTGTTGCTAAACATATAGTTTCATGCTTTGCCACAGCATTAAATAGAACATAGGCAATACCTACATTTCCAAAGCCAAAACAAACTCAATCAAATTCCTACTGCATAACTATCCTGACATATAGACCATGTAAAAGTGTCAAGAACCAATAAAAAACAATATTTAGATAAGATGTGGCCTGTCTTGCTGAAATGGTAATTTTTGGTTGATATGCAAAAGCAGCCGTATGCATAAAGGACTTCCAAGAAACTAGCAAAGTGCCATAAGTCAATTACTTTCTATCTTGGCTTTACATTTACTGATTAATGTATAAAGTTCAATTCAGTATTGAGTCACTGGTGGCTTCGACAATTCACATAAGTTTCCATAGCTTGTTATGCACCACACATCTGTTTTTATTAGGGCATCATTTTGAAGCATATATGATAAATATTCTATCTAAAACCCATAAGTTCGCTGCAAATAATTCCCTTGTAACACACTCTCTTCCCAATGCATAATTCTTGCTAATTACATGGAATCAGACACCATTAATGATCCATTCACACATACAGCATATGCTCTCTATCACCAGAAGCAATGGCACAAAACTTGCATTGCTCTGAGGACACATCTCCCCAAAAATACCGCATTCCCTATAAGGAAAAATTTTAAAAATTGGAGAGTTGGAGAAAACATTTCCCCCACTCCACCACCAACTCTGCCACCTCCACCAAAGATGCCACCAAGTCACTTGCTATATGGCAAATGCCATTACATACTGATTGAAACCTTTAGCTTTGTGAAAACTAGTTTGCCTCTCGTGGAGCATTTTGCCTTGAAAAGTTCAATTCACCTCAATTTGTATATCAGCGCTGCCCCCCACCACTGCTTCACTGCCATCCTTTTTCTGTTCCCTAGTAATTACCAAATTTGGGCCCTTGGTCCCCGCATCCCTGTAACATGTCCTGCATCCCCCATACAAAACTCCACGTAACTAAGTAAAAAAGTTGAAAAACAAATACTCCAGCTGCAAACGAGTTAAATTAACGCTTTACAGTTTAGATTATTCTACCAAGAGTAGAACAATTAAGGCTCTATGGAGCCAACCCCAAAATTCTGACAGTTAAACCCACCCTCATGTTATAGACTGACCAGAATCCATGGGAAAGACACAAATTCTTCATCTACAAATTTGAACATGACTAAAGTAAAGGGTGCAGGGATGTGCCAAAATTGGTTCAACTATACTCTCTATCAATTAATTTTAGTTATCAAATGAATACATCAAAGCATACAAGCAGACTATTCCACAACCTTGAATCCAATCTATATTACAACAGTAAAATACATAGAGTTACAACCTTGAATAATAAGTTATTAAAAACCCATATGCAGTGTGGAATGACCATCCGGACAGGCTGCTTCAGATCTCTATTTTGCAACAGTAATATAAATTAACATAACGTATCAATCTACTATTGATCCCAACAAAACATGTCCATCAAATTTCAAAGCATAACTCAATTTCTAAACAAACATTGACTTTAGTGATGCTCATATGTATGTATGTATGTATACACATGCACACACACCACGGGTGTGTGTGTATATATATTTATATATATATATATATATATATATATAGAGAGAGAGAGAGAGAGAGGACTCCTTGTCTGGAGAGTGAGACATGTAGCCAAAAATTCAATGTGAAAGCCATAGCCAGATTCAAAAAAAGATCAACAGAATCTTCAAGTGCTGTATAAACTAAATAATAATAGCCAATATATACTTCTTCCCTGAATTTGACAGTTGATCAACGCTTGAGATTATGTCGGGAGATCAGCCAAAGGTTGGCTGACTACATTGGACAATAATACTGGTAAAAACAGGTGTTTATTGTGTGCTCATAAAGGCATCACTGTCCAAAAAATGATCTTCAAAATTCACATGGATGAGGAAAAAAAAGGTTCTTGCAATCTTAATTCCTTTTTTTCATATCAGCAATATTTTCCAATTTTTCTGTGCATGGTTTCCAACTTTCCATCATAATCTATTGGCTATCTTAAAGAAAGAAGTCAAAATTTCCAGCCATCAGTTTATATAGCATTCCATCTTTCCAGATTAGGAAGGTCAAAACAAAGATAACTAGATCTTTTGCAGACTTCATGTATTGAGAGATAAAACTAACCGTGTCTAAAATTGCAAATCCTTTTGTCCACTTGATGAGTGTGCCTGAGGAAACAGACAACTGCTTCGTTGGAAAAGAAAAAGTAAAGCCAAGCTCCCTTTGCCTTCCAGGAAGAGGCTGTAAACTATCATCTTCATTAAGCACAAACGCCTCCAGATTCTCTGCAATGAAATCAAAAAGGTCCTGCACACATTTAACAATTCAATAGAATTAAATGACTGGCTAAATGCAAGATATTTCAGAATATAGAACTGGGAAATCTGCTTCAGTGTGAAGGTATGATGTACAGGAGAGTTGGTAATCAGGTCATTTTCTAGGGCATATTTCCAATTTTCCAGACCTGTATCAAGGTATTTTATTGAGCATATTTCTAAACATTATTAATTAGAACATTTTGAGGTTCTCCACATGGTCCAATACAATTAAGCTATATTAGCAACATAAACATTAAAAAAACAAACTGTAAAGGGTTTCAGTCCCTTCAAAACCTGTTCCTGTCTTAATCAAATGCATAAACATCAAAAATTATGCACTAAAGAGCCTTGCACTAATTAATTTGTTGAGCAATCAACATTATAATCTGTGCGTGCTTCATCTCCTCCAGTATTGTATTCCTTCACTTTGTGGAAGTGGCTTAAACAAAAGCAGGAGCAAATAAGTTGAACCTCCACTAGCACACAACCCCAGGTTTTTGTCCCACAAAAAAGAAAAGATGGTAAATAAAACTGAAATCCTTTATCTAAAAGAATGCAATATTCTCACCTCAGTCGTTCCAAGCATTAACTCAGCAGGTATTGGAACTTCTTTACTTTCATGTTTCATGATTCCTCTCTCTTTTCCACCAAGTTGAACCCTCATTACTCTGAAATTTGTCCCACCCAAGTCCAGTGCATAATACAGTCCCTCCTCATCCCTGCACAAAATCAAGGAAAGAAATCAAGTAACAGATATAGGACACCTAATTGTTCCACAATTCCCTGTCAATCAACATTAAAAGGCAATGATAATTGCATTTACATTATCTACATGTTCATTTATAAATTATACTCTGCTTAAATATCGATAACATAAGGATACATGGTAAGCACCTACAGTAGCCCATCAATTCCTGGTAATCACAACATAAAATGGCAACAAGGAATCTATTTCTAATAGTACACTGCATATAGAACTTTTGGCCAATGTGAGACCCCCAGGTTAATCCATGTTAATTGCCCTTGTTAGATCCATACACTTCAACCGTCCCAACACTACTCGTACCACCAGGCGAGACCTCAAAGATGAACCACTATGAGCCCCTTTGATCTCAGTTCCAACATCATAGCCAGAGGCATCCGATAATTTTGTCTACTGTTTCGTCCACTCAGATGTCCCACGCAAGTTCCCTTAACGATGCTTTGAACTCTTTCGCAAGATACAGTGCTTCAATGCGTAATACAGCAATGACTAGAGTTTCCCCCTACCTAAACCGACCAATTACTATGATGAGAATATAAACGAAATCTACCCTGCCGTGCATGTCCAGGTAGACAACTCTTAGATTGGGCAGAAAACTAGATGACATCTATAAATATTACTGAACTTGAGCCTCGCTGAATCAACTCGCCTCTACTGAAGAGTACAAATGTTTATACACTGTCAAATAATAGGACTCGCGTAACAAATACACAGCAAAACCAAACAAGTAAACATCATATTAAATGGAGATGTAGTTTATTTCCCCGATAACTCACTTGAAACAATAATCAGAAATGTCATCGCAGTTATCCACAAATTTTCGTGAAAACTATTCTTGTATTTATTCGGTTAACAAGTACGTTAACAAAAACAGATATTTACTAAAGAAAAAATCATTAAAACTTAAGGCTTGAATCTTTCGCATTCCATAATACTGAAAAGCAAAGAGCTTGTGCTAGAAACCCCAGGAGGGCTATTGAAAACAATCCAAAGAGGACAAAAATCCCCCACAAACATCTGGAGCAAACGAAAAGTCCTAGGTTCGAGTCTTGGAAAATTTAGATAAACTGAAGGAAGACGAAGAACTTAGCATACCCGTTCGGAAGAGTATCCACGAAAGTGAGCAGCATCTTGAGCTTACTGCCTCCTTCAGAAGCCAATCCAGCATGCATCTCGACGGCCATGGCGTCCACCAACTGTCGCAACCGCTGTAAAGGAGTCGAACACCCCTCTTCGAAATCCCTCAAAATGCCGAGCAACCGGTTCCACTTGGATCGACTCTTCACCCTCCTCGCAACCAACAGCGCCGCCACGGCACAAGACGCAGCGGCGCAAGCCACAGCGCAGCCCACCACCGCCTTTCCCATATCCTTCTCCCCAACTCGTCTTGACAATAAGCCAGTTGCTACAGCCGTCAATGACAGGAAAATCGTTCGCGCGCCATAATTACTCCACTCCACACCCCTAAACACGTCTCCACTCGCCAATCAATCAGAAAACCCTGCAATTCCACCAAGGGAGACTCTGGCGACCTCCATTCAGAAAGTCTGTCCAGGCGCCTGCTCATGAATTATATTTCCAACTTTACAAATCTTTTAAATTTCTGCTCTACAGCAAGGCGCTCGAAATCCGTACGAGGATGCACGCAAACTGTTTGACAAAATGTCTCTATCGGACTCCCTCTTAGTTAATTTTTCTTTTATTAAACTCCGAGTCGGTTGACGTTGTGAAACGAGACAGCCATGAATTCTTCACCCATTCCAAACTAAGACCAGACTACCAACAACAATATAAAAATCTCCCGACCCTTCACTTCGCCTTCTCAAATTTCCCTCTTCCCTCTTCCCTCCTCCCTTGTCCTACGCCTGCTATATGACCTACTTCAATGGCTTCCAAACTTGGCACTTGACGGCGCATTAACGGTGCCTTGGCGCAACCGCGGAATGACCGTCTCTTTTGACGGCGGTACGTGGAGGACAGGAGCTCTGCGCAATAATAGTAATAATAAAACCCGTATATTTGTACGTACCCTGTCTGCCGCCTGGGTAAATACGCTTTTCCGACCACGTTTTGCACGTGCGAAAAGAAAAGCATGTTAAGTTAGCCATCTCCATCCTGGTTGATTCGCCCTAGTCCCAGTGCCCCATGGCTCACGACCGCCGCCCTAACTATCCCATTCCCTCATTTCTTCAACCCTCAAATTTCATCATGTTTGTTTATTACTATTGGGTGGACCACCAATTACCATCTTGTCAACTTCCATATTGACTTTAATGGAGGATGGATCCCTTTCAATGACTCCAATTCTTTTTATTTAGAATGAAAAAGGAATGGTTTTGGTGTTTTTATAATGGAGGATTTTTTTCATTTATATAGTTGTTTTATATATTTGGTGGGAGATTGCAATTCTTAAGTAGAACTTCTTTGACCACGGGTCAAGCATTGAGGAGCATCTATTTTGCAAAATTTGCCCAAGGCATTGATCTTGGTCTCATCCTATATGATTGGGAAACAACTAACCAACCAAAACACAACTTATATGAAGGATAACTATTTTTATTTAAACTATCATTTGTATGGGTTGTGTTTTAGTTGGTTGAATAGCCATTTTTATGATGATTTTGAAGCCCTACACATAGCCACTATCCAACAAACTAAACTGCAACCCTTATGAAGCAAAACACTCATTCATGAAAACTATTATGTTTCCACAATCCAAAAGAATGTTGTATTTTCTAGATTTGACTGTGTACATCAATGTTTCATATCACACTTCATGATACATCATCGGGATGCAAGAAAGTAGCATCCTGATGATGGATCACAAACACTATCTTACATCATAAAGATGGATCATGGATTGTGATCCAAAATGTTGATGTTAAAAATTCTCATTTAAATTATTTGTTTGGGGGCATTGATCTTGATCTCATCTTATACAATGTACAATGACTAACCAACCAAAATGCAACTCATATGAAGGAGAACACTCAACTTTTTGTTTTAAAAATTTCATTTGCAAGGGTTGTGTCTTAGTTGGTTGAATAGCCATTTTTTTTATGATGTTGAAGCCTTACGTGGCTACAATCTAACTAACTAAAATGCAATTCATATGAAGGAGAACACATTCATTTAGGGAATTGATATTGTATGATGGGAAATGAATAACCAACCAAATAAAACATAAGTCATATCATATGATGGATCCTTTTCAATGATTTCAATCTTGGAAGCACTCACCTAGCAAATAAGCTTTAGATGGATGAATTGGTGGAAGTTTCACGAGGATGAAAAAGAAAAGGTTTTGATTTTTTTAAATGGAAGATTTTTTACTTCTAAAGTCATTTTACATATTTGGTATGAGACTACAAACCTTAGGTGGAACCTCTTTACCTAAATAGTTAAGCACTAAGGGGTATTTATCTTACAAAATTTGTCTAAGGCATTGATTTTGGTATCATCTTGTATGAGGGGAAACAATTAATCAACCACCTAAAACGTAATTCATATGAAGGAAAACATTCATTATTTTCTTTTAACTATCATTTGTATGGGTTGAGTTTTAGTTGGTTGAATAGCCTTTTTTTGTGATTTCAAAACCTTACACTTAGCCACTATCCAACCAACTAAAATGTAACCCATATGAAAGAGAAGTTAAAATTGAGGAACATTGAAAGGGGAAGGGGGTAAATCAATGTTCTGAACTTTTGAAATATTTTAAACTGGTTGCATAACCATGTGTAGACGCTCAAAAATGGTTCACATCTACGACCTCATCACTTCTTCATACTAATTTGTCCCATTTTCTCATTCTACTAACTTTGATCTTTTGGCCAGATTGACCATATTTCGTCATTTGTATCCCCTTTCACATCAATTTCAAATCAACTCAAAATCATATCAAATCAACTCAAAATCACCCCAAATCAACCCAGAATCACTCAGAATCAGTCCTAATCAACTCGAAACATATCAAACATCCCAAATCAATCATCATTTATCCGCTCTTAGGCATTGTTGTGGCTTTCAATGCCCTGGAAACCTATCAACTTATCAATCTTATCAATCTGACCTTAGTACTGTCATGGCTCTCAGTACTAGGTCAAAATATCATTCATGTCATTCAATATTTGATGTTGTTGAGGCTTTCAATGTCAGATCATGGCATCATCAACCATTTCAATAATATTGACAATGTTCGTCAGTGTTATTATGATCAAACCTTATCAATCAATTTCAATCCTGTAGCATTTACAATGTCGGTTAAATGTTACATATCAATTAATTCATGTCATATGTCCTTGGCATGTTATCAATTTCGATCTATCAATTAATTTGACCATGGATTTGGTCTACATTTTCATCATCTTATTCGATATCCATCATCGTCACATTTTCATCAAAGGATACGGTCGCATTCATTTAATCAATTTGGCCAATCATCTACTAATTTTCTCTATAGGATTAAATAACCCATAATTTAATTCTATTATTCTCACTAATTATTCTTCCTGATTCTCATCTTCAATTAATTAATTTTATTAATTAATTGATTCATTATCTACAAACCATGGAAATTTACAATTTCCTAATTTCTATTTTCCATCATTAATTCCATTTTCTACTAATTCTTATTTTGTGGAATAAAAGAATTTTTAATTCAAATATTCCATAAAATATTTCATCATCATGACACTTGGATGTGACACCTCACGGATTCTCCTTTGACACTTGGCTGAGATTTGTCATAATCAAATATTCTTATCTCTTATGCATGTCCCTATTTGGCTTATTCGTCATAGATTCTTGGCTTTAAGTGGGTTGAGGAATCTTATGACGCGTCATAGATTCTCTTCCAAATTTGACTCTCGTGTGTCATAGAATCTTACTTTTGGCATATTCTGTCATATGCGTCATAGGAATTATTATTACCTCTTACGCATGTCCCTATTTGGCTTATTCGTCATAGATTCTTGGCTTTAAGTGGGTTGAGGAATCTTATGACGCGTCATAGATTCTCTTCCACATTTAGCCAAATTTGACTCTCATATGTCATAGAATCTTACATTTGGCATATTCTGTCATATGCATCATAGGAATCTCTTGCCACATCACATGTCTATGGGTGACAAATCCAATGCTCTCACCCTACATGAAAATTATAAGATGAACACTCTTTCTCTCGTCCTTGAGTCTCTGGAATCTAGAATGCTGAAGTCTTGAGTCTCTAATTTGCATTTTGCATTCTCTCTCACACATAAAATCACACTTCAAGTATTCTCATGGCATTATCACTATCATAGGCTTTTGCTTCAATTTTGTGTGCACTATAAGCAACTTTGGAGCTACAATCATTTGGAGAAAAAAGAAGGACATGGGAGCTACAAACGAAAAAGGGAGTTTTTTATTATGTTTGCTTTCTTTTGTTTAGTTTGGCTTTCATGGTAAACTAGTGGGTGCTAACGCATGATTATTGAGCTTTGTGATTTTCTCATAGTGTGTTATGCATTTAACCCGTTTTTCTAGTCCTACATTTAGTGAACCTGACGTGAACATGCATATCTAACTTGGGTTTTCTTGTTTTGTGCTTGTAGGTGCAAGGAAGGAGCTCACTTGGAAGGGTATAATGACTATCTGCTCTTCCTTTTCACACCTAGATCTGTACTATTGGAGCACACCTAAGTTCATAATAAGCACATGCACCAATCAAAATCTGCATTTCAAGCTCCTACCACTCTCTAGGACATAGATTAGGTGATTTTTGTGTTACTGATGGTCTATTTGCAGCATGTGGCAATCGTGGGATGAAGACATGATCATAAACTACTAATGCTTTGTTTGCAGGACGTTGTCGAAGACTTTGTGTGTCTTTCAAAACTATGTGTGTGGATTTCCTAGACTAGATAACATTTCGTTTGGTGCTTAAAAAGAACCTTTTTCTTTTCTGCCTGGCGTGTCTACAGTGCTAGATCCCTAGGAGTTGCATTGGACGTATCCTCTCCCCTTGCCATTCGTGGATCTTGGGTGTAAGAGAAATCCATGTAACTTCTATAGGAGGCCTACCTTGGACCAAGATACTCGATATTGGGTATCCCAGGGGACGACCTCAAAGCGGTAACAGGCCAAAGCTAGGTCAACGTTCCAGCTGCTATATAAAACTTGATTACAGTGGAAGCTATGTTGGCGGTATTGCTGCGTGATAGCTCTCCTCCAGTACCCTTGTGGTGCGTCAAACCCCGATTCTCGGGGCTGGGAGACCTTCTGCGAAAGTTTATCATTAACTTTCCAAACGGAATGCCCTTACTAAAAACCATGTTTTAGTGGCCAAAATCCTTTCTATCCACTGGCTCAAGGGGTCACCCATGCCCGTGAAGACATCCTACATTCTCGTGGTCCTTAGTAGAGGCAATAGTCCCTTGGGAAGTCATTCCCCTTGGGAAGCGGATCTTGGTAGCCCTGAGAAGTGAGTGTGCTGTAAGGGGGAGCCTGTGGTGCCAAGATCCTAGGTTGTCTGCTCTGGATAAGCGCGGCTAAACTTCGGTTCAAGTAGGAATTCAGTGGATACAGTCCTAAAAGCCCAGGTTGTGCTGTGTTTGTTAACTTTTACAACAGTTATTATTGTCTTAATGTGTCTTGCGTGTGTGTAAAACATAATCAAGATAAAAGCCAAACTTTTAAATTTACACCTTGGATATCATTTGAACTTGTCAAAACCTCACACATTGCCAAAACATTTCAACCTTTATCAAACTTTGCAAACATTGATTCAACACACTCGAACCTTGGAAAACATGGCGACTTGTGCTCTTAAATGTGCTTGGAAAAATGTAGATCTCACACTTGCATAGATTTCACTTGCATTCACCCTAGTCCAGGCTTCATTCTTACATCATATAGACTTCATATTGCACCTTTTAGTCCTCATTACTTTTCATAATGCATCCATTTAGGTTCAGTTTTACTTTCCTTAGTTTTTGCATTCCCATCTCAGAATCAGCACTTTGCATTCACCACCTTGCATCTTTACATACCTATTCATCATCTTGACCACTTTATCCATCATTCTGGGTGTCCTAATCATCATTTTGAGCATCCAAACTGGCCCTAACACAATCCTCTACCATTTACCTCTCTGTGACATCCCGCTTAGCATCACCATCATTTTGAGTCCTCAAAATGTCATTTTGAACCCCCAAAACCTTTGAATTTAGTCAAAAATCTAGACAAAGTATAAGTCTTAGAGTATCTCCTAGTGTTGACGGATAATGGATCTTGACTAGTCTTTTTATCTTTTCTTATCATTTTCTTTGGTCAAAATCTATCTATGTCTTGATATCTTTGACCTTTTCATCTTTTATCAATTTGATCTTTTCATCTTTTATCAGTTTTTGGTCAAGATCCAAAGTCCTTTATCACAAGGTTAAACTCCTAGACAAAATACTTTCTAAAAGGTTTTACCTAAGTTCAAAACTTTCCATATACCCTTGTCATAGCATAATCATATCCCTAGCATCCTCAAACGTCATTTTGACCTACCCTAGTGGTATATCCCCTTCATATTGCATTGATCAAAATCCTTAGCATCATTTTCACTACCAAACCCTATCAAATTGTCCATCAACCAAATTACCTTATTGCGCATTTACCCTCATTTTGCATGTCCCAAACATCATTACAAACCCTAGAACATCATCCTTTGCATGATATACCTTGCATACATCAACCTGTAGCATCCTTAGGAAGTCCAAAACATAACCCTAATTATCATTTTGCATACCTTAGAGTCATTTTCATCTCCTCTAGTCAAACTTCAAAACATCACCTTGCATTTGCATTTGCATTACATCCCTAGGACATTTGAACTTTGCACATCAAAACTATAATTCATCTAGCATTTCCTCACATTTCATAACATTCCTAAACAATTAAAAATCCCAAAAAACACTCATATCTTGCATACCCATCACTCTTTGCACTCTTAGGTATCATGCCAGCACTTACTAGGAGACAAGCAGCTCAGAGACCAGAGGAACTTTATCAACCTTTTTTTTTTTGAGGCACAAGCACAACCAAAACCTCATCCAAGACAAAGAAAGAGCAAGAAAATCCAACAAACCTTTGACGAAGACCAAATTGAGACATCGCAACCATTACTATCAGACCCTTTGAATATGTATCCGCAAGATCCTCATAATCAAGCTATGGCACAACAAACCTTGAACAATGCACCTATTATGAGATTTCCTCCAAACACTTCCCCCACACATGGGATGGTTCAATGGAGTCCTGACTTTGAACCTATATTCGTGCCAATGCCACCAGGAGAAGGAAGTGTACCAACCTCACCTGAAGATGAACAATCACATGCATTTGAATTCAGCCAACCTAACACATCAAACATACAACAAGGTATTGTACACGTAAGTGATGACTCTGACACTGATTATGGCATCACTGATGAAGAAATGGCTAGGGCATGTCAAGACAAAAGTTTTCGCAAGAACTTCAAATGTTTGGCAGCTCAAGAAATTGTCAAATTTAACCCAAACTTGGAAGGTCCTAGGTCCAAAAATCAAACCAACACAACAATTGAAAACATCCAACCCATGATAAATTTGGACTTAGACAAGAGAAAACAACCTTTGAATTTTTTAAACACAATAATGGCACCTATAAGATCCCATCAAGAACCAACAATTGAAATCCTCCAAAGTACATTTGAACACATCAATGTTAACCCCTTGTTTGATGAAATACCACCAATCCCTAAACACCCCAAAAGGACATTAAGACTTGATTTTAGTCACATGATGCAACAACAAGATGAACCTAAAGGGACCTATGCTCTAGGGATGCCAGACATACCTTCTTTGGAGGCAAATCAATAAAGTACACCTTTGCTTCTAATGTTACCCCATGCTACGACATCAAACACTATGGAGCCTCTCATAAATACAACATTTGAAATATCAAGTGCAACCACCCCTATAGATGCACAAAGGAAAAGTCTTATTGACATTACGCCCATTCCTAACAGGGACACATCTCATAGTCAAGTCAATATGATGTCACAAGCAGGAACATCTAAAACACAAAGGTACCAAAACAAGAATACAAACATGACGTTCAATTCTCAAGGACTTAGTCAACCCCCACGACAACAACAACCTACAATGGTACAAGGACTCGACACTTCCAAGGCACAACCAAGTCTACATCTGCTTGACACACATCCCACATATCAACAACAACATCAACACAACAACAACAACCACAAGTGGGGCAAACATCCAACATTCCTAACACGCAATCCCATGTGGACCCACTTGACTTACACACAATTTATCAAAAACAATTCCAACAACAACAAATGATGTTTGCTAAACAACAAGAGCAACTCAAGCAACAGTTGGAATACCAAAAATGCCTTGAGCAACAAATCCCATACCAACAATATTTGTTACAACAACAACATGTGCCACAACAACCTCAACAAATACCTCTAGAACAACAAGCACGTACGTGGTCTCACATACAACCAACAGAGGTATCCCAACAACAACCACAACACACGACACAACAACAACACATAGTACAACAATCGCAGTCAATCCCACAACAAATGCCACATCAAATACCACAATGAGTTCCCCAACAACAGGGACCTTTCTGTCTTCGAGGTGCCAACCTACCTCCACCACCTAGCGAAACTTCATTAGACTCATTAGACACAGAAATGTCAGAACCAAGTAGACATAGTTCTCGCCACAGCAAACGGTCTACTCATAGACACAAAAGACTTGAAGGAAAGACCATCATGCAAAACCCCAATGAAGAACTATTACAACAATTCAAACAACTTTCCAAACAAGTCGAGGCATTGGGAGTCCAAAAGAAACAGGCTCTATATACAGAAAGGGACCTACGTCCTAACCCATTCAATAAAAGTCTATATATGCCTCCATTCCCAAAACACTTTGAAGCTCCAAGGTTTGAAAAATACTGAGGAAAAGGCAACCCTATTGACCACATCAGAGAATTTTGTGCTTCATGTACCAAACTTAGCGATGAGCCCACGTACCTTATGAGATTGTTCCCTCGTTCTCTAGGTGGGCCTGCACTTGAGTGGTACTCCAAACTTCCTGGTAATATCAAATCTTGGTCAGAGCTAGCAAACAATTTTATCTCCCACTTTTCCTTTAACATTACAAATGAGGTGACACTTTCTGATTTGTGCTCAACTAAACAAAAGACAGGAGAATCATTCATCACATTCTTACTGCGTTGGAGAAGCTTAGTTAGTCAATGCTCACTAGACATTCCTAAAGAACAACAAGTAAACTTGTGCATTGAAAACTTAGTCCCAGACTTAATGTATAAACTCAAAATCAAGAGTCCAAGCACCATTTCTAAACTCATGAAAAAAGAAGCTAGTATTAAAGATGCTCTTATCCGTAAGGGAATCCTCAAGATAAACAAATAAAACAAAAACACCAACTCGTCTAATTGACAAGGCAAAAATTTTCTCCAAAAATAAGAATGTGACTAATGATGGCATTGTGGATGCCCGCACAACCTCAATTGACTTTGAAAGGTGCAAACCCCACAAATTCACAAACTCCTAATCAAACATCAGCTCCACAACAGAAAATTGAGCCTTCCACACAAGACAAAAGACATCCTAGAACCAAGGATAGAAAATTCACACCATTGGGAATACCACTTGAGACTGCATTACAACAGTTACTGAGTAATAACTTCTTGCAGCGACCCCCAATCAAAGATGAACCACTGACTAAAGCAGATTGGTGGGATGACAAAAAGTATTGTGATTACCATCGCACCAAAGGACATAAGACTTCATTGTGCTTCCAACTGAAACATGCAATACAAGACCTTATTGATGATGGTGTAATCACAGTTGATCCATCACTGTTAGCATCCAACTCTGATCACACTATTTTCAAAGATCCTTTGGGTAATCATGACAAAGAGAAACCCTCAAGTTCAAACTCAAACTCGCAAGGTAATGTGAATTACACATGCACCGCCTATGACTACACCATCAATTGCTTTAATGAGTCTGACTTTCGCATATCCACATTCATATTAAAGGCTGAAAACCCTCGTTGTGCTGTCACTACACGCCATAGCAAGATCACCCTACCTGGAGCCCTAGCTAGACCTATTGCTTCTACTAGACCTATACCCCCATCTATACCTATTGCTCCTACTTCAGTTGATTATAGCCTTGTTGAACAACTCGGAAAAACCCCTGCACAAATATCCATTTTGGACCTACTGTGTGCATCTCCCAAACATCAAAAGATCTTGGAGCAAGCCCTTAAAGAGTCAATAGTCCTAGATAACATGGATGTTGCCCAGTTCCAAGCCATGGTTGGGAACCTATCCATGTCACAACATATCACTTTTTCACCCCGAGATATTCCTAAGGACAAACCTAACCATAATGATCCCCTTTATCTTGAAGTCTTCATCCATAATGCCAAAGTCAGACGTGTCTTAACAGATGGAGGAGCAGGACTGAACATCTGTACTCTTAAGGTTGTCAACAATTTGGGTTATTCTGAAGATGATATAGATCCCTCTTGAAGAATCACAATTAAAGCTTATGATGATGGTGAATGCTTCTCTAGGGGCATCATCACATTACCTGTCAGAGTTGGTCCAGCCACTGAAGACACATTGTTCCATGTCCTAGATATAGAAATGAACTGCAACATGATACTGAGACGCCCTTGGCTTCATGCTATGAAAGCAGTGCCTTCTACATATCATCAATGTCTGAAGTTTTCCTATCACAACATAGAGGTTACCATCCCAGGTGATCCAGATCCTTTCCAATTTTGTGCTAATCTAAGAGATGCTACTACATACCAAATCCCAACAAACAATGAAGCACAACCCACAAATTCCTCTAAGTATGTGGATGCTGATATATTGTTCAGTAAAGCCAAGGAAAAGATGAAGATTGAAGACAATGGGTGTGGAGAGTACTTTATGTCTCAAGTCTCTCACATTAGGGAGTCACCACTTTCTCCCGTCAATACAAAGAATGATACTTCTATCAATGAGAATACATCCGTATGTATTGAGAAAGCAAAAGAAGAAGGAGAACCCACTTTGATATCTCCTAGCAAGTATGGACTTGGGTTTACCATCATGCAGAAACAAGGCTCTGATGGCTATAGTGGTCTTGGATCTCTGAAACAAGGAATCATTGGACCTATCACTACAGAAGGACAACCTCCTAGTTTGGGGCTTGGATTTAAACCATTATGAATAGGTCCTCCTAGTACCACAATACCTACATGTAAGACTATGGATGTTTCAAACGATGAAAAGGCATCTGAGGATATCCCACTTGAAACCAACAATCCCCTGGCCTTTAAGCATAACCCCAATGATCCAGTTGAACCAGTTACCCATATATCTACCTTCAACCAAAGCCCATTCAACACTAATGATGACATCTCCTCAAGTTATCCCGAACCTTTGGATTGGGACCAACGTGGACCACCAATTTTTGATCAATTCGATGATGATGACACTCTTATAATAGACTTTGAAGGAATTATGATTGAAGATCATAAAGAAGCAATTTCTTCTAAAGAGAACACATTGGCATACTTTGGGGAGCCTACTCCACCTCCTAGTTACAAAGCAAAAAGAGAAAGAAATAACAAGCATAGGTCTCTTGGTGAAAATCGAAAGGCACCATTAGACCATAAAAAATCAAAAGCTAAGAAGCTCCCAAGGATACAAAATGAAAAATATGATGCCACGAATATTAGTGTTCTAGTGTTCAACATGCCACAAAGTCTTTTGGAGCTTTCTCAATCAGCATTCATGCAAAAGGTCATTGGTCTCAACCCTCCCAACCCTCCCTTATATCCCTTTGTTTATCCCCAAATCCAACTACCTACTTTGTCCAATAACCAAAATCAGTCCTTTATCCAACAAGCCTTTGCATATGTAATCATCAGTGACATCCCACACGACATTTCTATTGACCCAATTATCCTTAGATGCCTTGATTCAAAAGAGATAGACATTGTCTTACATATGGTATGTGATGGTATCTCTCGAGGCCTTTCTAGTGGTTTGATTTTAGCTATAGACTCGAAATGAGTCCTATGTAGTTATGGTCAGTCATGGATCCATAGCTCATCAACTAGCAGCACCAACAACAGATATCTTCTTAGCATTTGTCAGTGACATTCTTGATTCCATCTAAAAGTCTTGAAAAAAATACCAAAAAAATAGCAAAAAGTCATGAAAAAAGAAAAGAAAAAAGTGAAAAAAGTCATGAAAAAATGGATGCCTTGATGAAAACCTGGCAAACAGGCATCTTGGCACGAGAATTTGGGTCAAGAGAAAAATTTCGTCCTAAAGTGAAAACCTGGCAAACAGGCGCTTTGGGCAAGTACCATGGTGAAAACCTGGCAAACAAGGCCATGTGTAATCAGTGTTGCTCCTTCATCTATCAGGATTCCATCTGGTCTTTCCCCCCTATGTCATTCCTTGATCATATCCTTCATATTGCAAGACATCCTTGGTTCCTTATCATGGCTCACGAACTGGTTAATGTCCTTTGTTATCTTACCAAGCATTACCAGTCTATACACACTTTGTCATTGGCCTTTGTACATAGTTTGTGTCTACTCTAGGGGCATATTACCTACATGGTCCATGAGTTTGAATTTGAACTGGGGACATATCCCTAAGTGTTTTTTATCCATTAGACCTATCGCATAACGGATTGGAGCTAACACTTGTTTATGCTTATACGATCCTAAAAAAATCCCTAAAAATCATAAAATGTCCTGAAAAAATCCCTAAAAATCATAAAATGTCCTAAGAAAATCACTAAAAATCACATAATGTCCTGAAAAAAATTCTTTAAAAAAAAAAAAAATTCAAATACGATCCTGAAAAAAGTACTAAAAATCATAAAATGTCCTAAGATAAACCCTAAAAATTGTAAAATGACCTGAAGAAATCAGTCACACAAAAAAATCAAATATCCCCAAAAACCCTAAAAATCACAAAACCTGTCAAAAATTTGCAATAAACCTTGTACATATTCACTGTGGATAACCACCCCTTTTGCGTTCACACTTGCACTTTGCAAATTGAAACTCAAAGCACTACACTTTCAAGACAATCACAATATCTGTGCAACATGAACCAACAATCAATCCAACATGTCACTATGAACTTATCAACTGAATCCACAACCAGAACTATCACATTATCAACATGTCGAACACTATATACACACCTAAAACATTAACAAGAACGTAATAATGGACAAGAATAGCTGTTGGCTCACACTGTTTAGTGAGTGATTTATTTTTTCTTTGTTTTTTCTTTGATCATGTCCCTATGCTACTCGATGATATAAATTGATCTATGAGAGTGGCTAGGATGGTTCATGGTCATCTTTTTTCCATTTCTGTCTGTTACAATGTACCTTTTGAGAGTCTGGGGCATGTGCATATGCCTCATGAAGGACAAGGTCATTCTCTATTTGCATCGTGCTTGTTTACGCAAAAGGCTTGCATTTGCGCTCTGGCCCTTTATGCCATGATACGTTGCATTCCATTTGCCATATCAAAATAAAGCTCCATTTGACATATAGTGCACTTTCTAGAAGCAAAAGTCTTTCCATCATACTAACATCTCCTCATCTCATCTTTCTTCATCATCTCATTCTCCATCACCATGATCATGTCTTCTGATTCACCAAATCATCTTCCTCTTGCATTCATGCATTCTTGCATCATCCTGCACTGTCAATCAACTTTCTATGGCTTTCCACCTGGTTCAACCTTAGTCTGACATTTGTCTCATCATCTTTGACCAACTACGACCATTTTTGATGATTTCCCTCAGGTTATGACATCTTTCCATCATCTTGGGCATGCACGTACAGTTTTGGGTCATTCCATCAATTGCTATGGTTTTGTCTTCTTGTTGTCGATAAATTGACTTATCATATGCTTATCTTAGTCAATTTATCAAGGGGGCACCCACATATATCATCCCTACTAGGGCATGTTGTGGCTTTCTCATCAGTTATTCTTTGATACAACGCTCTAAATCACATTGTATCAAAGAGGGGCAAAATGTAGATGCTCAAAAATGGTTCACATCTACGACCTCATCACTTCTTCATACTAATTTGTCCCATTTTCTCATTCTACTAACTTTGATCTTTTGGCCAGATTGACCATATTTCATCATTTGTATCCCCTTTCACATCAATTTTAAATCAACTCGAAATCATATCAAATCAACTCAAAATCACCCCAAATCAACCCAGAATCACTCTAATCAACCCGAAACATATCAAACATCCCAAATCAATCATCATTTATCTACTCCTAGGCATTGTTGTGGCTTTCAGTGCCTTGGAAACCTATCAACTTATCAATCTTATCAATCTGACCTTAGTACTGTCATGGCTCTCAGTACTAGGTCAAAATATCATTCATGTCATTCAATATTTGATGTTGTTGAGGCTTTCAATGTCAGATCGTGGCAGCATCAACCATTTTAATAATATTGACAATGTTCGTCAGTGTTATTATGATCAAACCTTATCAATCAATTTCAATCATGTAGCATTTACAATGTCGGTTAAATGTTACATATCAATTAATTCATGTCATATGTCCTTGGCATGTTATCAATTTCGATCTATCAATTAATTTGACCATGGATTTGGTCTACATTTTCATCATCTTATTCGATATCCATCATTGTCACATTTTCATCAAAGGATATGGTCGCATTCATTTAATCAATTTGGCCAATCATCTACTAATTTTCTCTATAAGATTAAATAACCCATAATTTAATTCTATTATTCTCACTAATTATTCTTCCTGATTATCATCTTCAATTAATTAATTTTATTAATTAATTGATTCATTATCTACAAACCATGGAAATTTACAATTTCCTAAGTTCTATTTTCCATCATTAATTCCATTTTCTACTAATTCTTATTTTGTGGAATAAAAGGATTTTTAATTCAAATATTCCATAAAATATTTCATCATCATGACACTTGGATGTGACACCTCGTGGATTCTCCTTTGACACTTGGCTGAGATTTGTCATAATCAAATATTCTTATCTCTTACACATGTCCCTATTTGGCTTATTCGTCATAGATTCTTGGCTTTAAGTGGGTTGAGGAATCTTATGACGCGTCATAGATTCTCTTCCAAATTTGACTCTCGTGTGTCATAGAATCTTAGTTTTGGCATATTCTATCATATGCGTCATAGGAATTATTATTACCTCTTACGCATGTCCCTATTTGGCTTATTCGTCATAGATTCTTGGCTTTAAGTGGGTTGAGGAATCTTATGACGCGTCATAGATTCTCTTCCACATTTAGCCAAATTTTACTCTCATGTGTCGTAGAATCTTACATTTGGCATATTCTGTCATATGCGTCATAGGAAACTCTTGCCACATCGCATGTCTGTGGCTGACAAATCCAATGCTCTCACCCTACATGAAAATTATACGATGAACACTCTTTCTCTCGTCCTTGAGTCTCTGGAATCTAGAATGCTGAAGTCTTGAGTCTCTAATTTGCATTTTGCATTCTCTCTCTCGCATAAAATCACACTTCAAGTATTCTCATGACATTATCACTATCATAGGCTTTTGCTTCAATTTTGTGTGCACTATAAGCAACTTTGGAGCTACAATTATTTGGAGAAGAAAGAAGGACATGAGAGCTACAAACGAAAAAGGGAGTTTTTGATTATGTTTGCTTTCTTTTGTTTAGTTTGGCTTTCATGGTAGTCTAGTGGGTGCTAACGCATGATTATTGAGTTTTGTGATTTTCTCATAGTGTGTTATGCATTTAACCTGTTTTTCTAGTCCTACACCATGAAATAATATTAACAAGAAATAAATTGTTGAACCACAAAGTAAACATCCAAAAACTCATGACACCCTGATTTTAGTGTAGAAACCCAGTTAAGGAGGAAAAAATATGGTCAAGATGGAACCTGTTGGTGTTTGAAAACTACTGCGCAACAAAATGCTCAATACCAAAATGATAAGACTCAAATAATCTAAGGATTAGCCAGTTCCTATCATCAATTACATAAGTAAACCAATTGGACCCAACTTCAACAAAACCAAGGGTGGTTTCCTACTCTTTAGGCTCTACAAAACCGAGGTGGGTATACCTAGGGAGGATTCTAATGCATACTGTTATATGGAGATTATCTTAGTTTCATTCTGATTCTCATCTCTTGCCCACAAGTACATGAACGATTTGCTTCACTTCTTTTATTGCTCTCAAATTTTTATGCATCCCCTATTAGTAGATCTGGTCATAATCCTCCTAGAATTCACAAATATTCCTTGAAATAGCAGCTACCTAAGACTTAGGAATTAGATATAAATGAGTGGTGACCAACATTTATAACTTTGAACAAAATAGAATGAAATGATTTTGATTTTAAAATTGATTTGATATATAGCAGCAGAATGCACCCTTGCCCACACCTGACTTATGTGACCGGTGCCTTATGCATTGGGCAGAAAAATGACTATTGGTGGGAGATCCAATTCAAATAACTTTTAAATGAATTAACCAATTCTAATCACTCATTTCCATTCTTATGAAGTATCCCTTTTATAAACTCACAAACCCTATTGATTTACTAAAGCATTTATATTATTCCTTGAATTAAAAGCAACAATGAAATCAACATACAACCAATCCAAATTGCATTCAGCCAATTTAAACCTTATTTAAATGACTTCAAAGCAGATAAACTCATAAAATGGAGACAGAAATTGATGACACAAATATAGTGTAAAAACCCCTTTGTATTATCCTTTTAGATGACTAATACAATGACCAATGGAAATCAGTGAAGAAGCGTGGAACATATTATTGATTCTCTCATTTCAATATATCCTCAGATAGTACCATTGGAAATAAACTCAAAGCAACTACATACTATTGGACCGACTATTTGTACTTTTCTTGAAAGAAAACAAAATCATACAAGTTTTTTGAACCCTCACAATGCCTTGAAAACTCATTTATATAACATGAGTTGCAACAAGCAAAGGGCAATTGCTATTGACAAGTGTCCCTCTACAACAATGAGTACAACAACTTTTACTTCAAAATATCTGGACACTTAAACTTGAAAAGAACAAAAAAGAAGAAGTTAAAGATGAAAACTGGAGCATAAAATCTGTAATTTTGTCTTTTCCTCTAACCGCTCCCTGTTGGTAAAGCTTTGATTTCCATGATTGCTTCCCAGACAATGACCTCTCTTTTGGTGGGCCATTCACATTCCTTGATAGTTACTAGTTCATTAACAATTTTTTGCCACCTGGCATCAGTAATCACCTTCCCCTCTATAGTGAACCTATTCATTTTAGTTTCAACTTTGAATAGGGTATCTATTAAATCATTGAAAGCACATTCATCAATATCATTCAGGAAGATAGATGCCACCTGTGGCAAGTCTACAATATGATCATAAGAACTAGAGCATTCATTGAAATCTTTTACTTCGTTATTAGAATTAAGAATAGAAAGAATTAAAGAATAAAAACCACTTGTTAATACTTTCATTTTACTTTGAATTATTGCCATCTTCCTTGTGAAAATTTGCAATAAGTCTTTCACTTTATCCATACCCTCCTTCACAGTAATAATTTTATTTGGGGGATCTGGCTTCTTGGCTAACAAGGGTATCAGTCTATCAAAGAATTGCATATTGAGCCCCCATTGTTAAAAAATTGGCTCAAGCCATATGATTACATCCTTGCATACTTGTTCTGCAGACTGTAGATTTATGAATGCATTATAAGCATCTTGAGATATTCTTTTCAAAGTACTTATTCTATGGTTTAATACATTCATCAAAACATTTTTCTTAGTGGCATTGTCAAATTGAGAAGATCCTATCTCCATACTGACCCTAGGCACTGGCACTGTTACCCCTATAGGTATTTCCTCCATTTGGGCCTCTATTTCTACAGTGTGCCTTCTTTCTTCCTCCTGCCTTGGTGCATGTTCTGCCTTTGTTGTTGCCTTGAGTCATTCCTTGAGGGATATTATTTCTATTTCTAGATTCTAAATCTTTTCCTCCAACTCTTTAATCTTTTGCTTTTGCACATGGCTCATTTTGAGTTTTTCTTCATATAATGTCCTGGTGTCAAGACATTCATTATAAACTGCAGCTAGCTTATCTTCAATTTCATCAACCTTTACCTCATTCATGAGAGCAAAATGTTTGACCAAGCTACAAATTTCTTTCCTAGTAGTATTTTCCAAGGTCCATACAATCATGTTTCCATGTGCAGTTTCTTGTATGTCCATCATTTTGGACTTTTTGGTGTCAGGGCCCACACTCCATATTGCTAGGGTTTTTGTGTCTATGTTAAACCCTAATCCTCTTTTCAAACCCTCACTGCTAGAGGCTTCATAACTAATAGCTTTGTCTTATCTTCTCATTTGATCAAGAAAAAAGGCCCTCTCAATGTCCCAATGTGGTATTAAAATCATACCACTCCTATGTACCAGCTCTCTGGCTTCTACACAGGTCATTGTTTCACTTCCCGGATCATAAGCTAACAATTTTTCAACTAATTCCTTGTTTTTCTCTAGATCCTCTTCGGGCATGAGACTTAAAGTGAGTTCATTTTGTTTTATTTTATAAAGAAAACTTTTAAACTCTGATGATTTGATGAAATCATCATCTTCCATGAACTTTTCAGATTGAATAAGCTTGTCATCTAGTCTTGACACTGCAATCTAAAGATCAGTAGAGGCCTTCCTTGCTTCTGTAGCCCTTTAATGTAAACAATTTTGCCTAATATTAGTAAAATACTCACTATTCCCTAGCATTACTTGTAGGGCTCTGCTTACCACTCTTTCAAGGATTTGCATTGTCTTTTGTCTTTTATTTCCTTTGGGTACCCAAGTTGAAGATGATGGTTGCTCCTCTTCTATCTCAATCTCCAACTATATTTCTAGCTCGGGACATTCTCTATCTACAATGGCTTCCTCTCCCTATGGCTCATGTGGCAGTTGTGTCATAATATAATCAAAATTATCCACCATTTTTCTTAGGTTATCAGGATATGGAACGTCTGTATAAAAACCCTTAAAATTAGGGTTGGTCGTCTTCAAAGCCTCTTCTAGTCTCCTTATCTCCTCATACTTTCTCAATAACTCATCAGCCTCCCCTATTGCTACTATGTTGGCAATTAGGTCGTCTATAGGGATTGGCTTGCTTGGAGGTAGGATGTATCCCCTAATGGCTTTGATCTCATTAGTAATGTAATTTTCAAGGTCATACATCCTGTAGGGCCCAGTAGAAAATTTGTATTGGCTTAAATACTCAATCAATTCCTCAAATGCATTCTTGCCTACTTTAAAGGTTCTATAGAAAAAAGTAGGCTTGTGCAAAGAGGGAGGGATCATTTCTTTATTCATCAATAAAAATTTCCAAAAGAATTCAATAATGGCCAATCTAGGGGGTAAATATTTAGGCAGAAGATGAGGAGGCTGTGGGCATGAAAATGCTATTATTAAAGTGCACTCCTTAAACAAAAAGATACTCCCCCAGTTATGATCTAATTTGGTTTTTTCATCTAAAAATAAGGGCCTAAGCAAGGTTTTCAAAACATTAGGTGCCCTAAAGAAAGTGTGATCCAACTACCTCATAATAACATAACTAAAAGAATTAAAAAACACAATTGCATTTGAATAATGGAAATTTTTATCCCAAACACGAGTCCATAATTGCACAGGTAACTCACCAAACTCATTAGAGGTCTTATCAATGAAGTCTGAGCTGATGTATCCAATGTTGAGATACGGGATAAGGTGCATCAACAGTGAGTAATGGTGGAACTTGAAAATTTTCAATTCTCCCCTCTTTGCACTGACAAGCTGATTTTGCATACTATCCATGATGAAGGCTAGATAATCATACTCCTTATGGTGGAAAGGGTCTTGTATATCACAAGCCATTAGGAATAAAGAACCATAAACACAATCCTCTGCACCATCACTTCCTAATACTTTGTGTAGCCCATATACTATATTTTAAAAATAATTCTTGAATCTGCTCAAGGGCAAAAAATCTCCCACCTTCTTTGGAATCATCCCCACATTTTTCACATTATAAGGGATGTGGGGTAACATGACATTGTTCATGAAATAACTCTTATTTCTCTCAAACTTCCTTTGCAACTCCTCAAGGTCAATAGGTGAATCCATTTGACCTTCCAATCCAAAAGCTTCTATAAAAGAAGTTCTATCCAGTGTGCACAAAAAGCTCCCATTATGTCTCTGAAAGGTTCTAGTGACTGGATTATAAGAATTTATCAATGATTTCAATAGGTCCACATCAAAAAATACTTCTAGAAATATTAGTTTTGCCATGTTTCTATTCCATGGATTACAGATTGGCACCTTTCCTATTCTATTTTGGTAAAAATATAAAAATAGGTTAAAACCATCAATCCTAGGGCACTGAGCATCCCTAACTAGAAAATAAGGGTCTCTGAAGATATGGTCATTTTTTGATAGCATTTGACGACCCTGGAAGAAGTTTCAGCTAGTCCTCTACATGCTTGTTTAGTTTTTTGACCTTTGACTTCTTCTTAGTCTTAACAACACCCTTTCTCCTTTTCCCTTCCATTGTAACTGCCACAACATCGTCACCTTCGTCTTCAACCTCAACCTCTTCTTCAACTTCTTTGTCAGCCATATTCTCTACAAATTATATCTTGAATTCTTTCACAGTAACACAAGACACACAAAGCTCTACAACATTAAAATTTTAGAATAGAACAGAAAACAAGCTTCTTCGAAGTGGCAAATACTCTTACATTCAATCAAATCTTTGATTTTTTAATCCTGCAACTACCAGCTTCTTTAATAAATTTAGCATGCATGAGCTTTAAAACCGTTCACGCAAGTTTTCAGCAAGGTATATCAACTGCGTAATTTGATCTTGGTTTACTTTTCAATGCTTTATTTTACTTGGCTATGGCGATTCTCTCCTTTTTGCTTACTTGGTATGACACATCAACAACTTTCTCTTGAAAATTTGGTCTTCCGTTCTTTCGCTAAGTCAAGATCTTTCACTCTTCGTAACCCTAGAAATACCTTTGGCAAGCATTCCTATTCCTCTGGTGACGCTTTAAAACACCCCAAGTGTACAAGCATTTGGGCTTTTTAAACATTGCACTGATATTTCTTTTACCCCTTTACGCAACCCTTTACATCGCAACATCAGAAACCTTCTTAACTGACATCTTCGCTCTTACGAATCAACCACTCCTCGTATGAGCGTAAAACCCTTGCTAAGACTTTCTCTTTACCCTTTATGCTCATACACACACGTATCAACAGAAACCCTTAAAATTTCCTTTACGTCGCTCCGCTCACTTCATTACTTGGGACATCGTAAGACTTCAAATTTCAACCTCTGATCATACGGTGAAAGCTTTACTCGTAGCATCGCAATACCTTTTACCTTTTTTGATTTGTCTTTCACACCCTTATGAGTTACCTTGACCTCGTAACATCAGAAAGCCTTCTTAAGTGATATTGTGCTCTTACGTTTATCCTTTCTCGTAGAAGCGCAAAGCCTTCTCTTCATCTCTCTTATTTATCCTTTATGCTTATACACTAAGACTCAACTGGTAACCACAGAGAAAAGGATAAAAAGCTCTTCATTCATACGCTCACCTTGGAAGCATAAAGGCGTAATGATAAAACTTCCCTTTCCACTTATCAACGACCCAAATTTGATCTTAGAAAATCAAAAAATAACATCGTCATTGATGTTATGCACATGCAAATTTTAGAACTTAAGTTGTATGCAACATAGGCTGGGCCCATCTGACCTAGATGACATGTCATCATTTGATTTGCCTGCACCAGGGCCCGTCTGACAACTCAACAGGCCCACTTAACACAATCACCACTAAAACATGGCTTTACGGTTGTCCACAAGCCTAAAGAATGTAAGCACGTAAACATGATTGAACATTACTTTTGCTCTTACGCAATCCTTTTACTCGTAGAACCATAAAACATTTCATGCATCCTTTTAAACCATCCTTTATGCTATGTTAGGGTATTACGTTCTTATGACATCCAATATAATGTATATACGTAAATCACAACTCAACACTTCTCCACTCTTTCGCTCAACTATTCATCATAACCCTGTAAAGGGATCTAACATATCTCCCTTAAAACCCTTTTACGATCACATGCTTAAAGACCATTCGTATGATCGGGAAGCCTTAGGATGAACTATTCCGCTATTATGAAAAACAAAAGTGTATCCCCATAGAACATGAAATCCTTTACATTGTTACGTTGCATTATGAAATGCGACCATGGAAACATGAGGAAAAAGGTATTCCGCTCTTACGTGAAACCCTACACTGGAAGACCGTAAAAGGAAAATTTTAAGGGTTTTTTCACACTTAGGGTATTTTTATGGCTAAATTTTGAGAGACAAACCTTAAGAATTTAATAGATTTCAACAACACATGAATCAGGGCACGACTAGGGTAATCTAAATTTTTGAAGAATGTCAGGAATGAAAACCCTAATATGGTTTGTTTAATGACCTAAATGATTTTTTACCAAGATTTTTAGAGTTTTCCTGTACTATAAAAAGTCAGACCAACAGTGGCTCTGTCTGGGGATGATAGGCTACTTGAGTCTATGCAAGTATTTAGAATCTATGGAAGAGCAGACCACAAACTTGACTTTAAAAGTGACAACTTCTTCAGAGAGCACAAAGAGACACACAGGAAAAGAGAGTAGATTGTATAGGGATATTTACAAGGATTTACAAATATACACAATGTATAGGAAAACCAAGAACCTTAAGACTATTGTTCATGGAAAACAGATACTTTAACAAAAGTACCTCTTCAAGAATTGTCCATGAACTGGCAATTCGAGAATACCTCCAATTAAATCCTTCAAAAAATATGAATCTTCTCCATTTTTATCTCAAATGTTATATGGGCCAAGCCAGATGGGGTCAAATTTACCATACTTTCCTTTATCTTCCATCCTAGCATTCCACATCATTACTATGTCACCTATTTCAAATTTCCTCTCAATGGTTCTTTTCTCATATAAGTGCTTCATTTGTGATTGCAACTTGACATTTTGAATAGAAGATTCTCTACTTGCTTCTGCTAATTTCAAAATATCATCCATTCTTAGTTGCATTTCATCAATGATATCATCTTCATACAGTTGAAAACATTTATACATCTCCTTTAGGTTATTTTGTGGAAGTCTAGCCTGTATACCATAAACCAAATCAAATGGGGCACACCCAATGGCCTTTTTCACAATAACCCTATCAGCCCATAGAGCTAATGGCAACTTTGAGTCCCAAGCCTTCTTGTTTTCTCCTAAGATCCTCTTGATGACTTTTAATATACTCTTATTACTTGATTATGCCTAGCCATTACCTTGAGGATGATAAGATGAGGATGTATACTCTATAATGCCATATTTTATGCAGAATTCTTTATACTCATCAGATCTAAAACACATGGCATTATCAATTATTATCTTTTGTGCGCAACCAAATCTGGTTATAATATTATTTAAGATGAAATTGATCACCACTTTGCTTGTTGCATTCTTGGTAGGGTTTGCTTCAACCCATTTAGTGAAGTAATCTGTAGCCACTAAGATCCAAGAATGTCCACCACTAGATTTATTTGAAATCTTACCTATGAAATCAATTCCCCATTGTTGAAATGGTGCCTGTACTTCTACAGGTCTTAATGGTAAATTCCCAGAAAATTTCAACTTTCCACTGAATCTTTGACAAGTATCACATGTCTTAAAAAATTCATGAGCATCTTTGAAAAGTGTTGGCCACCAAAAACCAGATCTAAGGACTTTGTGGGCTATGGTTTTAGCCATGTAATGACCTCCACACACACCTTCATGCATGTCTTTCAAAATTCTTGCAGACTCAATTTCATCTACACATTTCAAAAGTACCCCTTCCATATTCCTCCACCACAATTGACCCTACACTATAACATACCTTATGGCTTGTAACTTAAGAGATCTTTTTTGATTTTCTGTTAACTCTGATGGAGATTTCATATTTTGAAAATAATAGATTACATCTTTATACCAGTCAGAGGCATCCATGTCATAGAGATTATCCTTGAAGCTATCATCAAATTGATTAATTTGGTTTGCCTCTAAATTGGCTTCTATCATTAATTTTGCCAAACCTTGACCCTTGACCAATTTAGTGATCTGAATGTCAATATTGAACTCTTGTATCCTATTAATCCATCTACACCTCCTACTAGATACCTCTTGTTGTGAAAAGATGTCCTTCACAATAGCAGTAGGAACGAAAGCAATGACAGTAGCTCCCATTAAGTAACATCTAAAAGCCTTAACTCCTTTCACTAGTGCATATGCCTATTTTTCATTGATGTCATACTTAAGTTTTACTACTTGCAAAGACTTACTAAAGAATGCAATAGGCTGCTCATAACCTTCTTCATTTTTCTATAACAATACTGTAGCAACAATTTGAAATGAGTCAAAAGAAAATATATGCATTGGTTTGTCATAATCAGGAGCTCTGAGAATAGGGACATCTTTAATAGCTTGCTTAATTTTCTGAAATACAATACTAGGTTCACCATTCCATTTTATCTCAGATCCTTTCTTTAGCATTCTTGATATATGCCTACTAATCTCTGCAAAATTTGTCACAAACCTCCTAAGAAAGTTGATCTGTCCAAAGAATGAATAAATGCCTTTAACACTCCTGGGTTTCTAAATCTTATCTATTGCTTCCACCCTTTTAGGGTCAATCCTCACTCCATGTTTACCAACTAAATGTTCTAACAATTTTCCTTCAATAACACCAAACTGACACTTTCTGGGATTTAAGGAGACACCATACTTGAGGGCCCTGATAAACACTTTTTCTAAATGCATGCAATGATCATTTTCATCTTTAGAATAAGCAATTAAATCATCCCGATATACAACCAATAATTTATTAATAATATCAACAAAGGCCACATCCATTGCTCTCTAAAAAGTTTCCCCAGCATTTGTAAGCCCAAATGGCATCTTGACATATACATAAGTACCCCATGGAGTAGTGAAACCAATTTTGAACTGTTCTGATTCCTTGACAACTACTTGATTATATCCTGAAAACCCATCCATCATAGACATTAATTCTGAACTAGTGACCCTTTGCAACATGGCTTCCATATTGGGTAAACCATAATTATCTTTTAATGAAGATATGTTGAGATTCCTGAAATCAACACACAACCTTATATCTCCATTTTTCTTTCTTACTGGTACTAGATTGGATACCCAAGAAGAATGTATGATAGGCTTTATGATCCCCACATCTCTTAATTTGATCAATTCTTCTTGCATTTTGGGAGCTAGGGTTGGATTTACTAGCCTTTATTTTTGTCTAAAAGGCTTAGCATCTAGTTTCAAAGGGATTTCATGCTAAAAGAGATCTTCCCTATAAGCCTTTAGATCATCATATGACCATGCAAATACATGTCTATACTTCCTTAGCAAGTCTATTAGATCTTTCCTAATTTTAGGAGGTAGTTTCTTACCAATATATACCTTATTAGGTGTTTCTTGTGTTCCCAAGTTCACTTCCTCTAAATCTTTGGCATTATATCCATTAGTGTCCATTTGTGACCTATCTTGGTTGTCAAAAATAGTCTCTAAAACAACTAGACCCTTTGGAATTTTATTTATCTTCAATTGCACAACTTCCTTCCCAAAAATAGTATCCTTTCCATCTATATTTTCTACATAAGATGCACAATCAATTTCTTGTCCTGACAACATATGCTCACAACTCAAAAATCTCAAAATATTCTTATCATCTTCAAACACTTGCCAATTCTGAACATTATCAGGGACAAAAGGTCTAGTTTGAATCTCAATCTTAGACACACCAGCAAATGTGATATCATCAGGTTTTATTGCTATATTTGCCAATAAATTTGCCATTTTATTATTTGTCCTATCTTTCCAAATTATCCCAAATGCATCAAAACATTCAACCATATCCCATACTGCATTTCTATACTATTTTAATCTTTTATTCTTTGACACATAAGCATTTCTTACTTGGGATACTACCAACTTAGAATCTCCTACAACATGTAAACACTTTATCCCATGCTTATGAGCTAGTCTAAGGCCTAACAATAAAGCCTCATACTCTGATATATTGTTAGTACAAGGGAAACTTAAAGTGAAGGAAAATTTATATGTTACCCCTGTTGGAGATATCAACAAAATGCCTACACCAGATCCATCTTTGCAGCATGCACCATCAAAAAACATAGTCCATAAATCACCCTTGTCTTTTTTTGCATTAGCATCCATTTCCATCTGAGACTTATGTTTAGATTTCTTCAAAGTTAAAACCTCAGCTCTGAATGCATTAATATCTGTATCAAGAAAATTTGTCATGTTGTCTTCTACATCTTCTTCTATCATGTATGTACTCTTAGGCTCTCTATTGACTTTTATCAAATTCCCCTTAATATTAAAAGTGGCAAATGATAAACCACACTGTAGATTCCCTCCCATGGTAGCACTCCAATTCCTAGACAACAACATGCCATACTAGGGTGGAATGCCAACAACCAATACAATCATAGTAAATTCTTTGTCAGGGCAGGCTATTAATCTATATGGCAAAGATTTTATAGTGCCTATGACTGTCACTTCCCTTTTATCCATAGTACAACATCTTCCTTGGGTGGTATCCACCTTTAAGCCTAATTCTTTCATTATTTCAAAAGGCATCACAGTATTGGAAGCACCAAAATCAATCATGCAATTTTTTAATGTTTTACCATTTACTAAAATGCTCAAGAAAAATGGTTCAACATTTCCCAAACATTGATTTACAGAATTATCCAAAAACATTTGAGGAATTTGAGAGACAACTACTTCAACTTCATTGTCCTTTACCTTTTCTTTACTGCTTTCTTTGGGTCTATGATTTTCATTACAATGCTGACTTACCTTTACATCAGTATTTCCCAACCATGCTATGGCTTTATTTCGGTGCTCAAGGATTCTTAGCAATTCAGACAAAGGAACCTTAATAGTAATTTGAGATAAAATAGCAAGCATATCTATGGAAGAATTAGAAGAATTCTCATTAGTCACATTCCTTTTCTCATCTTGTTTATCCAAAATGTTCAGAGCATCTTGATGATTTTTATCATGTTTTATGATAATCTTTGATACATTCTCATCTATTTTTCTAGAGACATTATTTGAGAACTCCACATCTTTAGGATTTCCTCCTTTCTTTTGTTCCCACCTTCTATTAGTAGTTTTAATCTTCATAGGAGGAGCTTCCTTAGGTTTCATAATGTCCCCTTTTTTAGGATCAGTTCCTTTTATGAAAATACTAGCTACTTTATCACTTTCACCCCTCTGAGCCATATGTCTAGTATGAACCTGAGCTATCATATTTGCAATGATTTGATCAATCTCTTCCCTAGAAGGTTTTCTTAGTGTTACTTCTTCCTTTGCACTTACCATGTTACACACATTGTCTTCCACATCACTCTCATAAGAAAATACTTGCTGTTGTATGCTATTCTGGAATTGTCTTTGGTCATACACATCTTTGTCATAATCTTCACAGTCAAAATAATGTGATTCAAACATATTACATCCTACATCATCATTATTTTCTTCCTGCTCATGACATTCTTCTACTACAATTTGATTTCCTGGGAATGACAATGCTACTGCACAAGATTCAGGAGAATGGGGTAATTGACATGCAAAACACCATGTAGGTTCAGCAATAAATTCAGGATTATCTACCAAATTCACAAATTTTTTTGACAAAGGATTAGGGGTGACCTTGTTGTTGTTATTATTAGGGGGAGGAACATTAGGCTGACCATCTTTCCAAGTGGTATTGTAAGGGAAATTTTGCAATGTATTATGTCTATTGAAATTGGACTGATAAGGGATCCTATTTTCATTGGGATTCCTATCATTTTTTACCTGAGGAACATTTAGACTCTTTATAGCATTTAGAACTTGAGCTATCTCACTAGGCTCTTGCTTCTTCCCACCTACACCTTTGTTATCCTCTTTTCTATTTCCCTTATTTCCAAACAACCTAGGGTCATCTCTTTTACTTTCTAATCTCCCTGAAATCCTTAAGTTATTCTCTACATTTATAGCAATCCAGAAAGCATCCCTCAAGGTTCGAGGTTCCTTGTCCCTAAGTTGGTATGCCATTTTACCATCAAATGTATTTAGATAAGTGATTAGACATACCTTGTCATCAATTCACATAGTCTGCATTAACTTGTACATTCTCTTTTGAAATCTAGTGTTAAATTCAATTATAGACTCATTAGGCAATCTCTTGATGTTATTAAATTCACTCAAAATGTAACTCTAATTTTGCTTGTCACAATATTGCTCTTTGAAACAATATTCAATGTCCTTCCAATCCATAATGGACAATTTTGAAGGTCTTTTGAACCATTCTCTAGCATCTTCAATTAATGATTGAACAAACAACTTCATTATAACATCTTCAGCCTCAACCTCATAGTCACTCATCATATCTAAGAAACTTCTCAAATGATCTTCACAAGTGATAGCATTGTTTCCAGTAAACTTAGGGAACCTTTTTCTCATTTCTTGAGTGATGGGGTTAGGAAAACTAAATATTCCATCAAAACATATCTGCCTATAACCCTCTAACTAAATAGGTCTTCTTTGCAAATCAATCTTAGGATGATGGGGAACATTTTTCTTAACATTATCCATGGCATTACTAGTGCTAGCATCACCAATAGGCTTATTTAGATCTACTTTAAGTGAAGAAGAGGATAAGAAAGAAATAGGTACCTTATTGGTATTTTGATCTACATCATTAAATCCACCATCTATAGTGCCCTTAGGCATAGCTGCAGATTTCTTCTTAGCAATTTTCAAGAATTTGATCTTATTGTTCATCTCAGCTATATCAGCCTCACTTTCTGCAATCTCCAATTTCTTGGCTAAAGCATCCCTTTCTTTCCTTCTTTTCTCCAATTCAATGTCAGAAAGTGACATGGAATCATGGATTTGAACTCTCTTTACTAGTTCATTAATCTTAATACCAATCTCCTTTTGTTTTCCTTTGTCCTTAGCACCTATAACAGGTTCCACATCTCTTAATATATTGTTATAAACTTCTAGAGCAGTATAGTTCCTAATTTTCTATATTACAGGTCCCTCTAAATTCATTTTCTTAGTTTCTAGCATATTTTTCTCTTGCCTCTTGAGTTTTTCAACTTGTCCCATAATCTTAGGCTGCCAAGCATTAGTTGCTATATCATTTTTCTTTTTTAGAGCATCAATTCATCTAAGCAACTCTTGCTTTTCTTCATAAGCTTTTTTGATCTTTTCTTCCCTTTCCTTTTGAAATCTCCTATCAATAGCTTCTTGCTCAGCAAGTTGTGCTCTCAAATTTTCGTTCTCATTAGGATCAGGGATAGTAAACTCAGACTCAGATGTTTTCTGATCATTGAAACTTTTAGGTTCTAAGTGACTTGGTCTTACTTTTTCAGGGGAATAATCTGACATGAAAGGGTTTGCGCTACACTAGAAAAGATTGTTACTAGTCCTATCCTCAAGAGTAAGTGTATGTGATTGCACAATCTTCTCTTGACATATCATTTTAGGGGTATTATAGAAATCATCATCAGACAGTCCTGGGTGAGACCTAGGACCTTTGGAGAAACACTCATTCTCAGCAGCAGAGTTGTGAATATTATCATTCCTTACTATTTTCCCTTGTGAATAGCTTCATTTTTGCATCTGATTTCCCTTCATAGCCCAATTCTGTCTTTGTCTAGGAAGGAGATTAATTTGTAATTTGATTCCTGGATTTTTCCTAACATTTTCTCGTGTATTCTTTTTATTTTCCATAAATTGGGACAACAATATTCAAAAATTGACACTGGTTGACCATTTGAGTCACCACCCACCCTATCAGAATGGGAACTTTATCGAACAAATGACAAATGCTTTAATGACAATTATAGGAAAAATGTATATAGATTCCAAATCTGTGAGAAACTTCAACTTGAAATGCTTACCTTAAACTCTTCCCAAGGGAGACACAGATCTTAAAATGACACACTAATTGTTAACAATACTAAGTGTCCCCAGTGAAGTCACCATTTTGTTGGTGCTTGAAAACTATTGAGCAACAAAATGCTCAATACCAAAACTATAAGACTCAAATAACCTAAGGATTAGCCAATTCCTATCATCAATTACATAAGTAAACCAGTTGGACCCAACTTCAACAAAACCAAGGGTGGTTTCCTACTCTTTAGGCTTTGCAAAACTGAGGTGGGTATACCTAGGGATGATTCTAATGCATACTGTTATATGGAGATTATCTTAGTTTCATTTTGATTCTCATCTCTTGCCCACAGATACATGAATAGTTTGCTTCACTTCTTTTATTGCTTTCAAATTTGTATGCATCCCCTATTAGCAGATCTGGTCATAATCCTCCTAGAATTTACAAATATTCCTAGAAATAGCAGCTACCTAAGATTTAGGAATTAGATATAAATGAGTGGTGATCAACGTTTATAACTTTGAACAAAATAGAATGAAATGATTTTGATTTTAAAATTGATTTGATATGTAGCAACATAATTCACCCTTGCCCACACGTGGCTTATGTGACCAGTGCCTTACCCATTGGGTAGAAAAATGACTATTGGTGGGAGATCCAATTCAAATAACTTGTAAATGAATTAATCAATTGTAATCACCCATTTCCATTCTTATGAAGTATCCCTTTTATAAACTCACAAACCCTACTAATTTATTGAAGCATTTCTATTATTCCTTGAATTAAAAGCAACAATGAAATCAACATACAACCAATTCAGATTGCATTCAGCCAATTTAAACCTTATTTAAATGACTTCAAAGCAGATAAACTCATAAAATGGAGACAGAAATTGATGACACAGATATAGTGTAAATACCCCTTTGTATTATCCTTTTAGATGACTAATACAATGACCAATGGAAATCAATGCAGAAGCCTAAAACGTATTACTGATTCTCTCATTTCAATATATCCTCAAATAGTACCATTGGAAATACACTCAAAGCAACTACATACTATTGGACCGATTATCTGTACTTTTCTTGAAAGAAAATGAATTCATACAAATTTTTCGGACCCTCACAATGCCTTGAAAACTCATTTAGATAACATGAATTGCAACAAGCAAAGGGCAATTGTGATTGACAAGTGTCCCTCTACAACAATGAGTACAACAAATTTTACTTCAAAATATCTAGACACTTAAACTTGAAAAGAACAAAAAAAAGAAGTTAAAGATGACAACTGGAGCATAAAATCTGTAATTTTGTCTTTTCCTCTAACCGCTCCTTGTTGGTAAAGCTTTGATTTCTGAGATTACTTCCCAGACAATGACCTCTCTTTTGGTGGGCCATTCACATTCCTTGATAGTTACTAGTTCATTAACAGTTTTCTGCCACCTAGCATCAGTAATCAGCTTCCCCTCTATAGTGAACCTATTCATTTCAGTTTCAACTTTGAATAGGGTATCGATTAAATCATTGAAATCACATTCATCAATATCATTTAGGAAGATAGATGCCACCTATGTCAAGTCTACAATATGATCAAAAGAACTGGACCATTCATTGAAATCTTTTACTTTGTTATTAGAATTAAAAATAGAAAGAATTAAAGAATAAAAACCACTTGTTAATACTTTCATTTTACTTTGAATTACTGCTCACTTCCCTATGAAAATTTGCAATAGGTCTTTCACTTTATCCATACCCTCCTTCATAGTAATAACTTTATCTAGGAGATTTGGCTTCTTGGTTAACAAGGGTATCAGTCTATCAAAGAATTGCATATATAGCCCCCATTGTTGAAAAATTGGCTCAAGCCATCCGATTGCATCCTTGCATACTTGTTTTGCAGATTGTATATTTATGAATGCATTATAAGCATCTTTAGATATTCTTTTCAGAGTGCTTATTCTATGGTTTAATACATTCATCAGAACATTTTTCTTAGTGGCATTGTCAGATTGAGAAGCTTCTGTCTCCATACTAAACCCAGGCACTGGCACTATTACCCCTATAGATATTTCCTCCATTTGGGCCTCTATTTCTACAGTGTGCCTTCTTTCTTCCTCCTGCTTTGGTGAATATTTTACCTCTGCTGCTACCTTGATTTGTTCCTTGAGGGATATTATTTATGTTTCTAGATTCTAAATCTTTTCCTCCAATTCTTTAATCTTCTGCTTTTGCACATGGCTCATTTTGAGGTCTTCTTCATATAATGTCCTGGTGTCAAGACATTCATTGTAGGCTGCAGCTAGCTTATCTTCAATTTCATCAACCTTTACCTAATTCATGAGAGCAAAATGTTTGACCAAGCTATAGATTTCTTTCCCAGCAGTATTTTCCAAGGTCCGTACAATCATGTTGCCCTATGCAGTTTCCTGTATGTCCATCATTCTGGGCTTTTTGGTGTTAGGGGCCACACTCCATACTGCTAAGGTTTTTGTGTCTATGTTAAACCCTGATCCTCTTTTCAAACCCTCACTACTAGAGGCTTCATAACTAATAGCTTTGTCCTATCTTCTCATTTGATCAAGAACAAAGGCCCTCTCAATACCCCAATGTGGTATTAGAATCATACCACTCCTATGTGCCAGCTCTCTGGCTTCTGCAGAGGTAATTATTTCACTTTTTGGATCATAAGCTAACAGTTTTTCAACTAATTCCTTGTTTTTCTTTGGATCCTCTCCAGGCATGAGACTTAAAGTCATTTTGTTTTATTTTATAAAGAAAACTTTTAAAATTTGATGATTTGATGAAATCATCATCTTCCATGAACTTTTTAGATTGAATAAGCTTGTCATCCAATCTTGACGTTGCAATTTGAAGATCAGTAGAGACCTTCCCTGCCTCTGTAGCCCTTTGATGTAAATAATTTTGCCTAATATTAGTAAAATACTCACTAGTCACTGGCATTACTTGTAGGGCTCTACTTACCACTATTTTAGGGATGTGCATTATCTTTTTTCTTTTATTTCCTTTGGGTACCCAAGTTGAAGAAGATGGTTGCTCCTCTTCTATCTCAATTTCCAACTATGCATCTAGCTCAGGGGATTCTCTATTTATAGTGGCTTCCTCTCCCTCTAGCTCATGTGGCATTTGTGTCATAATATAATCAAAATTATCCACCATTTTTCTTAGGTTATCAGGATATGTAACCTCTATATAAAAACCCTTAAAATTAGGGTTGGTCGTCTTCAAAGCCTCTTCTACTCTCCTTATCTCCTCATACTTTCTCAATAACTCATCAGCCTCCCCTGTTGCTACTATGTTGGCAATTACGTCCTCTATAGGGATTGGCTTGCTTGGAGGCAGGATGTATCCCCTAATGGCTTTGATCTCATTGGTAATGTAATTTTTAGGGTCATACATCTTGTAGGGCCCAATAGCAAATTTGTACTGGCCTAAATACTCACTCAATTCCTCAAATGCATTCTTGCCTATTTCAAAATCTCCCACTTTAAAGGTTCTATAGACAAAAGTAGGCTTGTGTAGAGAGGAAGGGATCATTTCTTTATTCATCAATAAAAAATGCCAAAAGAATTCAATAATGGCCAATCTAGGGGGTAAATATTTAGGCAGAAGATGAGGAGGTTGTGGGCATGCAAACACTCTTATTAAAGTGCACTCCTTAAACAAAAAGATACTCCCCCAGTTATGATCTAATTTGGTTTTTTCATCTAAAAATAAGGGCCTAAGAAAGGTTTTCAAAACATTAGGTGCCCTAAAGAAAGTGTGATCCAACTACCTCATAATAACATAACTAAAAGAATTAAAAAACATAATTGCATTTGAATAATATAAATTTTTATCCCAAATGCGAGTCCATAATTGCACAGATAACTCACCAAACTCATTAGAGGTCTGATCAATGAAGTTTGGGTTGATGTATCCAATGTTGTGATACATGATAAGGTGCATCAGCAATGAGTAATGGTGGAACTTGAAATTTTTCAATTCTCCCCTCTTTGCACTGACAAGCTGATTGTGCATACTATCCATGATGAAGGCTACATAATCATACTCCTTATGATGGAAAGGGTCTTCTATATCATAAGCCATCAGGAATAAAGAACCATGAACACAATCCTCTGAACCATCACTTCCTAATACTTTGAGTAGCCCATATACTGTATTTTAAAAATAATTCTTGAATCTACTCAAGGAAAAAAAATCTCCCACCTTCTTTGGAATCATCCCCACCTTTTTCACATTATAAGGGATGTGGGTAACATGACATTGTTCATGAAATAACTCTTATTTCTCTCAAACTTCCTCTACAAGTCCTCAAGGTCAATAGGTGAATCCATTTGACCTTCCAATCCAAAAGCTTCTATAAAAGAAGTCCTATCCAGTGTGCACAAAAAGCTCCCATTATGTCTTTGAAAGGTTCTAGTGACTAGATTATAAGCATTTATCAATGCTTTCAATAGGTCCACATCAACAAATACTTTTAGAAATATTAGTTTTTCCATGTTTATGTTCCATGGAGTACAAATTGGCACCTTTCCTGTTCTGTTCTGGTAAAAGTATAAAAATAGGTTAAAACCATCAATCCTAGGGCACTAAGCATCCCTAACTAGAAAATAAGGGTCTCTAAAGATATGGTCATTTTAAGAAATAACATTTGATGACCCTGGAAGAACTTTCAGCCAATCCTCTATATGCTTGTTTGGTTTTCTGACCCTTGACTTCTTCTAAGTCTTAACATCACCCTTGTCCCTTTTCCCTTCTATTGTAACTTCAATAACATCGTCACCTTCATCTTCAACCTCAACCTCTTCTTTAGGAACTTCTTTAACTTCTGTGTCATCCATATTCTCTACAAATTATATCTTGAATTCTTTCGTAGTAACACAAGACACACAAAGCTCTACAACTTTCAAATTTTAGAATAGAACAAAAAACAAGCTTCTTCGAAGTGGCAAATACTCTGACATTCAATCAAATCTTTGATGTTTTAATCCTGCAACTACCAACTTCTTTAATAAATTTAGCATGCACAATCTTAAAAACCATTCATGCAAGTTGTTAACAAGGTATATCAACTGCATAATTTGATCTTGGTGTACTTTTCAATACTTTATTTTACTTGGCTATGGCAATTCTATCCTTTTTGCTTACTTTGTATGACACATCAGGAACTTTCTCTTCAAAATCTAGTCTTCCGTTCTTTCGCTGAGTCAAGATATTTCACTCTTCGTAACCCTAGAAATACCTTTGGAAAGCATTCTCGTTCCTCCGATGACGCCTTAAAACACCCCTAACGTACAAGAGTTAGGGCTTTTAAAACACTGCATTAAGATTTCTTTTACGCCTTTATGCAACCCTTTACATCGCAACATCGAAAACCTTCTTAACTGACATATTCACTCTTACGAATCAACCACTCCTTGTATGAGTGTAAAACCCTTGCTAAGACTTTCTCTTTACCCTTTACACTCATACACACACATATCAGTGGAAACCCTTAAAATTTCCTTTATGTCGCTCCGCTCACTTCATTACCCTGGACATCGTAAGACTTCAAATTTCAACCTCCAGTGATACGGTGAAAGCTTCACTCGTAGCATCGCAATACCTTTTACCTTTTTTGATTTGTCTTTCACACCCTGAGGAGTTACCTTGACCTTGTAACATTAGAAAGCCTTCTCAAGTGATATTGTGCTCTTATGTTTATCCTTTCTTGTAGAAGTGCAAAGCCTTCTCTTCATCTTTCTTATTTATCCTTTACGCTTATACACTGAGACTCAACTCGTAACCATAGAGAAAAGGATAAAAAGCTCTTCATTCATACGCTCACCTTGCAAGAATAAAAGCGTAATGACAAAACTTCCCTTTCCACTTATCAATGACCTAGATTTGATCTTAGAAAATCAGAAAATAACATTGCCGTTGATGTTATGCACATGTAAAATTTAGAACTTAAGTTGTATGCAACACAGGCTGGGCCCATCTGACCTAGATGATGTGTCGTCATTTGATTCGCCTACACCAGGGCCCGTCTAACAACTCAACAGGTCCCACTTAACATGATCACCACTAAAACATGGCTTTACGGTTGTTTGCAAGCCTAAAGAACGTAAGCACGTAAACATGAATGAACATTACTTTCGCTCTTATGGAATCCTTTTACCCATAGAACCATAAAACATTTCATGCTTCCTTTCAAACCATCCTTTATGCTATGCCAAAATAATACATTCTTATGCCATCCATTATAACGTATATACGTAGATCACAACTCAATACTTCTCCACTCTTTCGCTCAATTGTTCATTGTAACCCCGTAAAGCGATCAAACATATCTCCCTTAAAACTCTTTTACGATCGCACGCTTAAAGATCATTCATATGATCGGGAAGCCTCAGGATGAACTATTCCACTATTACGAAAAACAAAAGCGTATCCTCGTAGAACATGAAATCTTTATGTTGTTACGCTGCATTATGAAATGCAACCATGGAAACATGAGGAAAAAGTTATTCCGCTCTTATGTGAAACCCTATACCGAAAGACTGTAAAAGGAAAATTTTAAGTGCTTAGTAAATCTTTTCAAAAATTTGAAAAGAGACCTAGGGTTTTTTCACACTTAGGGTATTTTTATGGTTGAATTTTGAGAGAAAAACCTTGAGAATTTAATAGATTTCAACAACACATGAATCAGGGCATGACTAGGGTAACCTAAAATTTTGAAGAATATGAGGAATGAAAACCCTAATCTACTTTTTTTAAAGACCTAAATGATTTTTTACCAAGATTTTTAGAGTTTTCCTGTACTGTAAAAAATTAGACCAACAGAACCCACAAATATTAGTTTGCAGAAGTAACTAACCCTAATAAGGTTTTGTTAGCCCCAATTGATAATGTAATTGATAGTGGGAGATTGTTAGGTGATAATGTTATGAATGTATGTAAGTGAGTCATATCAGTTGTTATATTGCCATTGATGCCAAAGTCTAAGTTGGCTAGACGTTATGCTAACTCAGGAGAGTACCATATCATTTGATTGATGAAGAGGATTTGAACGAAGTATGATGGAGAAAAAAGTGATATGTAAGGTATTCAATGTGTACTTGAATGAGTTGGATAGTGATAATGTACTATTGGTTTGATTATTTTACAATCATGTATTGTTGCAATTTGTTGAAGAATACAAGGTTAATGAAGAGAGACTATATTCGTCAATGACTACAATATTGCCCAAGTGGTTGGCAAAGTAAAGAGGAACATAGTATTTCCTGAGCAAGTCAGTATTAACTGAGTGATATGTTGTTTGAGTAAATGCTATGTTTACTAAGTGACAACTAGATGAACAAATTTGAAGAATTGGAATTTGAAGAAAATTCAAGAAGGATTTGATGATGGAGTTGAAGAAGGATAAGGATGGACACAAAGTTCTATGCAAGTTATATTTTTGGAGTGTCTAGATTCATTGTATGAAGTTTTTGAATCTAGAAATTTTGTATGAGCCTAAGATTTACGATGGTGATCAAGTGGCAAAAGATGGAAGGAAGAATTGAGAAAATTATTTAAGGAGGAGAAGAAGTTAGTTTATGATGCTAATTTTTTGAGGTCATTAGATGTTGATCAGGAGTTGATGATACTTGTTAAGATCTTATTGAAGGTTGATGTGAATGGGAAGTTCTTGAAGGAAAAAGTGTAAAGAGATGAGCTAGGTGAATCGAGTAGAGTAGAGGAAAGAAAAGAAGCAGAATTGGTGAAAGTGTGAATCAGTCGAGTGAGTAAAGAGAAGAAGAAAGATCAAGGAACAAAGATCTAAACTAGCAAAGGTAGTTTCTATTCTTAATAGATCATTTATATTGTTTCTATTTAACCATTATAGCATAAAATCTTGGAAGAATAGAGTGGACCTAACAAGTCTGTGAAATCCTATATGGTAACATTAGTTAGTAGTGTTTGTAAGTCCTTTAAATTAGACCACTCTTTTTATTTAGGCATAAGGAGTGATAAGGTGTGGATGATCTTTTGGTGAAATCCTCTAACAAGGTTATTGTTGACACAAAAGTTTGTACCCTTGCTTAAGGTATGACCCTCAAGCAACCTCATGTAACATGGAAACAATCTCAAAAGTTTGGGACTTTGCAATCATAGATTAAATCTCTGGAGAAGGTCGGCTTCCTTACTATGAGTGTGCATCCAACTAATTCTTGAGAGGAAAAGGGAGAAGGAAATGCATGAAAATAAAAGTACCCATTCTAATCTAGATGGGGTGATACACCGAATAGTATTTTGATCTACTTCTTCTTGATAATTGCACTAAAATCCAATAGACACCACAAGATATATCACTATCTATATTCTTTCAATCTTAACACCATGGAACAGTCAAGAACCAACATAACCATGCAAGGAATGCAATAGATTCACTTAACAGATTAGTTAGTTGAAATGAACATGAGCACATAGTGTTGTAATTGTCAAAATATATTAAGGAAAAATGAGGTATAATTTGGTTACACAAATTCAACTAGTTGAGAATGGATATGACAGTAATGATTTCTATTGAATGAGAGGCAAGAATATTTATAGAGAATATCTACAAAAGACTAGAAAAAGATAGATCCTTTGAACAACAACAAAACTTTCCTTTATAGGGTGTAGGCATAACCCAGATACAACCTTGAGTTTGAACTCCAAGGACCATGAGATTCAATTAAAAATGAGAGAAATAACTAAGAATCAGAAGAAATTTTAATCATGAAGTGCAATTGCCCACAAGAAATGACAAAATGAATAAGTAAAAGAGTGCACTCAGCTACAAGAGATCTAATAAAAGAAAGATCAATCATGATATGCATTTAAGAAGCATGGAGTGCAATGGCATTGTGGACATCAAAATATGGTTTTAGGTGAACAAATCATTTCTCTTTAATCTTTCCAACTATTGCATGGATTGAATTCATGTCGTGCCAGATCAACCACATCATCAAGTTAACTAAATTCAAATATTCAATTTTCCACATTGGCCTCATACTCTTAAAATACTTTGCCACCTGACTCATCATTCTAACCCTCTTGTTGACCTACACCTAATTTTGTTCGTGACTTTGCAACTTATCATCTTTATTAACTATCTGGTCTTGTGAAATTGTGACCTCCCTATTTATGCTTTATCGTTGCTTCGTAGTCCTTTATCACTTTAGCCCTCTAAGTGTTGCAACCTTGCAAACATCACTAAAATTGGTCTTCTTGCACCCTAACCATGGTTTGGACCTAACACTTACTTTTCCCTACAATACCTTTATCTTTAATCGTGTCACCTCTTCGTAATTGCCAAACAAACATCTTTCTTAACCATGTGATGTTGCGACTGCTACCTATAGGACCAGAAAATAGGCTAATATCTAACATACTATGAGAAAATCACAAAACTCAATTAGCATACGTTAATGCCCTCTAGTCTACCATGAAAGCCAAATAAAAAAAAGAAAGCAACATAGGTAAAACTCCCTCTTTAGTTGTAGCTCCCCTATCCTTCATTCTTCTCCATATGATGTAACTCTAATTGCCTATAATGCACACAATTGGAAAGCAAAAACCTATGATATGATGATGCTATGAGAATACTAGAAGAGTGATTTTAAGCTTGAGGGACCAAAGACCAAGGCACTCTAAAATATTAAGAATCAAGGGACTAGAAATGAGAGCAATGTGGCTCATTTTATAGCCAACATGCAAGAGGAGGGCATTGGACTTGTCACCTTGGATATACAACTTGGCATGAGATTCCTTTTGGAGATCTATGACACATATGACATAAGATGCCAAATGTAAGATTCTATGACACATGGAAGTCAACTTGACTATAAATGGAGGAGAATCTATGACGTACATATGACATCTCCAAGCCACTTGTAGGATCCTATGACACATGGAAGCCAACATGGCTAAAGATGGAGGAGGATCTATGACACATCATGTGACACCTTAAAGCCACTTATAGCCAAGAATCTGTGATGATGAAGGTTAAATATAAATATGCATAAGGAATAATAATATATGGATTATGAAATATCTTAGCCAAGTGTGATGATAAAATCCATGATGTAAAATGTCCATGTGTCACGACGATGTCAAGATTATGTAGAATATTTGAATTAAAAATTCATTATTCCTCACAAATAGAAATTTTGAATTTGGAAATTAGAGGTGGAAAATATGACTTAGGAAATCGAGAATTTCCATGGTTTGTGAATGATGAATCAATTAATTGAGAGTGCTAGTTAGGAAGAATGATTAGTAATGCGAGATGAAAAATGGTTGAAACAACATAGGATTAATTCATGTATCATTTAATCCTAAAGAGAAAATTAGTAGATGATTGGCCAATTTTATTTGATAAGTGCAAGATGAAATGCAATGATTATGTAGATCAACTAGGATGACAGTGGATAGATCAAAGCCATGATTAAATTGATTGATTGATTAAAATTGATAACATGCCAAGGACACATGACATGGATTAAAGATATGTAACATTTAACTAACATTGTAAATGCTATAGAATCAAGATTGATTGATAGGGTTGATCCTAACAACATTGACATACAATGTCAATATTATTAAATTGATTTGATAATATCACAATCTGACATTGAGGGACTCGATAATGTCAAAGATTGGATGATGTAAATGATAATTTAACCTAGAATTAAGAGCCATGATAATACTAAGGTCATATTTATAGGTTTGATAGTTTTCCAAGGTACAAAGAGACATGAAAATGCCTAGGGTTAGACAGATGATGATAGATTTGAGATATTTGGCACACTTTGGGTTAATTAGGACTGATTTGGGTGATTCTGAGTAGATTTGATATGATTCCAGATTGATTTGATATGATTCTGATGATGTCAAAATGGTTTTGGATTGAGCAAATGAGATTCTAAAATGATCTACAAATGATGCGAAAGGGGATATGAATGATGAAGGACATTATCAAAACCTGCTCAAGTGATATTCAAGTTTGGTAAAAAGATTAGAATTAGTGAAATGAGAAAATGGGACAAGTTAGTATGAAAAGGTGATGAAACTGTAGACACAAACCATTTTTGAGTGTCTACATTTTGCCCCTCTTTGATACAATGTGATTTAGAGCATTGTGTCACAAAAACCTTATGAAAAAGAAGTTAAAGCATGCCCTAGTAGGGGTGGTATATATGGGTGCCCCCTCAAGAAATTGACCAAGATATGCATATGATAAGTCAATTTATCAATAATGAGAAGACCATTCATATGTTGATAGATAGTGTATGATGATGCAGGAATGCGAATATGCAAGACGAAGATGATTTTGGTGTATCAAAGTACGAGATCATGGGGGTAGATGAAGTGGATATTAGCAGATAGAAGAGACAAGATTAGGAATAGTTAGTATGAGGTGAGGAATTTTTCTTTCATAAAGTGCATGATATGTTATGGAGCTTTATTTGATATGGTAGATGGAATGAAACACATCATGACATAAAGAGCTAGAGCACAAATCCAAATCTTTTGCATAAACAAGCATAATGTAGATAGAGAATGACCTTGTCCTTCCCGAGGCATATATACATGACCCAAACACTTAAAGGTACATGTTTAATAGATAGAAAACAAAAGATGACCATGAACATTGTGTCAAAGACAACCCTCTTTGATACAATGTGATTTAGAGCATTGTGTCAAAGAACATTGACGAAAAAGTAGTAGAAGTATGCCCTAGTAGGGGTGGTACATATGGGTGCCCCTCAAGACATTGACCAAGATATGCACATGATAGGTCAATTTGTTGATAATGAGAAGGCCATTGATATGTTGATAGATAATGAATGATTATGTAGGAATGCAAGATGAAGATGTTTTTGATGTATCAAAGTACAAGACTACAGTGGTGATGAATGAGATGGATGTTAGAAGACAAGGGAGACAAGATGAGGAATAGTTAGTCTCATTCTATATGATTGGGAAACAACTAACCAACCTACTAAATCAGAACTTATATGAAGGATAACTCTTTTTTTTAAACTATCATTTGTATGGGTTGTGTTTTAGTTGGTTGAATAGCCATTTTTATGATGATTTTGAAGCCCTACATATAGCCACTATCCAACCAACTAAATTTCATCCCTTATGAAGTAGAACACTCATTCATGAAAACTATTAGATTTCCACAATCCATAAGTATGTTGTAGTTTCTAGATTTGACTATGTACATCAATGTTTTAGATCACACTTCATGATACATCATTAGGATGTAAGGGAGTAGCATCTTGATGATGGATCAAGAATACTATCTTACATCATAATGATGAAGCATGGATTGTGATCCAAAATGTTGATGTCAAAATTCTCATTTAAATTATTTGTTTGGGGGCATTGATCTTGGTCTCATCTTATACAATGTGAAATGACTAACCAACCAAAATGCAACTCATATGAACGAGAACACTAAAATTTTTGTTTGAAAATCTCATTTGCAAGGGTTGTGTCTTAGTTGGTTGAATATCCATTTTTTTGATGATGTTGAAGCCTTACATGGCTACAATCTAACCAACTAAAATGCAACTCATATGAAGGAGAACACATTCATTTAGGAAATTGATATTGTATGATGGGAAATGAATAACCAACCAAATAAAACATAAGTCATATCATAGGATGGATCCTTTTCAGTGATTTCAATCTTGGAAGCACTCACCTAGCAAATAAGCTTTAGGTGGATGAATTGGTGGAAGTTTCACGAGGATGAAAAAGAAAAGGTTTTGATTTTTCTTAAATGGAAGATATTTTATTTTTAAAGTCATTTTACATATTTGGTATGAGACTACAAACCTTAGGTGGAAACTCTTTACCTAAATAGTTAAGCACTAAGGGGTATTTATCTCACAAACTTCATCTAAGGCATCGATTTTGGTATCATCTTGTATGAGGGGAAACAATTAATCAACAACCTAAAACACAATTCATATGAAGGAAAACATTCATTATTTTTTTAAACTATCATTTTTATGGGTTGAGTTTTAGTTGGTTAAATAGCCTTTTTTGTGATGTCAAAACCTTACACTTAACCACTAGCCAACCAACTAAAATGCAACTCATATGAAGGAGAATTTAGGATTGAGGAACACTAAAAGGGAAGGGGGTAAATCAATGTTCTAAACTTTTCAAATATTTTAAATAGGTTGCATAACCATGAAATAATATTAACAAGAAATAAATTTTTGAACCACAAAGTAAACATCCAAAAACTTGTAACACCCTGATTTTAGTGTAGAAACCCAGTTAAGGAGAAAAAACATGGTTAGGATGGAACCCATAAATATTAATCTACATAAGTAACTAACCCTATAAGGTTTTTTTAGCCCCAACTGATAATGTAATTGATAGTGGGATATTGTTAGGTGATAATGCTATAAATGTATGTAAGAGAGTCATATCAATTGTTATATTGTCATTGTTGTCAAAGTCTAAGTTGGTTAGACATTATGATAACTTAGGAGAGTGCCATATCATTTGATTGATGAAGAGGATTTTAAAAAAGTATGATGAAGACAAAAGTGATATGTAAGGTATTCAGTGGGTACTTGAATGAGCTGGATAGCGAGTGTAGTATTGGTTTGATTATTTTATAATCATGTATTGTTGCAATGTGTTGAAGAATATAAGGTTAACTAAGTTACAAGGCTAATGAAGGGAGAGTGTATTCATTGAGTGAATGTAGTATTTCCTAAGTGGTTGGCAAAGTAAAGAGGAACACAATGTTTCCTGAGAAAGTTAGTATAAATTGAGTGATATGTTGCTTGAGTAAATGTTATGTTTACCAACTAACAACTAGATGAACACATTTGAAGAATTGGAATTTAAGGCCAACTTTTGATAAAAATTTGGAAAGTTTGAGATGATCTAAGGCATGAGTTGAAAATTTTGTTACAATATCAACAATTGAGAAAATTCAAGAAGGATCTGATGATGGAGTTGAAGAAGGATAAGGATGGACACAAAGTTCTATACAAGTTATATTTTTGGAGTGTCTTGATTCATTATTTGAAGTTTTTGAATCTGGAAATTTTGTATGAGCCTAAGATTTACAATGGTGATCAAGTGGCAAAAGATGGAAGGAAGAATTGAGAAATATATTTGAGGAGAACAAGTCAGTTGATCATGCTAATTTTGTGAGGTCGTTGTATGTTGATTAAGAGTTGATGATACTAGTTAAGATCTTATTGAAGGTTGATGTGAATGCAAAGTTGTTGAAGGAAAAAGAGTAAAGAGATGAGCTAGGTGAATCAAGTAGAGCAGAGAAAAGAAAAGAAACTGAATTGGTGAGAGTGTGAATCAATTGAGTGAGTAAAGATAAGAAAGAGCGAGGAACAAAGATATGAACAAGCAAAGGTAGTTTCTATTCTTAACATATCATTTACATTATTTCTGTGTGCTAAAATTTTGACACACTTATATGAGTCATTATATCCAAGATTTCTCAAGAATGAGGTCTCAAATGATGACTCATAGCTCTCTATTCATGGAGTGCAAGGGTTTCTAATGGAGGCCCTCAGTTTGACCTAGTTTGTGTCCATGTAAGTACACCATAAAATAAGAGATTCAAAGATCAAATTATGCATGCTAATGAAGATGCAAACTAATCTAAATGATAACAATGAAAAGCAATACAAGAAAGAAAATTTAATCTATGAAAGCAAATATGACTCTAAGCTAATATAAAAATGCAAGGATGAAGCATAATGATGAAAGCCATGGATGCATGAGAGAAGAAGACAAGAAAAGAGAAGTTGCAACAAAGCTCCAATGTCCAAACTTTAAGGCTCAAACACCTCCAAAATTGCTCTCCAAACCTACAACATAACAATACTATAGAAACTAACATCTATCTAAATGAGGAGGAGAGGGCTCCTTATAAAAGAAACTGTGGAAGTGGGAGACTTCTCACAAGAGCAATGTGGGATAAATCCCTAAAAAGACAAATAAGAGGAAAAAGCTCACCACTTAGAGATATGTACAAAAAAAGAATCTTTATTTAAATTATTTCCTTTTTTCATCAAAAAGGGAGCTTTAAGTGGGGATTTATTTATTTAATTAAAAGAGAGATCTTCTTTTAATTAAATAAGATAAGATAATTTAATTAAAAGGAAGATTTAAATTAAATAAGATAAAACTATTTAATTAAAAGAGAGATTTTCTTTTAATTAAATAAGATTATTTTATTTATTTAAAAGGATGTTTTCTTTTAATTACATAAGATAAAATTATTTAATAAAAAGAAATATTTTAATTAAATAAGATAAAACTATTTAATTAAAAGAGAGATTTTTTTAAATTAAATAAGATTATTTTATTTATTTAAAAGGATGTTTTCTTTGAATTAAATACGATAAGATTATTTAATAAAAAGAAAGATTTTTTTTATCAGTAAGAGGCCAAAGCCAAGATTCATTATTATGTGATGTAAATATTATTATTATTTATTAAGCTTGTGTAGAGTCGAACCCAAGACCTCTTAGAAAAGAGGCTCACAATTTACCATTGTGTTGTAAGCTCTTGCTTATGAAAAGGACGATTTTAATTAAATAAGATAAAACTATTTAATTAAAAGAGAGATTTTCTTTTATTTAAATAAGATTATTTTATTTATTTAAAATGGATGTTTTCTTCTAATTAAATAAGATTATTGATGAAACGATCAAACCTTAGTAAATATTGAAATAATTAAATTAGTTACAATTTGATCAAAGAAAATGATTTGAATTGATTCAATAAAATATTGTGATACATTGATTCAAGAAATTGATAAATTGATTCAAGAAATTGATAAATTGAAGAATTGGGGCCCATAGTCTGGGTGACCATTTTAGGGTGCATACATTTGCCCCTCTTTGACTAATGTGTGATCATTTTAGGAACACATGTAGTCAAAGAATGTAGTTGAAGTGTGAGGTCGATTTGGAATCACAAAATAACACAGATGTGTGGTCAACTTAGGAATACATTAGGACAACAAAGAATAAAATTATTTATAACATTTTTGTCTTAACAAAGATAAGGTTGTCCCAGGCAGAATAAAGATTGATAAAGGTGAATCAAGGATTGAAGTTTAATGGGTGTTGCCCCCTCATAATCAAAATTGAAATGAAATAGAGGAGAAACAACAAATTGATAAATTTGATCAAATCAAACTAAAGATAAGGTTCTTGATGTAAGATGTAAAATATAAGGATCAAAGAACCAAGGTAGATCATCAAGCACGAAAGATTATGCCCCATAGTTGAATTAGAAGAAAAGAAGTGAGGTGAAAGCAAATGGAAGGTAGAAGTTTGAAAGAGGTGGAAAGAAATGGAAAGAAGAAAGAGAATTTGCCTCAAGAAAGAGAACGCCTCAAAATCAATGAATTATTTAAGATAGAAAATTTCAATTGAGATCATGAAAGAAGATAAGGAAATGAAGATCAAGACATGACCATAGTTGATTAAAAATCCACAAGAAAGATGAAGGAAAGCCCTCTCAAATTCATAATGCAACCTAAAAATGAAGTCTAATAATGCAAGCTACATAAAAATGCAAAGGTGTACTTTGAATAGAGCAATTGTAACATTGGATTTTGTGCTCATCATTCATTAGAGAATGTTAAGGAACTTATTTTCATCATTGGGTCATTATTAACAAACATCACAAAATCACACAATCATCACTAGTCACAAGCTTAACTATGAAGACATGAATGTGATTTATATCGAATTGGAATGTGGAAAGATTCTAAAATGAGCATCAAAGACATAAAGGTCAAGATGAATTCGATGTTAGATTACCCAATTTAATGTAGTAAAACCATGCTCGCATCAAGGCATAGATGTTGGAAGGACCCTAAGAATGATTGTGCAAAAATAGTCAAGGATGATGCCTCAATCTTCTAAGTGTTTCAAGGGGACAACAATAGACACTCTAGAGTTTCAAGACCACACCCACAAGTAGAAAGCATATCAAAACATGCCCCATGTCCCAAATTCTCTAGCTATGCATAGCAGAGAGACTTATTAGACAAGGACACTCAACGAAAATTAATAACAGTCAGCACATAAAGAAAAGATCATGACATAGCTCAAGCATTAATTATTTGTGTTTAAAAATCTAAGTGTGTTAACTGATACTAAGATTCGAGGATAAGGATCAAATGCTTGATAGGGTTTCCTTAAAATTCTATAGGCTCTATAGAGTGCTTGCCTTCCTTTTGGTTAGGACGTGGTGCGTGTTGTCTGGGTCCATCAGCTTGGGAGATAGATTAGTTGGCGGGCCCCAGTCAACCTGATCAATGGATGTTGATGGGACCAGGGAGTTTGGAAATAACAACTATAGGAGATGGGGAGGGAATAATCTATTTAGGGGTGGGCAGATCAATGGATCAGGGGTGAGGATGCATTGGTCACTATAGTTGATTGTCAAGATGAAGATGTAGGTAAGATCACATGACAAAATTGGGTAGGACCAAACCAATAAGTGTTAAAAGAAAACACTCGATGTTAGGGGTTGTATTGAAAAATACAGTTGGGGTGGTGTTAAAAAAAATTGTTTGCAAGGTGTCCTAAAGACTAACACATCCAAGAGGCCCTGGAGAAAGACAAAGACCAATTCCAAACCAAGGAAACAAGGACAAGGAATATGGAGAAAGGCTAAGTGTCAAGGACACACGCTAAGAAATAGGGGTACAAAGGCCTCAAGTAGTGCCCATTTTCCAAGTTTTTACCACTTGGATTTTTATTGCAATTTTATTTTTTATCACACACACACACACACACACACACACACATATTTAGAATATATAATTTTTTTTGGAGAAACATCAAAGCCCCTATTGCTAGGTTTTCACTAAGATGATCATTTTTTTAGGACATTTTCCAATTTTTAAATTTTTTGAAATATATCATTTTTTAAAATTTTTTTTAGAATCAATAAATATATACAAAGGATGCCCTCGGGTATCATGGAGAAAACTTCTTTAGGTGCAAGACATTGATAGGATCATGGAGTTGCTCTCCCTCTTCTGTAGATAGTAAATAAGCACTGGACCCAAAAGTTGTTGTAATGATGTAAGGTCCAACCCAATTAGGTTAAAATTTCCCCTTTTGATCTCTTTGTTGTTGATTCTTAGGATTTTCATGTAGGACAAGATCTCCCACCTAGAATTCTCTAAGGCAAACCTTTTTGTTGAAGGCTTTGGACATGCGCTTTTGATAAACCCTCATATGGTTAAATGATGCTTTAAGTTTCTCTTCTAGAAGTTCTAACTTTTGAAGTCCCATGGCTATGTAGTCTTCATCTATAAATAAACCTTTGAGAGAAACTCTAAGTGAAGGAATCTCAACCTCTAAAGGTAACATTGCTTCAACACCATATGTGAGGGAAAAAGGAGTAGCCCCAATAGGTGTATGAATACTCATTCTCTAGGCCCACAAAGTTGGATTTATCTATAAATGTCAATGTCTACCACTCTTATGAATTATCTTATGTAGGATCTTCAGGAGGGCATTATTTGATAATTCCACTTGACTATTTCATTGTAAAAAGTAAATGGAGGACCAATGTTGTTTAATCTTGAATCTCTTGTAGAGTTGTTTAAGGTCCTTATTTTTGAATTGACCTCCATTGTTGGTAATAATCTTGAAAGGCACTAAAATTCCCCGCCCAGAGATCCTTGGAACAAGGAAAAAATATAAGCAAGATATATTTTTTTTCTTTAACAAGTATGAGAGCACAAGAAAACCATCATACGTGGATCATAAAGATCGCAATAGAAGACTGAAAATCATCCAAACACCAATAGATCTCCAAATGCCACTACTAACCAAAACATAAACAAGAAAATATAAGAGATTAACTAGGCTAAATGACAAATGCTGACTCCTGAAAATTGACTAAGCCTGAATTTCTGAAGCCCTGAAATTTCCTAGAATTTTTATCTTAGCTTGTAGAGGTATGGAACCTATTTCAAAGGAATCGTCACATATATTGTAATATATCTTAAGTATAAGGAATTAAATATATATCAATTTATACTTGAAATAATATATTTTAAACCCCAAAGGACTGACAACAGAAAGACATAGATTTGGATTCGAATAGAAACATTCCAAATCCAAAATGCGACACCATAGGATTGAAGAACATGGAAGAAGGTACCCAAAACACTTCTTGAAAAGTTTAGGTCTTACCAAAAAGTGCCTACTACCTGCTCACATAGGTTTTTGCAATTTCTAAGTGATATTTGAAATTAGCATTGGGCGATACTTTCTAGTATCACACAATACTTCTAAAGAAGTAGGGCAACATTTTTAGGGGTGAGGCGATACAACTCACAAGTATGAAAGTTATTCAAAGGGGGTGCGATATTGGAAAGTATCGCACAAAAAAAGTCCAAGAGGCATGCAACAAAATCAAGGAATGCACGATACAATTCTAATGGGCATGTGATACTTTATTATATCATACCATGCTAACACATGGTCACCTAGGAAAACAAGAAACACTTAAGGACAACAACCAAAGGATAAAAATAGAGTATAAAACCTCCACACCAGGGAGTAATAGATCCACATTTGGAGGCAAGACCACTCGAACCAAATATGAAAGATGGAAACAACACTAACCATCTAACAAACAGTAAGAAGGAAAAGTATGGAAGGGAAACATTGCAGTGTACTAAAAGCAACATTGTAATGAACAAAACAATAAAAAAACTAAGTACATAGTTCCTTCCAACTATCAATAGTGTCATAAGACCATCGTGGGCCCTAGCCATCCCCAAAATAACTTAGTTGTTTTGCTCATTGCAATTAACATTGTAATGAACAAAACAACTAACTAAGTACGTAGTTCCTCCCAACCATCAATAGCATCATAAGACCATCGTGGGCCCTAGCCATCCCCCATGTGTAACATCCCAAGCCATCAACTAGATCATCAGTACTATCATAATAGGGACATCGCTAATAAACATGCTACAACATAAGCATAAGGAAATCCAACATGCTAGAAACAAAGCATAAGATAATCCTACAAGTAGATAACGCCACCTATCACATGCTAATCATCATAATAAGGAAATCTGTCAGTAACTAACATCATCAAAACATGATATACAAGCATCCCAATGAAAGCATAAATCAAAAGAAAGCATAGTCCAGAAACTAAACTAGCGAGTGAAAACATCCAACAACAGTCATGCTATAACAATAGACCATCTCTGTACACCGGCCTCTAGTAGTGGTACAGGTAGCTATGCCTCCCAACCATGTGGCACTTGTAGGATGATGGAGATAATGATCCAACCACAAACATACAAAAGCAACATCCATGGCTAACACACACACCAGGCAATATGATGACTGAATCCAAGACATAGATAGAGCATAAACTATAGGTCCTGGTCAGACGCTCAAATGGCTACTAAGTAGGGGTTGACATCATGGAGAGTCACTTGGCATTGACAAGCCCAAGCTAGAAGTGGTAGCTCTCCACTTCTCAATGAAAGGAGCACATCTTGAATCATTTTTATTATCTTTACATTATATTACCACCCAATGTTTAAGTTTAGTTATCACTTGTTTACAAAGCTTCTACATGCCAACCCTCAGGAAATAGATATCGGGTTGTGGAGATAGAAGCCCGCTCCATATGCTACCCTACCCTATCCATGCTCATGCAATGATGAGCGCCCATAGGCATGCAAATTTCCAACCCAACCGCAATGATCATAACTTCTAGAAGTACCACGGAAGATCGAGCCCCATAGGTCACCCAAAAAATCTACGTACACATACTCATGTGTGGCACACCACCATCATGAAGATCAAGCACAAGGACTAGATCATAACACAAAGTAGAAAGTCTCTCAACCAAAAATAGAACCAAGAGGACGGATGTAACACACATCCCAATGCAACATAAAAGTACAATAGTGGTCTGACTGATATCCAAATGGATCATCCTGGTCCACAATCCACATTATGCCAGGAAACTTCAGAAAATAGGGCAGCACGCAAAATGAGGTAAAAACCCCAAAATTTGGAAAATTTTTGAAATTAAAACCCATTTGGCCTTTGGGCATAAAAACCCCAAAAATCTAAAAATAAATGAGTTTGCACATCGTATGAAAAAATGGTGAGCATAATGGCTCAAAACCCCAAACCCCCATCCCAAAAATAGGGAAAATGTTCATACCCAACCAACCAAGTAGAACTAGTAAATAGAAACGGAGGGGAACACTAGTTCTCGGCCTCCTAACATACTGCTACAAGAAAAGGAAGCTGAAATAGAGTTAAAAAAATAAAACGAGAATGCCCTACCTGATAGAAAATGGGGTAGAAACTAAAACCCACGCAATAAAATAAATAACCTGCCAAATTGGCTGAATTGGATGGCAAAGCATAAACTCCCCTAGCTGGATCCAACGAGACTTACTAGGCGAAAAACCCATGCTTACATCTCCCAGCACGAATAGAATTCAAATCCTTCAAAAGAGGATTCTCAAAAAGCTCTCAAACTTTCTATTTCAAAAAATGAGAAGTGAATAATAAAATCACTTTTTCAATACTTATTCACTTGTCGAGTGAATAGTCAATTAGGGCAAATAGCCAACTAGAGTACCTAGATTTCAAATTGACCCAAGTGAAAATAGGTTATTCTTTGTACTGGGAATTCACGTAAGGAAAAGCTGTTAGAAATTAAATCTGAAAAGATTTAAAACTTGAAAAACCCAAAATCACAAAAAATCACTTAACACTTTCACGATAGAGCAATTCTCTAAATGCACAGACATCCTCACTAGTCTAATCACAAAATGTAGATGAGTTTAGATTTACTAATCATTGAAAGATTTTAATTTAAAAAAATTAAATAAGGATACGTCAAACATATAGGGATGACATTGGTAAAATATGAATAGCTGAACCACTATCTCCATGTGCCACTACCAGGGATATAAATCCTACACACTAAAATACATGATCAAGTGCAATTGCATATAATATCATAGCCAAAGCAACATGTATTAAATACCTAATTAATCCATTTACATCAATCACATTCGTAGAAAGCATAAAAATACAAGACTAAAGTAAATAACCATAGCATAAAAATCCATCTCATAACATAATCAACAATATGTCCAATAAACCATATAACCAGATATCCTTATAGATCCATTGTCATCTCAAAATAAAATCAACATGCAAATATGATAAACTGAACAGTATAGTAGTAATGCATTTATGGTGCTGAATCAAAGTATACATCTGATCGTTAAGTCATCTAAAAATACAAATAATAATAAGAGTATCAAGTATCTCTCGGATCAAAATAAACAAGGTACAGACTGCAAACACGAGAGGCATGATATCCTCCCCCACTAGCATAGGCTTACTCTTGGAAGCCAACAAAAAGATAGGGGTACAATCCCCTCAACTATGTAGCATCTTCCCAAGTCACGAGGTCTCATCACTCAGGTCCTATTGGACCCTTACTTGCTCTATGTTCCAACCTTGTAAGGTCAGCCTCTGCTATTATAGGATACAAATGGGCTCCAAAGCAAGCTACTCGTCTGCTACCTACAAAGAATCCTAATTAAGAACATGGGTCACATCTAGAATATACTACCTCAAAATAGAAACATAAAAAACATCATGGATGTACGATAGGCTAGGTGGCAATGCTAATCGATAAGAAACATGACCAATCCTCTCAAGGATCTCAAAAGGTCCAAAAAAACATGGTGCCAACTTATAGCCTTTTCCATAATGGATGGGGCTTTTCCTTGGATGCACTCTCAAAAACACCCTGTCACCAATAAAAAAGTGATGATCCAACCTATGGGTAGCTGCATACTTCTTTTGCCTATCCTTAGCAGTAACCAAATGCTCACTAATGTGAACAACCTGCTGCACCATATCCTAAAGCATCTCTAGACCCAAAAGAACTCATTCCTCGAAGTGATCCCAATCAAAGGAGTACAGCATGATCTACTGTACAAGGCCTGAAAAGGTGACATGCCAAGAGAACTATGATACCCATTGTTGTATACAAACTCAACAAGGTACAAATAGTCCTCCCACTTAACTTGCCTATCCATAACATACATGCAAAGAATATCCTCCAGAACTTGATTCAATCTCTCAGTCTAACCATCAGTCTCTGGGTGATAAGTTGAAATAAATTGAGTTGAGTGCCCAACGCATGCTGGAGAGACGTCCACAATTCAGAAGAAAACACTGGATGTCTATCTAAAATAATCTAACAAGGAATCCTATGCAAATGAATAATATCCACCAAGAAAACATGCACTATAGAAGAAGATGTATAGGATGCTTTCATGGGAGAGAAATGTGCTACCTTGGACAAATTGTCCACTATCACCATCAGACAATCATGTCTCCATTATGACATAGGCAATTCTATAATAAAATCAATAGATATGGTATCACACTTCCACTCTAGAATGGTATGTGGCTGTAAAAGACCCATTAGGTGCTGATGCTCTTCCTTCACTCTCTGGCACTCAAGACATCTAACAAAAAAATTAGCAACATCGCGTCTGATCCTTGCCCAAAAGTACAACTGTTTGAGATCAACATGCATCTTCTTGACTTTGGGATGTGAAAAATATGGTGCATGATGTGCTTCCAACAAAACCAAGGTACAAAGATCACCTGACATAGGTACATAGATATGCCCCATGTGACACAGTAGTCCATCAGACTCAAGAAAATCTCCACTCAAGGGTATGTCCAGACTCAATCTTCACCCTCATCTCTTGATAACAAATGTCACTAGGCAAAGCCTCCAAGATACAACCTTGAAAATCCACTCCCAATGACATCATTGATACCTCATGTTGCCTTTTTCTCAAAGAATCCACGATGACATTCTCTTTCCCCTTAATGTAATGAACATCAAAGTCATACTCGCACAAGAACTCCATCAAATGATGTTGTCGTGCATTCAGGTTTGGCTGAGTAAAGATATACTACAAGCTCCTATGATTGCTATGCGACTCAAACCTATGTCCCAAAAGAAAATTCCTCTAACGGACAAGGGCATGCACTACGACCATGAGTTCTAAATCATAGGTGGGGTAGTTCAGCTCATGGTCCTTGAGTTTCCTAGGCTTATATGCAATTGCGCGACCATTGTGCATCAACACTGCACCCACACCTTCCAATAAAACATCTATGCAAACTATGAAATCACCTACAAGATTAGGCTCTACAAGGACTGGTGCACTAGTCAAACACTCCTTAAGAGCATTAAATGCTACGTCACACTGGTTTGACCAAACATGCTTCTTCCCTTTCCTTTGAAGAGAAGTGATGGGATGAGCTATTCGTGAGAAATCCTTCATGAAGTGATGCTAATAACCTACCAATCCTATGAAACTACTAACTTTCAAGACATAAGTGGGTATCGACCAATCCATGATAGCATGAATCTTCTCTAGATCCACTTCAATTCCATCACCTGTAATGATGTGTCCCAAATACTTCATCTTTGACTCGAAGAACCCACATTTACTCAGGTTGCCATACAACTGATGGTCTCTTAAGCACTCCAATACCTAATGCAAATGGACTTTGTGCTCCTCCACAATCTTGGAATAGATCAATATGTCATCCAAGAATACAATGACACACTGATAGAGGTAAGTGTGAAATACACCATTCATCAAACTCATAAATATTAATGGCACATTGGTTAACCCAAAGGGTACAACCGTGAACTCATAATGCCTATATCGTATAAAAAAAGCTATTTGATGAATATCAACCTCCTAGATATGAAGCTGATGGTATCTTGACTAAAGATCAATCTTCAAGAACACTCATACTCCATCTAATCAAATAAGTCATCTATCCTTGGAAAAGGATAAAATTTCTTCACTGTTACCTTATTCAACTACTGGTAGTCAATGCACAAACATAATGAACCATCATTCTTCTTCATGAAGATGACTAGTGCACCCCATGGGGATACACTGGAATGAATATGGCCCTTGGCCAACAATTCCTCCAATTGCAATATGAGTTCACTCAACTCTTGAGTAGTCATGCAGTAAGGAGCTTGTGAAATTGGCTCAACTCCTAATACAAGATCAATTCAAAAATCAATGTCATGCTACGATGGCATACTTGGAATCTCATAAGGAAACACATCTGCATACTCACGAAGGAGTGGGTGATCATCAAGTGTCACCATATGGCTCTTAGCTTCCTCAAGATCACTAATAGAAACAAGAAATAACTAACAACCCTTCTACACACTCTGCTTCAACTGATTAGCTAAGATCATATGAAGCCAGACTGGTCTCTAAACTCCCAAAAGTTCCACTTGCCCACCTGTGTCATCCACACACTGTACCACCTTACGATGGCAATCGATATTCACCTGATGGGTGGCTAACCAATCCATGCCCAACACAATGTCACATGATCCCAAAGGTAGAATGCATATATCCACTATGGTGTTGAAGATTCCCAAATTCAAAACACAACTCCTAACCAGTGAGTCAACAACCACTTTGGAACCTGTGGCTAACTCAACCTGCCATCTATCAACCTAATGCATTACCACTAGCGCACATTGTTGAATAAGAGATGGAGATATAAAAGAATCAGAAGCACCAAAGTTAAACAAAACTAAAATTGAAATACCATACAACATACCTATAGCCTTGACTACTGTACCCTGATGATCTGCTTGATAGTTGTCAACAGCCACAAAGACTTTGTGATTCCTACCCACATCTCCTATAATAGGCTCAGATCTCACTGTGCCCTTACTAGGTCCTAAAGATGGTTTGATGGAGCACTCAAAAGATTTATGGCTAGGCTGGCCACAAGAATAATAGTTTCCAACAAAGTTGAAACCTATTCTGCAACCACCCTAGGTAGCACTAGGATAAGGTGCACTTCCCCTACTATAATTCTATTGATAGTTCTAAGGAGGATGATAATGCTGAGGTTTCTGCCCTTAGTTCTAGTTATTCCCTTTCTTACCTAAGGTACCAAAGTCCTATCCACCCTTGGTCCAAAACCCTTTTTGAAACTTATGATGTTGTCCACCCTTAGAGGGTGCTGACTGGGTCTAGCCCTTCTTTGAGGATAGAGAATACTGTGCATCCTATCTAGAATTTTGAGCACTTTGGTTCTGAGAACCAAATCTACCACTAAAACCTCTAGCCAGATTCTCCTCTACAATATGTGCTTTCTCCACAATGAGAAAAAGAGTCCTAGGTTGGTGCATACGAACTTCTCTAATAAGGGCATCCTTAAGGCCTCAGATGAAATGATGAGCTAGGAGTAGATCATCATTGTTGTAGCACGAATGCTATCTAAGTTCAAAGAATTAGATTTTTTACTAATCCATTATCATGCTCCCTTGCTGGATCGCATGTAACTCATCAGCATGGGCCTCTCTGAATTGAGGAGATAGGAATCTCTCTCAAAACCTCTTCTCAAAGATCTCCCAAGTAAGATCTACAACACTAATCTAAATCTTTTGACTCTTAATATTCCACCAAATGGATGTGTGGTCCCTCAAATACATAATTTCACAATGGGCTCTCATGTTGGTTGAATATGGATACATGGTGAAGCATTGCTCCATGTCCAAAAATTGAGTCTCAGCCTTGAAGCCACTTCCCTTGCCATCATACAATGGTGGTTTGGATTGTTGAAGAGACTTTATGATATCTAATCTATTGGAATCTTCACTATTGATGTCCCCACCACCCTGATGGTGCCCTCTGCCACCTGGTGGAGTATAGGAATGCTCAAGTTCATGTTCCTCCTCTCTATGCTCTAATTGATGGGAATCTCCATGATGAGATCCCTCTTCCTAATTATGATCCTGTTGGCACTCCTTAATACGAGGGCCTAATCGAGCAAGAATCTCCTGGAGTACTGGCAACAATGCCTCCATACCATTTTGATTAGTATTATTCACCTATTCTCCCCCTCCTTCTTGACGCCCTTCTTCCTGGTGTTCATCTCCACAATTATCGCTATGGGTACCACCATGGCCAACATGTCTATGTGCAGGAGGCATCATTATGGGAACAACAAGATAGTGTCAAAACAATTGGATCACAAGCATAATAGTCAAAACCATGGACATAAATATATCAAACTAACAACCATAATATAATAATACACAACGGAAAACAAAACAATAGTGGAAGCATAACACAGAGATCCCAATGTTGCAACATGTGCTCTGATACCAGATATAATAACCTGCTCGAAGATCCTTGGAACAAGGAAGAAATATAAGCAAGATAAATTTTTTTTCTTTAACAAGTATGAAAGCACAAGACAACCATCATATGTGGATCATAAAGATTGCAATGGAAGTTTGACAATCATCCAAACACCAACGGATCTTGAAATGCCACTACTAACCAAAACATGAACAAGAAAACATAAGAGATCAACCAAGCTAAAAGACAAGTGTCAACTCCTGAAAATTGACTAAGTCTAAATTTTTGAAGCCCTGAAATTTCCTAGAATCTTTATCTTAGCCCATAGAGGTCTGGAACCTATCACAAATGAATGGCCGCATATATTATAATATATCTTAAGTATAAGATGTCAACTTAAACAATATATTTTAAACCCCAAAGGACTCACAATAGAAAGACACAGATCTAGATTCAAATAGAAACATTCCAAATCCAAAATGTGACACCATAAGATTGAAGAACACCAGAGAGGGTACCCAAAACACTTCCCAAAAAGTTTAGGTCTTATTGAAAAGTGCCCGCTGCCCACCTGCACAGGTTTTTGCAATTTCCATGCAATACTTTAAATCAACATTGGGTGATACTTTCTAGTATCGTGCAATACTTCTAAAGAAGCAGGGCATTATTTTTAGGGATGAGGCGATACAACTCACAAGGGCATGTGATACTTTTAAGGGTATCATATGATAGTTCTTCAAATGGGGTGCGATACTAGAAAGTATCACATGAAAAAACTCCAAGAGGTGTGCAACACAATCAAAGAACACATGATACAATTCTAATGGGCGTGCAACACTTTATTGTATTGCACCATGCTGACACATGGTTGCCTAGGAAAAAAAGAAACACTTGAGGACAAAAACCAAAGAGTAAAAATAGAGTATAAAACCTCCATACTGGGAGCATCAAATCCACATTTCAAGGCAAGAACACTCAAACCAAATTTGAAAGATGGAAACAACACTGACCATCTAACAAAAAGTACGAAGGAAAAGTATGGAAGGGAAACATCGCAGTGTACTGAAAGAAACTGTCAATAACATCATAAGACCATCGTGGGCCCTGACCATCCCCCGCACGTAACATCCCAAGCCATCAACTAGATCGTTGGTACTATTGTAATAGGGATGACACTACTAAACATGCTACAACATAAGCATAAGGAAATCTAACATGCTAGAAACAAAGCATAAGATAATCCTACAAGTAAATAGCATCACCTATCACATACTAATCATCATAATAAGGAAATGCGTTAGTAACTAACATCATCAAAACATGATATACAAGAATCCTTATGAAAGAATAAATAACAAGAAAGCATACTCTAAAAACTAAAGTACCAAGTGAAAACATCTAGCAATGATCATGCTAGAACAATAGATCATCTTTGTACACCAGCCCCTAGTAGTGGTATAGGTAGCTATGCCTCCCAACCATGTGGCACCTGTAGGTCCACACCCACTGTGCTAATGGAGATAATGATCAAACCAAAAAAACACACAAGAAAAATCCATGGCTAAGACACACGCTAGGCAATATGATGACTAAATCCAAGACATAGATAATGCATAAACTACAAGTCCTAGTCAGACACTCAAAGGGCTACTAAGTAGGGGCTGCCATCATGGAGAGTTGCTTGGCATCAATAAGCCCAAGCTAGTATTGGTAGCTCTCCACTTCCCAATAGAAGGAGCACATCCCAAATCATTTTTATTATATTTACATTTTATTACCACCCAATGTTCAAGTTTAGTTATCACTTATTTACAAAGCTTCTGCACACCAACCCTCGGGAAATAGACACTAGGTTGTGGAGATAAAAGCCCCCTCCATATGCTACCCTACCCAACCCATGCTTATCCAATGATGAGTGCTCATAGGCATGCAAATTCCCAACCCAACCCCAATGATCATAACTTTTGGAAGTACCACGAAAGATACGTACTTGTGTGTGGCACACACCATCATGAAGATTGAGCACAAGGACTAGATGAGAAAACAAACTAGAAAGTCCCTCAACAGAAAATAAAATCAAGAGGATGGATGCAACATGCATCCTAATGTAACATAAAAGTACAATAGTGGTCTGACTGATATCCAAACAAATCATCTAGGTCCACGACTCACATTGTGTCAAGAAAACCCGAGAAAATAGGGCAGCACACAAAATGAGGTAAAAACCCCAAAATTTGGAAATTTTTTGAAGTTAAACCCCATTTGGCCTTTGGGCATAAAAACTCCAAAAAACCAAAAATAAATGAGTTCGGACACTGTATACAAAAATGAGCAGCATAATGGCTCAAAACCCCAAACCACCATCCTGAAAATAGGGAAAACATCCATACCTGACCAACTGGGCAAAACCAACAAATAGAAATAAAGGGGAACACTACTTCTTAGCCTCCTAACATACTGCTGCAAGAAATAGAAGTTGAAACAAGGGAAAAACAATAAAATAGGAAGGCACTACTTGATAGAAAAAGGGGCAAAAGTTGAAACCTGTGCAATAAAATAAATAACCTGCCAAATCTGCTAAAACTGATGGTAAAGCATAAAATCCCCAAGCTGGATCCAACAAGATTAATCTTGTGAAAACCCATGCTCATAGCTCCTAGAATGAACAAAATTCAAATCCTTTAGAAGAGGATTCTCAAAAAGCTCTCAAATTTTCTATTTCAAAAAATGAGAAGTGAATAATGAAATCACATTTTCAATACTTATTCACTTTTTGAGTGAATAGTCAATTAGGGCACATAGCTAACTAGAGTAGGTAGACTCTAAATCAACCCAAATAATTTTTTTTTATTCTTCGTAATGAGAACTCACCTAAGGAAAAGCTACCAAAAATTAAATCTGAAAAGATTTACAACTCAAAAACCCAAAATCATAGAAAATTACTTAACACTTTTGCAATAGAATGAACCTCTTAATGCACAGACACTCTCACTAGTCTAATTACATAATGCAGATGAGTTTAGATTTACTAATCACCGAAAGGTTTTAATTTAAAACAATTAAATAAGGATACATCAACCATACAGGAATGACATTGGTAAAATATGAATAGCTGAATCACTATCTCCATATGCCACTGCTAGGGATATAAATCCTGCACACTAAAATACATGTTCAAGTGCAATTGCATATAATATCATAGCCGAATCAACATGTGTCAAATACCTAATTAATCCATTTACATCACTCACATTTGTAGAAAGCATAAAAATACAAGGCTATAAGTAAATAACCATAGCATAAAAATCCATCTCGTAACATAATCAACAATATGTCCAATAAACCATATAACCAGATATCCTCATAGATCCACTGTCATCTCAAAATAACATCAACATGCAAATATGATAAACTGGACAATATAGTAGTAACACATCTATGGTGTTGAATTAAAGTATACATCTGACCCTCAAGTCATCTCAAAATACAAATATCAATAAGAGTATCAAGGATCTTCAGGTGGGGCATTATAGGCACTCCATATCAATAGATGATATGATTCAAAATGAATAGAGAGTTTTTTGGCTTGAGGCAATAGAAAGCGATACAACTACTACTCATTTAGTAAAGTAATTAGTAGCAGTGATAATAAACTTGTGTCCACTTAATGAGTTGGGATGAATCTACCCAACAAGATCAAAGGCCCAATGTTGAAATGACCAATGAGAAATAGAAGGAATGAGCTCCCTACATGGAGCATGTATCAGGTTACCATGTTTTTAACACTTTTCACATGACTTTGCAAAAGCTACTACATCAATCTCCATCATAGGCCAATAGTATCCTACCCTAAGCAACCTTCGGGCCATGGAAAGACCATTGGAATGTCCCCCATAGATGTCTTCATGGATATCAACTAACACTTGATTGAATTCTTTCTTCTCTAAGCATCTAAGAAGCATTCCATCTAGACCCCTCATATACAAACCACCAGAGATAAGGGAATGGTGAGAGGCATTTCAGATAAGATTTTTGCATTTAGATTAGTTAAAGGTTTCAAGTATAATGCCATCATGAAGGTATGAATAAATGGCACCATAATGGGATGAATCATGACCAAAAAGGGTGCAAATAAAATGACTTTCTTGGGAATCATAAATAGGGTGATGTAGCTCTTCCACCAGGAATTCAAATCTAGATTCATGTCACTCTAACTAAAGAAGTGAAGCAAGTGTAGCCATGGCATCAACTACTTTGTTTTCTACTCTACAAATTTTTTTGAAATGTAACAAATGTAAAATATTATCTCAAGGAATCAACCATTTTCTTCTAAGGTACTAGTTTCTCATTTTCTATTAAATATTCATCATTGACTTGGTTGATTATTAGCTATGAATCCCCGTAGATATGCAACTCTGTGATTCTCCATTCTATGACCATCTTAAGTCTGTTTATTAAAGCTTCATACTCAATAATGTTGTTTTTACATGGGAATAATAACTTGTAAGATTTAGGAATCATGTACCCATGAGGAGAAACAAACAACACACTAGCTCCTGAACTATGTTGCATAAAGGATCCATCAAAGAACATCTTCCATATTCTTTCAGTCATATACATGAGATGCTCATCTAGAAATCAACTTGAATAGGTGCATTATCTTGTATTGGGAAATCAACCAATTGATCTACTATGGCTTGTCCTTTGATTGCTTTACACTCAATGTACTCAATGTCAAACTCTGAAAGGATCACATCCATTTAGCAAGTCTACCTACGAGGGCAGCCTTACCCAGTAAATATTTGAGTGGATCTATTTGTTCTATGATGTGTATAGTGTGCACAAGCATGTAATGTTGCAACTTTGGGGAGCAAACACAACTACTAGGCAAGCTTTCTCAATATTGGTGTAGTTAAACTCATATGAAACAAGAGTATGACTAATGTAGTATATTTCTCTTTCTTTCCCATGTTCATCAAGTTGAGCTAGTAATGCCCCTAAGGAAGATTTTGTTGCTAAAATGTATAGAATAAGTGGTTTCCCTAGGATATAAGGCATTAAAATTGGATGATTCTCCAAGTACTTCTTGATTTGATCTATGCTCTTTTGACAATCCTCATTCCATACACATTTTACTCCTTTATGTAAGCTCTTGTTAAAAGGTTGAGCTCTATTTGCCAACTGTGAAATAAATCTACTTATGTATTGAAGACTCCTCAATTGACTAATATTTCTAGCAGGTGGCATATCGATGATTGCCTAGAATTTTTCAGGGTCTACTTCTATTCCTTTTGCTAAAATAATGAATACTAGTAGTTTTGCAAAGGTAACTCCAAATGCACCCTTCTTAGGATTCAACCTTAGTTGAAATTGTTCCATACAATCTAGAATGACTTCTAAGTCATCTAAGTGTGTGTCTCTTTTCTTAGACTTAGCCAAGGTGTCATCCATATAATCTTCAATGTTTTTATGCACCATATCATGAAAAATAGTGGTCATAGCTCATTGGTAGGTCACTCCTACACTCTTTAATCCAAAAGGCATAATGTTCTAGCAATAGGTACCCATGCACAAGTGAATGCAGTCTTTTCTTGATCTTCAAGAGCTATCTTAATCTGATTATATCTAGAAAAACCATCGATCAAGGAATAAATCTCATAACTCGCAATCATATCCACTATCTTGTTTATATTGGGAAGTAGAAAGTCATCCTTTGCACATGCTCTATTGAAATCTCTAAAATCTATGCAAATTCCAATGGTTTTGTAATTTTTGGAAATTAGTACAATGTTTGATATCCATTCAGCATAGTCAATGACCCTTATGCATTTTGCACCAAGTAGTTTCTCTAATTTTTCTTTCGCTAGGAGGGCCATGTGAGGATGCATCTTTCTCAATTTTTGCTTAATTGATTTGACACCTAGAGCTATGGATAAGTGATGCATGATAAGATTAGTGTCCAACCCTGACATATCTAAATAAGTCCAGGCAAAATTTTTCTTTTTCTTTTTCCATAAGAAATCAATGTAAGCTTCTTTTTCTTGCTGTGATAGGGACTGAACCAAGTGTACCAATTATGGAGTCTCATCCATACCCAAATTGTCTACTTGTGTTGGTTCGATAAGTACTAAAGATCTATCTTGAAAATAGCTAGGGACATGATCAAGTACCTCATCCTTAGGTGCCTTAGAGAGGTTTTCACCCTTGGATACATCCTTTCTTTTTACTTTTTTTGGTTCTGACACTACCACATAGTGGTTTTCGCCATCGGAACTCTTATTATTTTTCTTTTATTTTATTTTTATTTTTGACTGAAGCACTTGATGTATGGCTTTGTCATGCTAGTATTTGGTTCACTAGTGGAAGAGACTATGGGTTCAATGGTATTCAAGTAACAAGCTATCTCATAGTAATTTTGAAATGTTAAGTGCTTAGGTTCTTGATAGCATTGGGACCAATCAATAAGGTCAGGATGAACAAGGGGTAAGTCAATGACTGGTTCATGGTTGTGAATGTGAATGGTTTCATCTCTAGTGATCAAAAAGTCCGAGCCCATCAAGTAACTTCCTAAGCTACCCAAATCAAGATTTGTCCTAACAAGCGAAGAATCATCCACTAAGGTAACATGTGAGTTCAAATTCTCTAATCCTACATGTGACTCGTTAGCTACCTCAAGTTGAGAATTATAAGAGTATATGACATCAACGTCTGCGTCAACTATGGAAGACTCAAAGAAGGAATCCCATTCATACTCATGTGGATTTGTTTTTGAACTTCTACTAGGGTTCTTACACCATGAAGGCTTGGGACACCTTGATGTGGAAGCTTGAATATCATCAAGGGTAACACATTGTCTTTCTATTAAACTATTTGAACTTGATTCATTTTGTTCCACAATTGCAACTGCCATATGAGTGATTGTAGTATCTGAATTTTCCCAAAGGAGACTAGTGGAAGGAACCCAATCTCCACACATATCTTGCTGATTTTCCAAATTAGGTACATATTCTGGTTCATCTTCACTATCTAACTTCTCAAGAATAAGAGTAGTGTTCTTATTATGATTTGCAAATCCTAGGCCAACTGCCTCCTTAGAATTGCATCTAAAAAGAATATGATTAAGGGGTTTGGCTCTAGCATCCAATCTATGACTTAGAGGGCCATGTCTAGGATAGCCCATCTATTTGACAAAAGTATACCCTCTTCCATAGGCCTTAGGAGAGGGAGAGAAGTTCTCATTGCGCATATATTTCTCTTCTCATAAATTTATTCTCTAACAACTACGTCCTCTTTCTCATATTGAATAGGCATTGATGTCTGTACATATGAGTCAAATAATGTCATAGCTAAAGAGGAAGGTCTCATTTCTTGTGAAGGTTTTCCATAAGACCTAGGAAAAATTGGTAATGCGACAAGGAAATTGAGTTGATACCCTCCCATGCCAAGGTTTATTGATTTGAACTTGTCTCTACACTCAACTAAAGCTACATCAAAATAATCTACTTCTCTATTGAGGGGAACATGAGTACTTGTTGAAATTGAGTTGATAGATAAAGTATTATCCCTAGGTATACAAATCTTTGTTATGTTGTAAGGGAACTTAACACACTGATGATAGTTAGATGACACTACTTTCATATCATGAATCCATGGTCTACTGAGTAATATATTGTATTCAAGGGGACTATAGTCAACTATTTGAATTAAAATATCTTTCTCAATAGGGCCAATCCGGATAGGAAAGATGACCAACCCCTTTGAACTTCTTTCTACCTCATCATAGGCTTTGATAGTGATCTTTCTTCTGGTATTGACTTGTTTAGAGTAACCTAACGTCTTTAAAAGACTCAAAGAAAAAATATTAAGCCTAACACCCCCATCTATCAACATGCACCTAACATGGGTTTTGTGAATCATGACTTCAATATGGAGAGCAAGATTATGTGGGTGGCTCAAAGATTTATCATCTTCCTCTAAAAAGGTGAGGTAATGAGGACTAGCAATATGATTAACCATGTTCTAGAATTGATCAACATTCACATTGTTTGGGAACATTTTTTGTGCGCAAAGAATCTTCAAGGACTTGCTTATGTCTTGGAGACAACTCTAAGAGCTCAAAGATTGAAATTTGAGCTGGGGTTCTTTGTAACTAATTGACAAGACTATAGTTTGATTGAGGATTGACTGCTAGTTTTAAGGTAACATTATTAGATGTCACTTGCTTTGGCTTACTTGGTTGACTTGAATTGGGTCCTCTAATGACAAGGGGACCTTGACTTCATTTGACAACATTGAGACTTTTAGATGACACTCTAGAGAGAGGACCCCTTAGCACCAAGATGGGTTTTTCATCAAAGATAGGAGGATAGTCCATGTTTAGATTATAACCATGAGTATCTTTATTTCTCATCATGTTGACATTTTTTTCTACTACTTCAAGCATGTTGACAAAATTATTTGCATTCATGTAGGTGTAATTTATCTTAGCTTTTTGATTCTTAGGTTTAGAGGTTCCCCCTAATCATACTTGGGAAAAGGTTCTTTGAAGGCCTTGTGATTAGCATTAGTGTTCAATCCATCCACTTGAAGCTTACCATTCCTAATAAGATCCTGAATGATGTACCTGAGCTTTCCATAGTTTTCAACATAATGTCTAGTGTCATTGTGAAACTTGCAATAGGCTTTCTCATCCCACCACCATGGCTTAACCTCAAGTATACAAAAATTTGTGGGATCAAAAGGATGCACCAAGTTGTGAGCAATAAGCTTTTTCAATATATCATCATACAATTCACAAAATGTTGCAAAATCTTGCATTTCTCCTTTTGGTCTATCTTGGTATCTTGGCTTACTTCCTTGTTGATTAGCACTAATCAAATGAAGGACACCTTGATCATTAGATTTTGAGGAGTTCACAACTCCATCATTGACCACTTGTTTTTTTTTATTCCAATATGAATTCTTTCCTTTATCATTGTTGTTGTTACTTTGGCCATTGTTGTTATTGTTTTCATGTTTGGCCAAAATTCTATGTTCTTTCAAAACATCCTCAATTCTAAATGTTGTTTCAACCATCATGTCAAAAGACTCAAACACCATCTTCTTAACTTCATACTACATTTTTCAAACCATTTTGCTAATAATGATTTCAATCTTCTATTTTTTAGGGATAGTCCTAGAGTAGCGAGAGCATTGTCATCTCCATCTTTGCAAGAAAGTGACAAAGGAACAAATCTTTGAACAAGCTCTTTGAGATTTTTTATAGGAGCAATTATGTTGGGGAACCATTCCATTGCTTGACCCTTAAGACTCCTTGGAAAAAATCTCATAAGGTACGAGTGTTCACAATGAAATCCAAAGCTCATGGTATAAAACTGATGTACATTATCACTTAGATCCCCATTCCCATCATACTTGTCATATTGGGGGATCTCAACCTTTCTAAGAAAGTCTTTCATATCAACACTCTTATCAAAAGGGTTAGGAACAGTCAAATTAAGTGAGAAGGAACTCTTAGGTGCCATGAACTTGTCCATAATACTCTTCACTTGATTAAATCATTCTTCCAAAGATGGATCTTGCCTCCTAATTTTTTTGTTGACATTATAGTTATAAAAAACTTTAGCACCCTTATAATTATAAATTATTTATGAATACATCTTTGTTTTGATATATACTTCTCCACACACTCTTGGAAAGAAGAATTTTGTTGCATTGTCATGGTCAAAATTTGAACTACCTCCTCCATACTATGAACCATGGTGAGCACATTTTGAAGGTTGTCTTGAAATCCTAGGAGGTGTTGGTCGCCTATAATGATCATGTCTTGAAGCCCCTCTTCCTCTAGGGCTAGGAGATTGTGAAGGTGTTCTTGAGTTTCTTCCACTTTGTGGAGTCTTAGGAGGGGTGGATGGAGGAGAGTTGTTTCCATGACCAACATGCATGTTGTTAAATTGACCATTAAGTTGTTCAGTAAAGAGTCTATCTTGCTTCTCTTGGAAAATTTTCCTTTCTATTTGTAAAAAATCTTGTCTTTCCTATTCCATACATTTAAATTTCTCTTCCTTCATAACTTGTTCCTCCAGGAAGGATTTCTTTTCACACTCAAGTGTCTAAAGTCTATCACTCATGTATCTTGAAGGTGTCTTGTTCAGTGAACTTGATCTTGAATATCTAAACAAATTATTAGTATATGTTGCAGTCACATGAGTGCCATGAGGTTTATCATCTTGGTTTTCATGTTGTGATGGTTCTTCTTGATAGGCTTGTTTCTTTTCTCTTTCAGCCCTTTGGTGTGCATCCAAATGTTTCGTTGAGATAAGGGGTGAGACTGGTCAATTTTCATGAGAGGAGTTGCTAGACAAAATAGTATCTTAATATTTTTCAAATATGTCATCAAGGTGTTCAACCATTTCTTCCCTCTCTTGTTGAGTCATTGTATAACTCATATCCATATCGAAGCAAGAAGGTGCTAAGGGTGTACTCAACTCACTAAGGTTAATCTTGGGATCAAACCAAACTTTCAAGTTGTTCTTAGGTGATTTATAAAATATAGGTTCTTTTCCCTTATGTGTTTGGCAAGTTTGAACCAAGGGTAATTGGTTAAAAAATACTTGAGCTCGCTTTCCTTGATCTACTTGATATCTTGTTGTAACCAGCATGAAAGAAAAGGTACTAGTTGATAGGACAACCCTAAGAAATGTTAGTACCAAACTAGGATAGTAAAAGCACTCACTTGTCCAAAAGAGAGATGATAAGATCGAATTATTGTGATAGGCATAAACCAACACTGTCATAGAGGTGCCCACTACTTTGAGTGAATACCCTAGCACATATGGATTGGGAGGATGATTTACCCAAAATTTAATTTATTGAAATTGAATTTGAATGGAAGTGAATGGACAAGAGATTACTAAGACTCTCCAAGTGTGTTATCAAAGAATCCAAAGGTTTATCTTTAGAACAAGGATAGTTTCTAACACACCAACTCCAAGAAAGGTCACCCATAAAATAAAAGATTACTAATTCAAGAGGTCAAAAAACAACAATCAAAGGTGCAAACAAGATTCCAACAATGGGGAAGTGACCTAATCTAACCCAGATCAACCAAGGAGGACTAAAAATGATAGGATAAAAAATTGACAAAGCTTTCAACTCGAGAGCTCAAGTTTTCTTGTTCGTTTTAATTGACCAACTAGATGCATCAATAGATTTTTATCATAAATTAGGCACATAAGACAACAATCAAGGAGTTCAAGAAAATGTCTACAAACAATGAGAAAGGAACAAATCAACCTTGCACATAAATAAGAATAATGTCTTAGTATGAATCTAATCCTTAGAACCATTACTATGTATGTTCTAACAATGTTTTTCAATCATGCACATAGTCCTAGAAAAGGAAATTGGGTTGCTCCATGGTTCTTAGTAATGGTCAACTCTTGAAATCTTGCAATTTCAAGTGGGCGAAATCCAATCCTAGTGCACCAAGGTTTTGACACATTCCAAGAATTTAATCAATCGAAGATGCTGAGGAAATTTGACAGCCCAACAAAAGACTACACCTGCGAAGATTTCTTCCACAAGGACATTTATAAAGTGGGTGTTGCTACCATGACGAAAATGGCTACTACCACTTAAGGTTGCATCTGTTGGAAACATAGGAGTAACTAAGAGGGGAGGGGTGAATTAGTTACCACTAAAATAAATCCTAGATCCCTTATATATTAGTACAAAATAAACTTTGAAAAATTGAACTCTACTGATACTCGGTAAACACACACAAAATGCTATAACTTAGTACATACTGAGAATGCTCGAAAAACACTTAACATGAAAATCTTAAGATGTTATATGTGATTACTTATTAATTTAACTTAGTTTCAAAAATACAAAAGAAATAGCATGAACACATTTGACACCAAGATTTAATGTGGAAACCCAATCTAGGAAAAACCACTAATTGCAAGTAGTTACTATTTTTCACTCTTCTGTAGTGAGCCCTACTAGGAGGAAACCCTATTAAAGGTTAAAAACACACTATTAGGTGTGACCTTATTAGATGATTTAATCACCCTGTTAGGAGTGGCCTTGTTAGAGGTCTTTGGACAATTCAATAGAAATGTCACCTTGTTAGAGGATTTATAAATAGTTGTTAAGTGAAATTTGTTAAGAGATTTAGATTACTACTACAATGGTTAGAGAGTAACAATGACATGATCTAATTTGGATGCAATTGAATTTTTGATTATAGATCTCAATTCTGGCTTGTATGATTGATCCTTCTTGGTTGAATATATCTTTTTAGCTTCTCAAGGATATTCTGCTTATCCTTCTAATTCACTTCCTCTTAGCATCATTAAATATTCAATCATCTTCCATGCATTCACTCTTTTCTAAATCCTCAACTTGACCTTATATTTATATCTTTCATATTGTCAAGTCGGCTAAAATATAACTTAGAATAATTAATATTTGTCTTCTTAGTTGACTAGAACTTATAGATAAATCAATTGAACTCAATATGTCAAAACATGAAAATTCTTCGCTAGCCGACCCTACTCGATAGACACTAACTTAGAAATGAGTTTCCTGTGTTAACCAAGTGAGCTCGGTCAACACTGTATACTCAAAAAGTTCCTTTGCTAACTAAGTGAGCTTAGTTAACACTAGGTCCTTTCAACATTTCCTTCTTTAACCGAGTGAGCTCGGTTAACACTCAACTTCTACAAACTTTCCTTTGTCACGCAAGTGAACTTGATAGATAATGTCTTCTGAACTTGGAAAATTTAGGAACACTTGGTATCAATAGAAAATTTTCTTCAATGCCCGAGTGAGCTTGATATATATACTGACTGGTAATGATATGACATTTTGTGTAACATCAAAGACAATACACAATTAATCAATTTTTTCAACAATCTCCCTCTTTAGCATTGATGGCAACACAATATGTCATAATACAATGAATTTTTAGAGCAAGGAACATATCCTTAGTTTCATTCTTATTCTCATCCATGAGAACTCCCTCTATCAGTGTGATCTCTTCTTGCCTACAATTTCTCCCTTTTTCAAAAAGCTTCTATTTGCTATAACTTCTTTTGATAGCAAACTCTGCTTTTGATACTAGACCAAGTTCATTCTCCCTCTTTGACATCTCTTTCTCTTTACAAAATTTTCTATGAGATATGACAAAAAAATTTACCACAAATTTTTTATGAGATATGATAGAAAAATTCTCCCTCTTTGACATCTCATGCCAAAGACAATGTGTAGGGAATATCAATGTACCTCAAGTATTGATTCATTTGCAATATGCTCTTGTCAATATTGCATCAACTGATTGATCTTCAACATGCTCTTGTTGATGCATCTCTAAAATTTATTTAGTGATCTTCAGATAGGGGAATGACCCTTAGCTTACCTCTTAAATACAAAAATGCATCCTTAGGTAATGGTGTAGTGAATATGTTTGCAATTTTCTCTTTTGTATTTACATATTCCAATCTTACTTCTTTATCTTGAACTAATTCTCTAAAGAAATAATATTTTATAGAAATGTGTTTTATTTTGGTATGCATCACTAGATTCTTTGATATATTGATTGCACTAGCATTACCACAACATATGACTACTGGATCCTTGATCTCTATCTTCATACCTGCCAACAATTGTTTGAACCAAATAATATTAGAACAATTGACTACTACTGCCACATATTCTACCTCTGTTGTGGATTGAGAGATACAATTATGTTTCTTGCTTGTCCAAGACACTAGTCTTTTACCAAGAAAGAATGCTCCACCACTAGCACTTTTTCTATCATCAATACTTCCTACCCAATCAGCACTAGTGAATACTTTTAAGTCCAAATTGCCTCCTATTTTGTACCATAAACCATATTTTTCAATACCTTATGTTGGCTCCTGATTTAATAGTTTGGAAAATAACCAAGAAACTAGACCAATGCATCTAAGGCTAGCAAATTCCTATGATAGATACACTTGACCGCAGTCTTGGGCCAACTATAAGGCATAACTCCTTCTTCACTTTAGGCTCTACAAGACCTAGGCAGGTTAATCTTGAGATTCTGATATATGGTACCAGTACAATTAAACATAAATCTAAATCTACTAACAATAGATGAAACCCTTTTATCTTCTGATACTTATGCAATAACATAGGAACAAAATAGCTACAAATCATAACCTATGAACTCATAAGCTAAGTGAGGATTATTTCTTTTTAGCCCACTACAAAACATTGAAAATTGAATTTATTTGATTAAAATGATTTGTGCAAATGACATTCATATCAACTTGCATCTGACTTAGTGATCAGTGCCTTATCTATTGGGACATAGAGTCATTACTAGTAGGATGACCTAACATTAATTACATTACAATTAAGTTTATCAACTGAAATCCCCAAATTCCATTCTTATGAAATATCCCCTTCATACATCTAGAAACCCTATTAGAACATTGAAGCATTTACTCAACTCCTTGAATTAAAAACAACAACAAATCTGATATACAACTCATCCAAGATGTCTTGGATCTGAGCCCCCCAAAAATATGATGTCATTGTAACATCGCACAACCTCAAATTTTACTTTACGATCTCACGGTAACCAACAACAACCTTGGTTTCACAGTGAAAACTAGAACCCTGCTGGTATCACAGAGAAAACTACCAACACTTCAGAGAAAGAGAAATAGAATGATATAGGAGAAATGAATTCTTGGATTTGATCAAAAAATGACAAGAGTTCCCTCAGAATTCTTTCCCAAGAAGTTGAAAAACCTCTCTCTACCTTCTCTTTGTAACTGCATATCAAATCTTTAATCATTTTGGCCTCCAAAAGCACAAAATATCTCAGATATTTGATGGAAATCATAACTGATTGCAAAAGACAAAGAACTCTGAGAAATTCCATCAAAATCAAGAAAATTGTGAAATACTTGTAGTAAAACACATCATTATGCATCAAATTTTGAACAAACTGAGCCGACAAAGTATATCAAATGCATCCTAATTGAATTTTGTAATTGCATTGATGAAATCATTTCCTAGAACTAAGCATACCATTAAAAACACAAAACCCCTATAGCACGCACCGGTGACCATCTGTGTTAAAACTAGCTCTAGAAATAGATAGCTTATCTCCTCCCAATTCCAACGGTATGCTACATTACATATTTTGGACAAAAATGGTGCCCCTGAGACCAATTTGAAAATCTGGCTCCTAGACTGAATTAGAGCATAAAAATGGAAAAATTAAAATGTTTATATAGTTGAACTATATAAAATTTTTAATTTTATTTAAATCTTTCCATCATTTGAAAATCTACGTTGGAGAACCTCTGAGTTTTCATTTTTATTACTTTTTCCTTCATCCCCTTATCTCAATGCCAAGTGTCCACCTCACATTCGCTGATCATACCCTGGCGAGCCCCACACAACAATATACATTTGAAATATTTCAATTGTTTTTTACTTGTAGCATCTTACCTTATAAAATTTTCTTTCATGGTCCTACGACAAGTGGCTTTGTAGCATTGCGGGTCACTTTTTCCTAACCTACGATCATATGACAACCCAATGCTATGATAAAATTTTTCCTTATTGTAACATCACAACCCTTCAAATTCTACTTGGTGATCCTATGATGACCATATGAATCATAACATCTTACACCTTGGATCTAAGCCCCCTGACAATACGATGTCATCATAACATCGCACAACCTCAAATTTCACTTTACGATCTCATGGTAACCAACAACAACCTTGGTTTCATAGTGAAAACTAGAACCCTGTTGGTATCATAGAGAAAATTGCCAACACTTCAAAGAAAGAGAAATATAATGATATAGGAGAAATGAATTCTTGGATTTGATCAAAAAATGACAAGAGTTCCCTCAGAATTCTTTCCCAAGAAGCTGAAAAACCTCTCTCTACCTTCTCTCTGTAACTGCATATCAAATCTTTAATCATTTTGGCCTCCAAAAGCATAAAATATCTCAGATATTTGATGGAAATCATAACTGATTGCAAAAGACAAAGAATTCTGAGAAATTCCATCAAAACCAAGCAAATTGTGAAAAACTTGTAGGAAAACACATCATTATGCATCAAATTTTGAACAAATTGAGTTGACAAAGTATATCAAATGCATCCCAATTGAATTTTGTAATTTCATTGATGAAATCATTGCCTAGAACTAAACATACCATTGAAAACACAAAACCCCCTATAGCACACATCGGTGACCATCTGTGTTAAAACTAGCTCTAGAAATAGATAGCTTATCTCCTCCTAGTTCCAATGGTATGCTACATTGCATATTTTGGACAAAAATGGTGCCCCTGAGACCAATTTGAAAATCTGGCTCCTAGACTGAATTAGAGCATAAAAATGGAAAAATGGAAATGTTTATATAGTTGAACTATATAAAACTTTTAATTTTATTTAAATCTTTCCATCATTTGAAAATCTACATTGGAGAACCTCTAAGTTTTCATTTTTATTACTTTTTCCTCCATCCCCTTATTTAATGCCAAGTGTCCACCTCACATTCGCTGATATACCCAGGCAGGCTCCACACAACAATATACATTTAAAATATTTCAATTTTTTTTTACCCATAGCATCTTACCTTATAAAATTTTCTTTCACAATCCTATGACAAGTAGCTTCATAGCATTGCAGGTCACTTTTTCCTAACCTACGATCATACAGCAACCCGATGCTATGATGAAATCTTTCCTCGGTGTAACATCACAACCCTTCAAATTCTACTTGGTGATCCTATGATGACCATATGAATGATAACATCTTATGCCTTAGATCTGAGCCCCTCAACAATACGATGTCATCGTAACATTGCACAAAATCCCAGATTTCACTTTACAATCTCATGGCAACATTTCATTCTCCTTCTTGATCACACAAAAATTGACCCATCATAGCATCTTAAGGCTTTAAGCCTTACCTTATGATTAGATGACGACCACCTTAGCATTGGATCATAGGCCCTTAAACTTGATCTCTTGACCATATGACGTGGTTGTAATATCGCACATCTCAGACTAAGCCTATTGATCCTACGATTACATCGTGGGATCGTAGACCTCCATCTTTTGCTTCACGATCTAATGATGAGCCCTTAGCGTAAGATCATAGGCCTTCAATCTTTCCATTCTCAAACTTGTGGTCATTTCTTCTTTCTCCAATCACACAATAGTGGGTTTTTGGTAGCATCAGGGCCCTGAATTTATGCTTTGTGATCTCATGATTTCCTAATCTTATGATGAAATTGTAACATCATGCATCTTTAAAATTGACTCCCAATCTCCTGACTAACCTCATTTTCATAACATCATAGGGCTTCAATTTTAGCCATCCAACCATACAATCAGTCGTAACATCGAGGCACTTTAAATTTTGCTTGGCGATCCTACGATTGGCCTTAAGATTGTAGATCCTCCTCATTTAGTTTTATGACCTCATGACGAGGCTCCCAGAAATGCCACATGGCATACTTTAACCTATGTCTTCTTTCAAAATATGTTGACTTATATGCCAGCTGGCTACACACACATACCCCTCCACATACTCACTATGCCTACCACAAAAAAATGTGCCTTTTGAAGACCACTTATAATTGTGTGTTTGGGCATTTAAAATGGTAACAACTCTCCCTCATCCCCAATGTGGGATAAAACATGCCTACACATGGTCTCCATTTATGCTGTAGCCTTCCTCTCTACTATGGTCTTCTTGCAAAAATGTGGATTGTTGCCTTGGGCATGAATGAATCTTCTTTGACCTACAGTAATGCATCTACCCTGTAGCTGTGGACATGCCATTCCTCTTTGCCTGGGATATAGCTCAAAATGTGGGTGCTCTCTCACTTGTATGCCATTTCCAGCCAGGGGAATTCTCATGTTGCCAATTCCAACCTAAGCAACTTCAATCCATACATAATTTCATCCATCTAATGTAATTAGTTAGGTACTCAAGCAAGAAAATTCATTTATAAGGCTTTATTTTTTCAAAATTTTCAATATGCGACTAAAAATTGACCATGCAATTTTTAGTCCCAAAGCCTTTCAGATATCTCATGATTCTTTTGACTGCCATCATGTGATTTTCTTTGGGATTTTCTAAGAATCTTGCCACCATGCCAACTGCTAATGCAATATTAGGCCTTGTGTGTACTACATACTACAATTTTCCAATCATTGATTTGAATGTGATCTAATCTACCTCTTTGAAATCATCATTTTTAGAAAGCTTGTGTCTAGCAGACACATGGGTTCCAACTAGTCTTGATTTTTCCATTCCAAATTTCTTTAGTATCTCCTTGATATATTTAGATTGAGCATTGTAGATACCATCTTTCTTCTATTGAATTTTTCATCCAACAAAGAATTTTATCTTACCAAACATAGGGATCTCAAATTCTTTACTCATTTCTTCTGCAAATGCCTTGCACAAGTCATCATTTTGTGTGAATAAAGTATCATCAACAAATATTTCTTCCAAAACAATCTTTTTTTTTGGTCCTTCTTTGATATATAGACTATTGTTATCATTAGCTCTTTGAAAACCAATATGTATTAAGTAGTTATGAATTCTTTCATACCAAGCTCTAGGAGCTTGCTTGAGACCATATAATGCCTTGTGTAATTTATAGACCATGTCCTTTTTGCTAGGATAAAAAAGACCTTTTGGTTGTTCAATGTAGACTTCCTCATCGAGAATTCCATTCAAGAATGCATATTTTACATCCATTTTATAGACTTGAATTCCTCTATGTGCTGCATATGCTGGTAAAGTTCTAACACTTTCTAATCTTGCAATAGGAGCAAAAGTTTCACTATAATCAATACCTTCTTCTTGAGAATAGCCTTTACATGCTAACCCTGCTTTGTTTCTGTAAACTTTTCCATCTTCATTTAGCTTGTTTCTGTATACCCACTTTGTACCAATTACATTTTAATCCTTGGGTCTAAGAACAAGAGTCCAAGTTTTATTTTTTTTCTATCTATTCTATTTCTTTTTTCATTGTTTTGATCCAACTTTCATTATCCAAAGCATCTTTAACACTTCTATATTCAAATTCAAAAAGTAAACATGTACCTTTTAATTTGTTTCTTGTCATTGATCCATCTAATTTGTCTCCAATTATCTGATCAGGTGCATGATGCCTTTTGACATATCTTGCTAACATAGGTTCTTTGGATTTGGAGTGTGTTTCACTGATATCATCATGAACTTCAGTATCAAGCTTAGGTCCCATTGTTTGTGACTTAGGTCCATTAGACTCAGTTTTCTCTAGCTCAATAGCCTCTAACTGTGACTTGGGTCCTTTAGATTGTGACTAGGTTGCATTGTCTACAACTCGGTAGTTGTTGGAGATTTTGGGGACTCGAGAGGTGAAGCCTCCTTTCTACCAAACATGTTTGGTAGGGTATTAAGTTCACAATAAAAAAATATTTTGTAATCTTCAGGCTCTCTGTTACTTTCTTCTTCACTCTTTTCTATAAACTCATCAATTCTCACATGTGCATTTTCTATGATTTTATGTGTAGACAAATTCAAACACTTGTATGTTTTACTTTTGCAAGAGTATCCTAGGAATATGCCTTCATCACCTTTGACAACAAATTTTCCTTTTCTAGATTCTTTCAAGATATAACATTTGCTACCAAATACTTTCAAGTAACTTATATTAGGTTTACATTATTCATAAGAAGTTTGATTTGAGTCTTTCTTTAGCTGTACTCTATTCAAGGTATGTATTGTAGTGCTGATTGCTTCCTTCCAATATTTGATTGCAACATTATTTTCTATCATCAATGTTCTTGCACAATCCATGATGGATTTGTTTCTTCTTTTAGCTATACCATTCTCCTGAGGTGTACTAGGGGCTGATACTCATCTTTTAATTTCTTTTTCAATGTAGAATTCATTTAATTCATTTGAGATGAATTCACCACCCCTGTCTGATCTCAAACACTTCAACTTATTTGCAGTTTCTTTTTCTACTCTTGCCAAATACCACTTGAATTTTTTAAAAGCTTTAGATTTTTCCTTTAGATACATTATAGTCATCATTCTAGAATAATCATCAAGAAAAAGAATGAAAAACTTATCTCCACTATAACTCTATATTCCAATAGGTCCAAAAAGTCTATATGCACAAGCTCTAAGACTTCTTTAGAATGACAGTTCTTGCTTTTGAATCTAGTTTTTCCCATCTTACCAATTTGACAATTTTTGCATAGACCTATATTAGGGTTTCCTCAAGCTAGGAATACCTCTTACACTTCTGTGTTTTCTTGTCTTAACCAGATTATCAAAGTTTACATGACATAATCTTTTGTGCCATAACCAACTTTCTTCTTCCTGAGCAATAAAACATGAACTTTCACTAAGATCAAGATATAATAGGTTGCCTTTTGGTTGTTTGCCAGATCCAAACAGATTTCCTTTTCCATCCAGTAGTTTGGCCTTCCCATCCATGAATTCTACCTTAATCCAATGTTATTCAACTATGCCACACTTAGTAGATTATGTTTTAGTCCTTCAACCCAATAATTATCATCACATATAAGTTCTTTTGTTAATAAGATACATCCTTTTCCTTTTATGCAACAAGGTTCGTTGTTTCCAAATCTTACACTACCATCATTATAGTATTCCATGTGCTCAAACTTTGTTTTATCTCTAGTCATATGATGTGAGTAGCCATTTTCAATAATCCATGTATCATCTTTGATAACATGAGAGATAAGTTCCATCTTATCTCCTTCATCATTGGATTCATCTTTTATAGCAATATATACCATTTCATCTTCATTGTTATCAAAATCTTTAGCTATAAAACAAGATTTCTTACCTTTGTCCTTGTAGTCTTTGTAGTTCTTGAATTCCTTCTTGTCTTTGTACTTTTTACTTCTCTTTTCATCCTTGTTTTCTCTATTTGGGCACCTATCAGCAATGTGACCAACTTCTTCACAAGAAAAATAGATTAGAGGAATCTTACCTTTGTACTTTCCTTTGCCTTTGGAATTTTTCCTTGCAAGTAGGGCTTCAACAACTTCAAGATCACTATTTGAACTTTCTTCTTCACTTCTTGATTAATTAGTCTTTGATTACTTTCTCTTTTCCTTGAGTGAGAGTTTGGCTTCAAATATAGACTCTATACCTTTGGAACTAGGAGCATAATTATCATAGTTATCCAACTCAAAGGCTATCAATCTTCGAACTAGAGCATCCAAAGTTATTTTTCTATTTGGATCACATCTTATTTCTTGAATAGTAAACACTCTAATTGCATAGATATGAAGAAGGGTTTTGATTACCTTTCTTACAACTATTTTGTCATCAATGTCTCCTCCAGATGCTTTGATTGTAATCACACTTACTTTGATTCTTTCCACATATTTTACAATGTTTTCATCTTCTCTCATTTTCATCTAATTAAATTGTTCTCTAAGACTTTCTACTTTACCTCTTCTTACAATTTCATCTCCTCCATAAACATCTTTTAGTTTGGTCCACATTGCATTAGATGTAGTGTAGTCTTTTACTTCATCAAATTCAACATAACTAAGAGTAGATGCAATATCAATCATCATGATGTAATGATTTTTCTTTTTAGCAAAATATTCAACTAATAATGTTCTAGTAGGAGTTTTGTATTCAGTATCAAGATACTTACAACCTAAATCATTGATAGTTGCTAGATGTAACCTCATAAGTCCTTGCTATGCTGCAAAGTTGTCTCAATTCAATTTGAGAATTTCTCTTCTATAAGACATCCTGATCTTTAGCTTAGGTCCTTGAAACCTTCTTTGCAAGCACCAAAAGCTCTGATACCAATTGTTGGAAATATAGGAGGAGTAACTAAGAGGGGAGAGATAAATTAGTTACCACTAAAACAAATCTTAGATCCCTTAGATGTTAGTACAAAATAAACTCTGAAAAACTAAACTTCGTTGGTGCTTGTTAAACACACAGAAACTGCTATAACTCAATAATAGTGAGATTGATAAAAAAAAACTTAACATGAAAATATTAATATGTTATCTATGCTTACTTACTACTTTAACTTAGTTACAAACATATAAAAAAAATAGCATGAAGACATTTGAAACCAAGATTTAACGTAGAAACCCAATTTGAAAAAAATTACTAATTGCAACTAGTTACTATTTTTCACTCTTCTAAAGTGAGCCCTATTAGGAGCCAACCCTGTTAAAGATTAAAAAACACACTGTTAGGTGTGACCCTATTAGAGGATTTAATCACCCTATTAGGAGTGGCCTTGTTAGAGGTCTTTGGACAATTCAAAAAAAGTCACCTTATTAGAGGATTTACAAATAGTTGTTAAGCCAACTCTGTTAAGAGATTTAGATCACTGCTACAATGGTTAGAGAGTAACAATGACATGACCTAATTTGGATGCAACTAAATTTCTAATTACATATCTCAATTTTTGCTTGTATGATTGATCCTTCTTGATCAAATACATCTTTTTAGCTTCTCAAGGATATTCTACTTATCCTTCTAATTCGTTTTCTCTTTGTTGGATACAACTGCTTAATTGTGTGTTGTCTTTGATGTTACACAAATGTCATATTAGTTGACAGTCAGTGCATGCCAAGCTCACTTGGTTAATGAAGATAGTTTTTCTAGTCTACCAAGCATTCATAAGTTTACTTTGTACAAAAGGTACTGAGCTCACTCAGGTGTGAAAGGAAGTTATGTAGAAAAGAGTGTTAATTGAGCTCACTCGGTTAATGAAGGGAAAGTTGAATAGAGTTAGTATTAACTAAGTTCACTCAGTTACCAAAAGGATTTTGTAAGTTCATAGTGTTAACTAAGATTTTGTTGGTTAACATAGGAAATCACTTCAAAATCAATTTCTACTGAGATGGGTTAGCTACCAAAGGATTTTCTTATTTTTGCATGTATAGCTTAATTATTTTACCTATTGATTCTAGCTGACTAAGGTGATGAATATTGGTTATTCTAATTTGTATTTGAGTTGACTTGACAATCTGGAAGGTATAAGTAAAAGGTCAAGTTGTGATTTCAAAGTGAGTGATATACAAGTTGATTGAGAGAGATAAGAAGAGAGGAAGTGAACTTGAAGGATAAGCAGGTATCCTTGTGGAGTAGAAAAGTGTTATTCAATCAGGAAGGATCAAGTATGTGTTGGTCTTAGATTGGTTTTGACAATTGAGTGTAACACATTTAACCAATTCTCAAGATGATGCTGAGTATAATACATATGCCAAGTTGTAGTATGTGTTGAGCTAGAGATTTAATAGGTGCTAGGATACACCAGGACTGGGATACACCAGTACTAAGATAGACCAGTACTAAACAAGGAGAGTCATTCAAGACTACAGAAGAAAGGAGTGACAACGGTAAGAACACTAAACCTACTTGTCATTTTTGTGGTAAAAAGGGACATACCTCTAATGTATGTAGGAGCAAGAATTCCCATCAGCATGAAAAACCTAAGAATGTGAGCCACTATCATAAGTGCAAAAAACAAGGACATCAAGCACATAATTGTAGGACTAAGACTATCAGAACACCAGGATTTTAAGGTCATTGTTACAATTGCAAGAAGTATGGACATAGAGATTTTGAGTGCAGATCAAAGCTTATGCAGACACCTAATCAGATAGCAAGGGGAAATAATCATGGACATCACTACAATTGGGACTACAATACCAAGTATAGCTACCATTATTGTCAGGAATATGGACACACTCCTAAAAATTGAATAAGAACACATTTTAGTGGAAACTATAGTAGATGGTTAAGTTAAACCACATGCTTCAGTTGTTTAAAGATTGTCATATTAGTAGAAATTTCCCAACAAGGTCAAAGGCACCCAAAGCAGAGATCAACAAAAGAAAAGAGAAGGTGGATGTTGAACACATCAGAGGAGAGATGAATAAGACATGGAAGAAGGAAGATGAGGGCATCACATCAAATGAAGGGATCACTTCACCTAAAACCTCAAGTGGTCACACCTCATCCAACTAAGCACAATAAGGCATGTGGAACTGATATACAAATATTTATCATACATTAGTTCCTAAACAAGAAAGTACTAGAAAAAGGAGATCAACATGAATAAAGATGCAAAGTTAAAATTTGAAGATTTCATAAGTGTTGTCGAGTTAGAAAAGTTTCCCTCAAATGTCGAGTAAAATTTCAATACAAGTTGAGTTGATTGCCAAAGACAATAGAAGCCAAATGATTAGTTGCAACTGAGTTGGTAGTGGAAGCTAAGTAAAGATAAATTTTAGTTGAAGCTAGGTGAAGGATACTTCAATGGATGACGAGTGGTGGAAAGACAATGGAAGCCAAGTAATGTAGAAATACATAGGAAGCTAAGTGGACAACTGTAAACACACTAAGATTTAAATGCTGGGTGTATTATCACATTTTCAATCATTTTTTCTTTATCGTGAACAAAGAGAAAAGATAAGGAAGAGTGCAAAATAACTTCAAAGTAGAGAATCCAACATTTGGGCCAATTTCAATAGTGATTCAACATAGCTTCATCAAATTCAAGGTATTTACATTTGTGCTGAGATATGCAATTTTAAATTTCTTCGTGTTAAAACCTAGCAAGCACAAATGGCCTACAATTCTAGGAAACAATAAGAGAAAACAAATTTGAGGTCCAAGTAGTTTCAAATGAAGTAAAACAACCAGATTTCTGGCAAACCCTAGAAGTGGCATACAAAAATGACCTAGTTGGAGCCCTATCTGTTATACCTCCTAAGATAGTTATGGTTCAGGATGTTAGGAGATGTTACAACTGCAAAATTGGAGCCATAGGAGATATGGAAATGAGGGAAGGCTATGACAAATTGTGTGAAAATAGAGTATTGAAAGAAGAGTATCAAATTGTGTGAAAATAGAGTATTGAAAGAAGAGTATCAAATTGTTGAGAAGAAGGGTTTGATGGGTGTTCTAGAATTATCCATAGTTTTCAAAACTAAATGGATCAAGATAGTACTTAGTAGGATTCATGATGAAAGTTTATGGTTGGAGGATGGTCAAGTAAAAATTACAAAAAGGATTGTACGTAGAGTGACAGGGTACCTAACCCTAGATCAGCCAAAGACCCTTAGAAGTGATTCTAAGGAAGCAACTAAAAAGAACACAAGTGCCAAGTGGAACAAGAGAGGAATGACAATATACACCATCCAAGACCCTCTTGTTGACTTTTCTATTAGGGTTTTAGCACACAAATTCTATCAATCTAGGAGACTTAATAGTGTACGATGCATTACAATGGATATGGGTTACAAACTAGTGAAGAAGGATCATACTTATGATCTTGTAGAACTGCAATTGTAACAAATCAATGATAATTTAGAAAAAATAAGGAGAACAAAGGGAGTACAATGTAAGTTTGGTGCAATTTTAAATTTTCATATTTTTCTATGTAAAAAATGAATTTCCATCCTTTGGAAAAGTAAGCTGGAAGACCAATAGATCCATAGTAGCTCAAGTCAATAAGTATATAGAACAAATGTGAACTAATTTTGAAACCCTTATGACTAGCTATTTTGAAGACTTCAAGAAGACCATGAAGCAGAGGCTAAGAATACTAGTTTCAGTGGTTGAGAAACATGTAAATGATGTAGATATTGACTACACCTATATTCAAGCTGCTACACCAAGAGTTGGATGGCTAAGATCTCTTGGCTATGAAATAAATATAGATGAGGCATCTCCAGCCATAACAACACTATTAGAAAAGGAAGTAGATAAGAGTGCACCACATTTTTCTACTTTTGATGTGGTAAGATAAAAGGTGGACATGGAGATGAAGACTACCTCCACACTAAAGAAGAAGGATAAACTTGTGAAAAAGCTAAAGGCTAAATTTGGTGAAGGGATTGCTGAAGAAGAAGAAGGTGAAGAAGTAGAAGATGATGAAGATGAACAAGAATAAGAGCCACTTGCATTAACCTAAGGCATGGGTGAGGATGCAGAAGAAGAAGAAGGTGCCAAACAAGAAGCACCAAAACCAAAGCCTAAGAAGAAAAAGGCACAAAAATAGCCAGCTACACAACCCAAGGGGAAGAAGAAAGCAACAAAGCCAAGCCCAACCAAGCCAACTACAAGGGTATACACTAGGGAAAAAATATAAGTGGCAAAGGAATAGGGGAAGAAAAAAGCCATAGAGCAAGAAGGGCCTGCAGAATAAAAGAAAATAAGAAAATATGTTGCACCTCCAGAGTCAGATGAGGAAAAGACAGAATCTAACAATGATCAATTCAAAGTGGTAAGTCACACTACCAAATCTGATCTTGAAAATGTCTATGATAATATTAGGGATAATGTAGACTTAACTGGTTTAAAGACTATTGATTTTAATAGGCTAAGTAGAGAAGAACAAAATATAGTTGAAGAGTCCATCTACACCATGATGGTCCAGTTCAAGACTACACAACTTGAAATTGACAATTCTATGCCTAAGAAACTAAGCTCGTTAGTTGAAAATAAATGGCATTATTGCCTAAAAATGGAAAAGGAAATAAGGGATTCAACATTGGTTCATGTAATGCTAGACCTTACAAAAGGTCAAATAAGAAAGGTTAACAAGAAACATGGGAGCAAGTTTGCACCCAAATATAGAGCCTTCAGTATTTTGCAAAATGAAATTGAAGATGTTGTGCAAAAGTCCACACAAATGTGGAAATTGATTTATGGACTAAAAACTATCAAAGAAGGACAATAAGATCCCTTTGAGGGAAGGAATAATGAAGAGGAAGAAGAGGAAAATGAAAAGGAGGAAGAAGGAGAGAAAGAGAAGGAAGAGGTTACTGTGGAGGAGAAGACACATAAAGGTGAAGAGACAACAATTGAGGATTAGCAACTAGAATAGAGTGTCCAAGACACCCAATTGCTACCACCAAGTCCTCCACATAAAACACCTAAATATATAGAAATTGTAACTCTAAAGGATGTTCTTGACACCTCAGGTTAGAACATTAATCTATTAACTGTAGATGATTTGACAAAGATACTTCACCAAACAACATTGCAATTACAGTTGTGCACAAATCCTATTTTGGTGAGTGTAGAAGAACTGTAGAAAGCTATAGATGAAATAAAAAGGAGAAGGTAAACACATAAGAACCACCTTCACAACCTCCCATAGCTACAGATGATCAACCAAAAGAGCAAGTAGCATAAGACACAACTGTTAAGGTTGATCCCACAAAAATAACAACAACAACTACTAAGGAGCCAACAAAGGAGAAAACAAGACAAGATGCTCCTATGACACAAAGCCAAGGTGCACCTCCTCAAATCATTGTAATTGATCAAGGTAGAAGAGAAGAGGATAAGGAAGAGGAGAAAACCCCTAAAGAAAGAGAGCAAGAGGCAATACAAACATTGGTAATTTTGCCTACCTGACTCTTATCAAGAAGCCGAGCACTGATGCAGTACCTCAGCAAATCTTAGCACCAGGCTCAAGCTCCACCAAGGTAACAAGGGTACTTCACTATGGAGACCCTACACTTGATGAGGAAATAGTCATACCAAGTTATGACTATAAGACAATGAACCTAGCATAGACAAATGAAATACAAGAGGCACTGGAAAGGAGAAAGAAGTAGGAGATACTCAAAAATGAGTATAGACAGAGGCAAGCATTAATAGAGATCAAAGACATATTCCTTAATGAATTAAGCTTGCAAGTACCTGATGAAACAAAGTCCATCATGAAAAAACTATCAAACATAGTGCACCAGGTACAAAATGAAGACCTTGATACTATTTTAAAATTATTAGAATGGTCTAAAAAGAAGTTTCAAATGAAAGTTACTGAGAAGATATCTAGTAAGATAGCACTATCACAAGTGGAACTAGCCAAGAAGATAGAAAACGTAAAAATAATACTTCAAAACATATTCTCATTGTACTCCAAACTGTGTGACTCTTCATATTTCACACAAGAGACTAGCTAAAGAATACTAAGCTTGGAGAGAAATCTTAAGATATCTAGCACACAACTACATAAAGATCTAGCTCAAAGTGAGAAATATTTTGCAACAACAATTCACACTCAGAAGGAGTTAGCTGTATTAACAACAGAAGAGGCTAATGTCAAGGCCAAATTGATACAAATATAGTCTGTTGTCACCCCACATCTAGAAGCACTACATAAAGAAGTAGCCTATGCATAATTTTTTTTAAAGAAAGATCGTAATCTTTCTACCACATTCTAAGTGATTGTTTGTAAATCCTTTAACTAGGTCACTTTTAACAGGGTGTAAAGTCTTTAATAGGACAAGCCTTTCATGGGGCAGATCATTGGAAGTGGTCAAACTTTGTAACCTTAAACAGTTACATATTACTGTAGTGATACTTTATGGGTGTCATTGCCACTCCAGTTTTACCTTTTCATTTTGGAGTGTTTCTAGGTTACCAAATCTTGTTTTATCTATTTTCATGCATGTCTTTATTTTTCATGTTAAGTACATATATTAGATGCATGCGAATAATCTATTGGAAATATGATTGAAAAGATCATTATTGAAGATCAAAGAGGGAGATTGTTGCAAAGAGGAAGTTGGTTGATAAAGAATATTTTTAATCATTGTTTTGTCATTGATGTCAAACCTGCTATTTTTAGGAATGAAAATTTCTTATAATATCCAAGCACTATCACTTAATTAATGAAGAGGATTTGATCAACAAGATGTAACAAGAAGCACCTAAGAGAAAGGTTGAGTTATAGTTTTGTAATGAAGTGTGTTGGTGTTTGAAAATGTTACCTATTTCCAATTACCCTGATGAGAACAAGATGCATCTAGGGGCAGCTAACTCCCATTATCAACACATCCATTCAGACACCAGGCCAACTATAAGGCTATACTTCTTCTGCACTTCAGGCTCTGCAAAACCTAGGTGGGTGGACCTATAGATTCTTTATATGGTACCAGTTGTCAAAGCATACACTGAATCTAATGCAAAGCAGATAGAAACCCTTATTTCTCCTAATAACTTATGAAATAATGTATATCTGCAGTAGCTAGATGCAAAACAATGAAATTCATAAGCTTAGTGAGGGCATTCTGTTTAGAGCTCTTCAACATGAAAGGGAAATTCATTTGATTAAAGATGTTGATTCAACAAAACTTCAAAAATGCAACAGTATAACCAGTGATCCTATAACTGATCAGTGCCTACTCCATTGGGCAATTCCATGAATTCAAAACATACATCTGTGACATCAGGGCGTATCTCATATACCCAGACATCAGATCTATCCAACCACCTTGTGATTCAGACATCAGTGTTCATTTAGGTCTCATTCTCACAAAATATCCTTCTCAAACAACCAGTAACCTTGTTTAAACATATTGAGCATTTACTTGGCCCTTTGGTCCAACAACAAAATACATCAAACATACAACCTGAAAGGGATGCAAATGGGTCTCAAATCTTTGTTCCAAAACCACATAAGACTTACAGATTGCTAAAACAGGAGACAAGAACCAAAACAAAACTAGTGAAATTGTTGCTCATATGTATTCCTTTCCTTGAAACTATACATTCAGATGCATAAAATTAAAACATGAAACAACCTAATATCTCAGAACTATCTATATTATCTCTACAATGCTGTTCACATGAGAGTTCTGCTGAAGAAAATGGTGTCACAGTCATGGAAACATGTCAAAATACTGGAACCAATGGTCTCACAGTGCAAAAACTGGAATCCCCAATGGTATCACAGCAATGAACTTTTTCTTCCCAAAAACTGGAACCCCTAAAAAGTGAAGAAAGAAAGAAAGATATAGCAAGAAATGAATTCCCGGATCTGATATGCAATTGCCAGGTGTCCACTTGACATCCAATCCTCTATAACTGAAAAACCTCTTTCTTCCCTCTCTCTATCAACTGGCAGATCAAATCTTCATCATTATACCTCTCAAAGGCATCAAAATATCAGAAAAAGTAATGATGAAAAGATGCAACTGATTCTTGATGCATTCACGGTAAGAAGTGAAAAACTAGTTACAATGTGATTTCAAGAAGCCAAGGAAACAACCTCAAATTGATTTTCTTCACCTTAAGATTGCAACTAACCCCTAAAACCATCCTCTAACCAATCTTAATTATCACTGAAGAACTCAGCCTGTTCTGTTGCCAATGCCTTTGATTTCACAAATTGTCCTATAACTTGAACCAAGAAGCACCTGTGCAAAAACAAACTCCAGATTTGGAAAGTTCAGGTTCTCCTGGTTCCAACGGTATATTGGAGTGCCTAATTCGGTTAAAAATTTCCCCAGATATGGCCGTTTGAAAATTAGGCCTCTGTTTATGTCTCTATGACAATATTTTACAAATATATGAACTTTCAAAAGTTAAAACTATATCAGAAGTTCAAACTTTATTTTAAAAAAAAAAAGTCCATGTCAGTTTCTTGGCAAAATAATTTTTAAATGAAAATTTTAAAATCATTTTATTTTTTCTAGCCTCTTTAATTTCGGGTCAACTCCAGGTTTGACCAATGCCACGTGTCACTTTCTGATTGGCTGTTGACTCTTGCCGGATTCCTGAGTTTTCCGGCGACCTCGCTATGTCGCTAGCTGGATTTTTCAAGATTTTCCGGCAAGCAACATAGCGACCTGCCGGATTTTTGACTTTTTCGGCCGCCTATAAGTTGCTGACGTCATCATTTGGGCATGCATTTTCTTTCAAAATTTACTTCACTCCTTCTAGCTGACTGGGACCCACGTGCACCTACCTTGCCTTTTCAAAATGCTTTGTCTTGTTGACACTATATGTTTGGGTGCAAAAGCATATAAAGACTAAAAATACTTCCCACTTGCTCAATGTGGGATAATGTTCTTCAATGGTTCTTGCTCTTTGTGTTTGCTGTGATTGCTAAATGCATGAGTTTTCTTATTCCAAACATGAAACTCCATCTTGCTGGTCGTTTTTGCTATGAATCTACAGACTTTTCATTGTAATGGTCATTTCTTATGCACATGGTCATTTAAAATGCTGCTACTCCCTTCAAAAATGTGGTTGCACCTTTAGAGAAGCCATGGGCTTGAAAAATGGGGGTTCTTTGCTTCCTTTTTTATGCACATATGGTCTTTTATTGATTGCTTGCTGCAAAAACGTGAATCACATGCTACCTTGAGCTTTGTTTCACCAACAAATTTGTTCATTTCTCTAAAAAACATGGATGCTTCTTCCTCTGTGGATGTTTGCTGCTGTCCTCTTTGTTTTCTCCAGACATGGAGCACATCTTCTATGTTGAAAACTACCTCTCAGCTGCAACTTTCAAATTGAGACTACAATGTGGGAGAGAGCAACATTTATGCAATCTTTTCCTTAATTCAATGTGCAAACTCACAACAAAAAGCTTCATTGTGCTCGTGGATTTTAATTGATGTGGAAATTTCTTGATTAATACTATCTTTTGAAATTGTCGGCAAATCAGCATCATATTGTGATCCTCTAAACCTCTTTAATGGATCACTTTCCAAATTCTCTCTTTCTTGAATCTTCACATGCTCCTTGTATTTTGCTTTTAAGAAACCATTTCCACCATTTACTTTGTCATAAGATTGAATCATATGCATAATGATCATCAATTCATTATTTTAAACTCACTTTTAATCAATTATACAAATTGTGAATTAGTGTCTGGAGGCCTGCCGGTTGTAATTAAAACTTGATCCAATCAAGTTACCAAGCCACGAAAATCGGCATGAGTGTTCAATCCTGCATACTCTATCACACTGCAAATTTTCAACCCATGATGGATTCCCAGTCAAGAGATTTTAATTGCTGAACATCCATACTTCAATTACTCTACAGGCAAACAATTTTAAAAAACATAAACTGGGCTCGGGTTCGGCATTATAAACTGGGTTATTGATCACTTGGGGTTTTGAAAACTAGGATATACGTTCTTTGCCATGAAGAGAATATAATTCCATGTTTTGGGCTCATGAAGAATCACAGGGCACATTTGGCGAATTTCCGAAAACAGGCACTTGGAAATTTTAACTGGCAAATGTGTCCAAAAGTGATTTTTGGCAAATGTACGGACATAAGAAAGTATGCAAATGGATTCATCATGACTTAAGAACTGGCATACTTCAAGGATTTCTAGGACACAACACAATGGTACAATGCATTTAGGCTAGCCAATCACACGATCAAAGTTATAACATGCCGAACAGGGGTACGGATCAATCTGGATACCGTAGCCATAACAAAACAATGCAAACTGGGTTTTTGATCATGTTAGCAAATTGATCAAATGGATTCGACATGATCTCAAAATTGGAACATATGAAGTGTCTTACCCCTAGAACACAATGAAAAAAGGATTTTTTCATTTGAGTCAACTGGGTCAAAGATATGATTGGTCGAACAGGGCTTCCCAGAATTGTGATCAACTAGTTAAATGCACAAAACAGTAAATGACCAACTTTGCGGGGTGCAAAACCTAGTCAAACGGATTCAAAAAGACTTGAAAATTGAAACATAGGTTCTTTGTTATACACACTAAACATCCTCAAAGTGACTAGTCATGACACAGTCCTGGGTAAAAGATATTCAGATGCAAACTAGGCCTCTGATTGCTATTTGACACTTGGTAGAATTGCAAATTTTGACACTAGCTCAAAATGGGACTTCACAGAATGATTCGGGATGGCAAAATAACATTGTGGATCATATGCATATGTCAAATGAAAGGTGCTAAGCCACTCAAACACCATCTAGGCCTCAAGCTACCAACTGACCACATGCATAAAAGGCACTTTAGGACATGATTTTCCAAAATTTTCAAAATGTGACTAAAAATGAAGCATGCAATTTTTAGTCCCAACAAAGTGCAAGGACCAGTTCTAACAATGGTTAAATGATGTATTGATAACATACTCAAAGATACAGAGGTTGGTCACACTTAGACACTTTGGAGGAATAAGTTGTAACAAGGTTGACTACAAAGCTTAACTAAGTTCATCAGTGAGAGCTGAGTAAGCTAGTTCAAGCTGAGAAAATTTTTAGTTGGAGTCGAGCAAATGCAAAACCTAGTGTGTGCTGAGTAAATTTTAGGTGCCGAGTGAAGTTCAAGTGTTGAGTGATATAGGAGCCGAGTGTCAAAAAATCTTAATAGGTGTTGAGTGAACTACATGTGCTGATCATCAGTAAAATGTAGTTGGTGCTGAGTAACACAGTATGTGCTGAGCATCAAAATTTCAATAGTACCGAGTTGCTGCATTATTGGAAATGTCAAAGATTCACCAAATCTAATCTGACAGAGTTGTTACTTTGAATTTTGTGAACTAGTTAGAGGATAAGGACGATGAGCCGGTGGCACAAAATTCTATGTAAACTATTTTTGAGTGAATTCAAGAGGATTCTTTATGATGTTTCTAGAAGGAAAAAAATGTGGGTTAGATTTAATGAATCCTACCTAATCCATTTGAACAAAAATTAAAGGAGGGAAGAATCGAGTGGGAAAAGAAATTCCAAGACTTCTATTGAAGGAGTCACATACCAAGAACCAAGGGCTGTTGGTGTGCCTAATTGCAAAGTGGTTGAAGGGTGTCAAGGGGAAGAGATCTAGGTGAAGGAGAATAGAGCACATAGACTCTGCTTCAATAAGTGGTCAGAGAGAGATGATTGCACTAGTACATTGAGCATGAAGACTTAAGGAGACAAAGCTTCAAGAGGAGGTCAAGAAGTTAGAGCAATAGAGATTGAAAGCCAGGAAATGTGAAGAGCTGAAGAGTGATCTGAGGTGAACAAGATAAGTTATGAATTGTAATTAGGTCAAAACCCCTTATTGTTACTCTCTAGCAATTGTATTAGTTAAGGCCAAAAAAAATCCTATGGACTTAGGTTGGTTTAATAGCCATTTGTAAATCCTTTAATAGTGTGACATTCCAAGAGAATTTTTTAAAGTCCTCTAACTAGGCCCACTTCTAATAGGGTAGATAAATCCTCTAACAAGGTCACATTTAACAATGTGTTGTAGCCTTTAACAAGGTAGGCCTTTCACAGGGCATCACTTCAAAAGAGTGAAAAATGAGTAGTAGGTTATTGGTGGTTTTTCCCAAATTGGATTTCCACATAAATCACTATGTTATGTGTTGATTCTTTATGTGTTATGCTTGCATGCTAATTTACAGTAACTTGCTAAGTAGGAAAGTTTAAAGCTTGGATGAATGAATAGTTTAATAGGGCTGCTTTACTTGATGAAAAGTTTGAATTGGACATTTGGACCTTGAATAACTAATTCACCACCCCCCCCCCCCCCCCCCCCCCCACTCTTAGTTATTCTAAAGCATTTCTAACATGATCTCAGCTAAATTTTTTTAAAAGGTTAAAGTCAGTTTCTTTTGATTCACCCCCCCTCAGAAGTAAATCTTCCCACTTATAATTTCCAACAGTATGACACAAAATAGAGATTTGTAATCATAAATTTAGTTGTATCACAATTAGGTCATTTTGTTGTTACTCTCTAACCATTGTAGCAATGATCTAAAATATCTTAATAGAGTTGGTTTAATAGCCATCTATAAATCCTCTAATAAAGTGGCAATTCCATTGAATTGTTTCAAGACCTCTTACAAGGCCACTCCTAATAGGGTGATTAAATCCCTTAAGAGGGTCAAACCTAATAATGTGCTTTGTAACCTTTAACAAGGTTGGCTCCTAACATGGCTCACTTCAGAAGAGTGAAAAATAATAACTAGTTATATTTGGTGGTTTTTCTCAAATTGCGTTTCCACATTAAAATCTGGTGACTTATGTGTTAATGTTAATACTTTGATGGTTGCAAGTAAATTACTGATAACATCTTAAGATCAATTAAAGTAATACACACTCTACATTTATTGAGTTATAACAATTTGTGAATGTTTACTAAGTATAAACTGTAATCAGTTTTATCAATCTACATTTTATTTGACATCCAAGGGATATAGGATTTATTTTAGCAGTAACTAATTCAAGCCTCCACTCTTAGTTACTCCTCTTATATTTCCAAAAATTGGTATTAGAGCTTTTGATGCTTGTAGAAAAGATTTCAAGGACCTAAGCCAAAGATCAGGATGTCTTACAAGAGAGAGATTCCAGAGCTCAACAAAGATAACTTTATAGCATGGAAAGGACTTGTGAGGCTTCATCTGGCTACCATTAGTGATTTAGGATGCAAATATCTTGATGAAGAATATAAAACTCCCATTGGAACATTATTAGTTAAAGATATTGCTGAGAAGAAGAACCATAACATCATGATGATTGACATTGCATCTGCTCTCAGTTATGCTAAATTTGATGAGGTCAAAGACTGTAAAACTACTTTTTATATGTGGAGCAAACTAAAAGAAATCTATGGAGAAGATGAAAATGTAAGAAGAGCCAAAGTAGAAAGCCTTAGAGGACAATTTGATCAAATGAGAATGAGAGAAGATGGAAACTTTGTAAAATATGTGGAAAGAATCAAAGCCAGTGTTAGTGCAATCAAAGCATCTGGAGGAGAAATCAAAGAAGAAACTATTGTAAGTAAAATTCTCAAAACTTTGCTTGCCATCTATACAATTAGAGTGTCTTCTATTCAAGAAAATATATTTGATCCAAATAGCAAGATAGCCTTGGATGCCCTAGTAGGAAGACTGATAGCTTTTGAACTAGACAACTTTGACAACTATGTTCCTACTTCCAAGAATATTGAGTCTGCATTTGAAGCTAAACTCTCACTCAAAGAAAAGGGCAAAAAAGAAGAAGAAAATCAATTAGAAAGTGAGGAAGAAACAGAAGAAAGTTCTGATATTGATCTTGAAATTGTTGAAGCTCTACTTACAAAGAAATATTCTAGGAGTAGAAGAAGGTACAAAGGTAAAATTCTTTTAATCTAGTTTTCTTGTGAAGAAATTTGTCATATTGTTGCTACGTATCCAAACAAAGAAAGTAAGGAAGAGAAGAAAAACCACAAGTACAAAGACAAGAAGGAATTCCAAGGTCACAAATACTACAAAGACAAAGGTAAGAAAACTTGTTTTATGGCTAAAGATTTTGATAATAGTGAAGATGAAATAGTGTATATTGTTGTAAAAGATGAATCTAATGATGAAGGAGATAAGATGGCACTTGCCTCTCATGTTAGCAAAAATGACACATGGATCATAGATAGTGGATGTTCTCACCATATGACTGGAGACAAAACTAAGTTTGAACATTTTGAACACTATGATGGAGATAGTGTAAGGTTCGGAAACAATGAACCATGTTGCATAAAAGGAAAAGGTCAAATCTCATTAACCAGTGAACTTGTATGTGACAATTCCTATTGGGTTAAAGGACTAAAACATAATTTATTAACTAAAAAACATTGGATTCAAGGTAGAATTCGTGTATGGCAAGGCAAGACTACTGTATAACCAAGAAAATTTTATTGGATCAGGTAGGCAAATAAAAGGTAACATATTTTATCTTGATCTTGCTGATTGTTCATGCTTTATTGCTCAAGTAGAAGAAAGATGGCTATGCATAGAAGACTATGTCATGTAAACTTTGATAATATGGTCAAGATTGGAAAATTTAGAAGACTAAGAGGTCTTCCTAGTTTGAGGAAACCTAATGTTGGATTATGCAAAAATTGCCAAATTGGTAAAATCAAAAACATTAGTTTTAAAAGAAAAAACTACCAGTCAGAAGATGTCTTGGAAATTGTACATACTAATTTATGTGGACCCATTGGAATAGAAACTTATAGTGGAGATTTTTTTTTCATTTTTTTGTTGATAACTATTCTAGAATGATGACTGTTATGCATCCGAAAGAAAAATTAGAAGCTTTTGAGAAATTTAAATGGTCTCTGGCTAGAGTAGAAAAAGAAACTAGAAAAATATTGAAATGCTTAAGATCAGACAGAGGTGGTGAATTCATCTCAAATGAATTCAACAATTTTTGCATTGAAAGAGGAATCAAAAGACAAGTATTAGCCCCTGGTACTCCTGAGCAGAATGGAATAGCTAAAAGAAGAAATAGATCCATCATGGATTGTGCAAGGACACTAATGATTGAAAAGATTGTTGCTATCAAATATTGGAAGGAAGCTATCAACACTGCAGTTCATACTTTAAACTGAGTTTAGTTGAAGGACTCAAACAAAACTCCCTATGAGCTATGGTATGGCTACAAACCTAATGCAAGTTACTTGCAAAAGAATCTAGAAAAGGAAAATTTGATGTAAAAGGTGATAAGGTATATTTCTAGGATATTCTTGCAGAAGTAAAGCATACAAATATCTGAATTTTTCCACTCAGAAAATCATAGAAATTGCACATGTGAGAATTGATGAGTTTGCAGAAAAGACTGAAGAAGAAAGCAAAAAGAAGCCAGAAGACTATAGAAGATTTGTCTACTATGAACTTGATACATTACCAAACATGTTTGACAAAAAGAAGATTTCATCTCCCAAGCTCTCCAAGTCTCTAATAGTTACTAATTTGCAAGAACCGAGTCACAGGGACCTGAGTCACATTCAAAGGCTATTGAGTTAGTGCATACTGAGTCTGAAGAAATCAAGCCATAGATAGAAGGACCTGAGTTTGAAGTTAAAATTCAAAATGAAGACAGTACAATTCATTCAAAAATCAAAGAACTTGTATTGGCTAAATATGTCAGAAGGCATCATGCACTTGATCAGATCATTGGAGACAAATTAGATGGAACAATGATAATAAGAAAATTAAAAGGCACATGTTTACTTGCTAAATTTGAACCTAGAAGTATTAAAGATGCACTAGAAAATGAAAGTTGGATTGAGGCTATGAATGAAGAAATAGAATGAATAGAAAAGAATAAAACTTAGACACTTGTAGCTAGGCCCAAAGATAAAAATGTGATTGACAAAATGGGTATTTAGAAAAAAGCTGAATGAAGATGTAAAAGTGTCAAGAAATAAAGCAAGGTTGGTATCTAGAGGCTATTCTCAAGAAGAAGGTATTGATTACGATGAAAATTTTGCCCCTCTTGCAAGATTGGAAGGTGTTAGTACTAAAATGGCTTATGCAGGTCACAAAGGATTCAAAGTATATTAGATGGTTGTTAAATTTGCATTCTTGAATGGAATTCTTGATGAGGAAGTCTACATTAAACAACTAGAAGGTTTTGTTGATCCAGGTAAAAGGGACACGGTATGCAAATTACACAAAGCCCTATATGGTCTAAAACAATCTCCTAGAGCCTGGTATGAAAGATTGCATAAGTATTTGATATAGATTGGTTTTAAAAGAACAAATGATAATAGTAGCCTGTACATCAAGGAAGGAATAGATAGGAAGATTGTGTTGGTAGAAATATTTGTGGATGATACTTTATTTGTAAGAAATGATGACTTATGCAAAGCATTTTCAGAACAAATGAATAAAGAATTTGAAATGTCCATGTTTGGTGAAATAAAATTCTTTGTTGGATTGTAGATACAATAGAACAAAAATGGTATCTATATCACTCAATCTAAGTATATCAAAGAGATGCTCAAGAAATTTGGAATGGAAGATTCAAAACCAATTGGAACCCCCATGTCTACTGGACTTAAGCTTACAAAAGATGATGACTTCAAAGAAGTAGATCAGACCTTATATAGATTAATGATAAGGAAATTATAGTACATAGTACATACAAGGCCTAATATTGCCTTAGCAATTGGGATAGTAGCAAAATTCTCAACTAAACCTAGAGAAAACTACATGATGGCAATAAAAAGAATCTTGAGCTATCTAAAAGGTACTAAAGACTATGGCTTATGGTACAAACTTGGAGGCAACCTTGACCTAAAAATATTTACCTTGATGATAGAAAAAACACTAGTGTTGGATCATTCTTTCTTGTTAAAAGGCTAGTATCTTGGACAAGTAAGAAGCAAAACTGCACATCTCAATCCACAACAAAAGCATAATATGTAGCAGCAGTAGTGAATTGCTCTTACATTGTTTGTTCAAATAGTTGTTGGAAGGAATGAAGGTTGAAATCGAAGAGCCAATAGTCATGTATTGTGATAACACCACTGCAATCAATATATCAAAGAATCTAGTGATGCATTCCAAAGCAAAGCACATTGCTATAAAATATCACTTTGTAGGAGAATTAGTACAGGACAAAGAAATCAGATTGGAATATGTGAATAAAAAATAAAAAATTGTAGATATATTCACCAATCCATTACGTAAGGATACATTTTTGTATCTAAGAGGTAAGTTAGGGGTCATTCCCCTATCTAAAGCTCACTAAATAAAGTTTAGTGATACATCAATAGAAACTAAGTTGAAGATCAATCAGTTGATGTAGTCTTGACAAGGACATATTATAGATGAATGTATACTCAAGGTACATTGATACTAATCAAAATTGTCCTTTGCATGTGTTGTTAAAGAGGGAGAAGTTTACTGTCATATTTTTCTAAAATTTGGTAGAGGGAGAAGTTAAGAAATTCCTTCACAGAGGGAGAATACTATAGGAGAATTTTTCTATATAAAATCAAAGATGGAGAAACTTTTTGACAGAGGGAGTCTTCTTCTCAAAATTTCATTGTGCTATGACATGTGTTGCCATTAATGCCAAAGAGGGAGATTGTTGGATACAATTGATTAATTGTGTGTTGTCTTTGATGTTACACAAATGTCATATCAGTTGATAGTCAATGCATGTCAAGCTCACTTGGTCAGTGAAGATAGTTTTTCTAGTCTACCAAGCATTCCTAAGTCTACTCTACACAAAAGGCAGTATCTACTGAGCTCACTTGGGCGTTGAAGGAAGTTATCCAGAAAAGAGTGTTAATCGAGCTTTGTTGGTTAATGAAGGGAAAGTTGAACAGAGTTAGTATTAATTGAGTTCACTTGGTTACCAAAGGGATTTTGTAAGTTTGCAGTGTTAACTGAGCTTCTATTGGTTAACATAGGAAATTGATTCAGAATCAGTTTCTATCAAGTTGTGTTGGCTACCAAAGGATTTTCTTATTTTGGCATGTATAGCTTAATTATTTTACCTATTGATTCTAGCCAATTGAGGTGATGAATATTGGTTATTCTAATTTGTATTTGAACCAACTTGAACATCTGGAAGGTATAATTAAAAGGTCAATTTGTGATTTCAAAGTGAGTGATATACAAGTTGATCGAAAGAGATAAGAAGAGAGGAAGTGAACTTGAAGGCTAAGCAAGTATCCTTGTGGAGCAAAAAAGTGTTATTCAATTAGGAAGGATAAAGTATGACCCAGAATAGAGATCTGTAATCGAAAATTTAGTTGCATCACAATCAGGTCATTTCATTGTTACTCTCTAATCATTGTAGTAGTGATCTAAAATCTCTTAACAGAGTTGGTTTAATAGCCATTTGTAAATCTTTTAACAAGGTGGCAATTCTATTGAATTATTTCAAGACCTCTTACAAGGCCACTCCTAATAGAGTTATTAAATCCTTTAATAGGGTCACACTTAATAGTGTGTTTTTTAACCTTTAACAAGGTTGGCTCCTAATAGGGATCACTTTAGAAAAGCAAAAAATAGTAACTAGTTACTTTTGGTGGCTTTTCCCAAATTGGGTTTCCACATTAAAATTTGTTGTCTTATGTGTTCATGTTATTACTTTGATGCTTGTAGGTAAATTACTAATAACATCTTAAGATCTATTAAAGTAATAGACACTCTGCATTTATTGAGTTACAACAATTTCTGAATGCTTATCAAGTATCATTAGTAATTATTTTTATCAATCTAAATTTTATTTGACATCCAAGGGATCTAGGATTTATTGTAATAGTAATTGATTCACTCCTCTCCTCTTAGTTACTCCTCTTATATTTCCAACACTCTTAACATCATTAAATCTTTGATTATCTCCCACGCATTCACTTTTTTCTAAATCCTCAACCTTATATTTATATCTTTAATATTGTCAAGTTGGAAAAAATAAAACTTAGAATAAGCAATATTCATCTTCTTAGTCAGCTAGAATCAACAAATAAATCAATTGAACTCAATATGCCAAAATAAGAAAATCCTTCATTAGTCGACCTTGCTTGGTAGACACTAACTCAGAAATGATTTTCCTATGTTAACCAAGTAGACTTGGTCAACATTGTATACTCACAAAGTTCCTTTGCTAACCAAGTGAGCTCAGTTAATATTAGTTCCATCCAACATTTCTTTCATTAACCGAATGAGCTCTCTTAACACTCAAATTGCAAACTTTCCTTTAGCAATCGAGTGAACTTGATAGATACTATCTTTTGAACTTGGAAAACTTAGGAATGCTTGGTATCTATAGAACACTCTCTTCAATGCCCAAGTGAGCTCAACATACAATAATTGGTAATGACATGAAATTTTGTGTAATATTAAAGATAATACATAATTAGTCAATTATTTCAACAACATCTAAGTGGTTTACCCAATTAAGGGAGTGTCTACTATGGTTAACCCTCTCTAATCAAGGAAGACTAAAAAAATTGGACCACATGAGGACTTAGTTTGGATACTAAGGGTTCCAAGTTTCTGATATGCCTAAAAGGGAATAAAGAATATCTAGTCTCTTAACCTCACCCAAACATAGCAAATAGATTCCTTGATACACTAATATGAAATCACTTCATTGATGTTTGGAAAGCCAACAACAATCACTACTAACCTTAAGAGAGAAAGTACCAACAAATATCGAAGACAAACCAAGAAAGATAATGAAATAATATCAAATCCTTCCCTACCTATAAGAAGATCTATCATCAAGAAGAGCTTCACATATAAGGCAAGAAAATGATGCTCACTCTCTCAAGATCACCACAATAGTGTTCATAGGGCCTAATTACTATGTGAAACATGTATGCAAGAAAGAAAATCTAGGTCCAATTTTAGAGCACCAATAAAAATGTGAATTACAAAAGCATGTAATACACTCAACCCAAACACATGAGAGGTTCACTTTTAATTCTAAAGTCCAAATCTTATAGAGATGTATAAGAATACCTCAGATCAAAAGCAAGACATACATATCACTCCCCTGATCTAACGAACCAAGCAAGTGCTCCAAGCAAACAATAAGCAAACTAATACAAGATAGATATGTCTTATACAAACCTTAGTGTTAGATCTCAAAATATTATTGTTAGAAGTAATAATAACTAAAACAAAAATTCACATCATACTTTGAACCATGTGAAAATTAAATGCAAGTTAATCATTAAATGCCCTTTTTTTGACCTAGTCAACAAGATTGGACCTATATGCCATGAATTCAGACCAAAAACCTTAAATACAAAAAAAATACCTTTACTAAAAAAAAAAAAGCTTTTCAAAAATGTCAAAAATTTAGAAAAATATTTTCATTTGTGCACTAGGGACTCATTTTGTCAAAACAGATCAATTTTTGTAAATTGAGTGTTTGATCCCTCATAATATCTCTAAACTAAAAACTCAAAGAAAAAATCCTATTTAGAATTTAGACAACTTGCCAAAAATATAGACTTTTTAAAAATATTTTCTTGTTTGCACCCAAAAATATTTTTTATGAAAAACTAAGAAAAAATTATAAAAAATAAAAATTAGCTCAATTTTTTAAATTTAAAAAAAAAACTAAAGCTTTTCTAATATTTCTACAAGCTTCAAATAAAATTTTAGACTAAACTACTAAGCATTTTGGGAGATATGACTATATCTTTGAAATCTAGGGTTTTTCATCTCCAAATAGATCCACACAAGGGGGTTAGCTCTAAAATAGCCAAAATCAACATGTAATAGTGGGTTGTCCCATGGTGGATGCTAGAAATGTGTGCTAAAATGTTGACACACTTCTATGAGTCATTATATCAAATATTCTTCAAGAATGAGGTCTCAAATGATGACTTGTAGCTCTCTATTCATGGAGTGCAAGGGTTTGTAATGGAGGCCCTTAGTTTGACCTAGTTTGTGCCCATGCTTGTACACCATAAAATGAGAGATTCTAAGATCAAAATATGTATGCAAATGAAGATGCAAACAAATCTAAATGATAACAATGCAAAGTAATGCAAGAAAGGAAATCTAATCTATGAAAATAAATATGACTCTAATCTAATATGAAAATACAAGGATGAAGCATGATGATGGAAGCCATGGATGTATGAGAGAAGAAGACAAGAAGAGAGAAGTTCCAATGAAGCTCCAATGTCTAAACTCTAAGGCTCAAATTCCTTCTCCAAAACCACTCTCTAAACTTGTAGCATAACTAGACTATGGCAACTAACATCTATCTAAATGAGAAGGAGAGGGCTCCTTACAAAAGAAACTATCGAGGTTGGAGACTTCTCACAAGAGCAATGTGGGATAAATCCCCAAAAAGACAAGTAAGAGGAAAAAGCTCATCATTTAGAGATATGTGAAAAAAAGGAATCTTTATTTGATTTATTTCTTTTTTTCATCAAAAAGAGAGGACTAAGTGAGGATATATTTATTTAATTAAAAGAGGGATTTTTGTTTAATTAAATAAGATAAGATAATTTAATTAAAAGGGAGATTTTAATTAAATAAGATAAAACTATTTAATGAAGAGGGATTTTCTTTTAATTAAATAAGATTATTTTATTTATTTAGAAGGATGTTTTCTTTTAATTAAATAAGATAAGATTATTTTTTATTTTATTGATTTATTTTTTTGGGAAAAAGAGGGGTAAAAACTTTATTGAACTTTAGAACAAAAAATTACAAAATAGCAAAGGGCCAAAGCCCCCGGAACCACCAGAAACCACATAAAAATAAGAACTAAATCATCCCTCCCTAATTCCACTTACATCCTCAGCAAGGGTCCTCTCCAAATCCTGAAATAACTTGTAGGGCATCTACACCCACTCATCAATCTTCCCCCTATCTAAATTTTCAGATGCCCATTTTTCCAAACTATCAACCACCCTATTCCACTCCCTTGGAATATGGGGAAAAGACATTGAATCCATCATAGAGCTAACCTATAATATCTGCTGCACTATTGTAGACAATTTCCAACTAACATCCGAAATCTTTCTCTCAAGGACAAGATTAACTAGAACCTGAGAGTTAGGTTCTATGCCACCCAAGAGCATAAGCATACTTCAAGGCTTATAGGATAGGCAAACCTTCCATCATATTCATAGTCTACACCCCTTTATTAGCCAAAAAGATAAAAACCACTGATCCAAAAGAATTCCTACCAATCCTACCAATTGTATCCAGAACTAGATTGCCTCTAGAAGAGCCATCTATATTGATTTTCAAAAAACCAACTCGAGGGGGCATCCATCTCGGCATCCTTTAAACATTTTGCTTCACACCTCTGCCTCTCCTGACATAGGCTGAAGTAGGAGATATCCCCAATATTCCAAACCTATCAACCATCTTGGCATCACTTTTATCAAGTGGCAACATAATCTCACTGTTAGCTTTGAACATATCTTGGATCATTCCCAAAATTCTAAGCTAGACCTAATGAATCTCCAATTTCTCCCCCTGAAAGATTCTTCGATTTCTTTCCAACTAGACTTGCAATTGCAGAAAGATAGGTCTAGCATACCATACATCCTACAATAAGGGGGCCATGGAGGGGGGCCTCCCTAGACTCATCAAAAAATCTACCAAGGAGGAGGCATGAATGCATGGGTGTTTCCACACACCCCACCAGAAGTGCTAGAGCTATAGGGTTAAAGAGAAATATGAGAGCAAATGCGAAGAGTCTTCCTCCCCACTACTATAGAGAATGCACCATGAAGGGCCACAAAACCCCCTCTTCTAGATATTGTTCCAAGTTAAGTGTATATTCCAAATAGGGCTCCAAATAAAGAAGTTACACTTTGGCCAAGAAAACTTATTCCACACTTTCTTCCACCACTGAACTTCTCCCCTGACAAGTTGCTGGGAGAGCAACTCTTGATGCCCAGAAGAAATAGTGTAAGCACCCTTAGGATTAGGGGACCAAGCCAATACATCATCATCCCTAAGGGAACTATAGTTACAACTAGAAAGAATGTAATGGAGCTCACACACTCAATTTCCAGATTGATAATCGACTATTCCTCTGGGTTCTTCCATCTTGCCTCCACCACCCCTGAAGGGAAAAGGACTTAAAGTTTCTCACCTTAGAGCATCCAACTTCACAAAACCTTTGGGACAATATGCATAGATGAGGATATTGATCAACCATGGGAGGGTAGCCATCCCAAGAATCATGCTAGAAATGTGCCTCTGACCCACTCTTGCATATCCAGAAAAGACTACCTTTAATGAGCGTAACCCCTTTCTTGAGGGTATTCCAAATCACTGAACCCTTCCTAAACAAGCTATACTAAGGGATATCTTTTTGGGGGATCCTTGGAAATTAATTTTGGGTCAAAATATAGCCCATACTTGGTCTTGTTCCACACAACATTGCCAATACAATTTGGCTACTAGAGCAATACCGGTTAGCACAGATTACCGTAATCCAAGACCACCAAATTGTTTTGGGCTACGAACAACCTCCCATTTAATAAGGCTCCACTTGGTTAAAGATAAATTACTAGCCCATAAAAATTGTCTTGCTAAGGAATCTAGGTCCCTTACAAAACTCATCGATGCCACCTGAAGCATACACCTATAGAGAGGAAGAGCCTGAACCACAGATTGGAGTAGCTAGACCCTACCTGCAAAGGATAGCTATCAATTGGTCCAATGACTAACTTTGATATGAAACTTATCCAAAATGATCTGCCAAGAATCCTTGGACTGTTTGCCCACTGAGATAGGAATCCCAAGATAAAGCAATGGAAAACTCCCAATTTGGAATATGAGAATATGAACAAATCTCCTTTGAATAGATGGTAGAGTGTTGATGAAAAAAATGGAAGACTTGCCTTCATTAATTAGCTGGCCTGAAGCAGCAAGATAGACATCTTGAATGGTAGCCATGCCCATCAAAGTGGTATCATCCACAACCTATAGGTGTGATTGAATAGGAAAGTCCCCTCCCCATTGCCAACCTTGAATGAAACCCTCTTCAACATTCTTTTTTATCAACCTTCCCAAACCTTTTACCAAAAGAAGAAATAGGTAAGGAGAGAGGGGGTCACCTTGCCACAGACCTCGAGAGGCACCAAAAAGATCAGAATGCTCCCCATTAAATAAAATTTAGAAAGAAGTCAAAGCCACACAACTCAAAACCCAAAAGATCCATTCCTCCTCAAAACCAAAGGCCCCCAAAACCTTTTGGAGGAATGACCAAAGAACTATGTCATAAGCCTTAGCCATGTCCAACTTGATGAACATAGCTTTATCTTTAGAGTTGGCCATGGAATGAATAGTCTCAGTAGCCACCACCACCCCATCCAAGATCTAGTGTCCCACCACAAAGGCACTTTGTTCTTTAGATATTAGCATAACCTATCAAAAATCAACTTAGATATAATTTTATAGATAAAATTACAAAGAGAGATAGGGCAAAAGTGACTTACCAAATCAATCCATTCTTCCTTGGCAATGAGAGCAAGGAAGGTAGAGTTTAGGGCCTGAAGCATCTGCTTATTCTTCTAGGATTCTTGAACAACTACCAATAAATAAATTTTGATAATGTCCCAAAATTCTTGGAAGAAACTCAATCAGAAAGCTATTTGGATTAGGAGCTTTTCCTTTTTTCATCTAGAAAATAGTCCTCTCTAGCTCCTCCAAAGATATGGCACTCATAAGATGCTCTTTCATTTACAAAGAAACCAAAGAAGGAATACAAGAAAGGATATTATCTTCTTCAACTAAATCCCCCTTCGAATCCTTCCTAAATAAAGAAGCAATATAGTACACAACTTCATTGGAGATATCCTGAGAAGAAGATAGAACCTCCCCCCTATTTGTCACCAAAGTTGATATAGAATTATGATGTCGTCTGGTCTTCATCAAGTTAAAGAAAAAGGTAGTATTCTTATCCCCCTCTTAAAGCCATTCAATTCAAGCTTTTTTTTTCCAAAATGTTTCCTCCCTCAGCTCCCATTCCTCCAAGGTTTTTAAGGCCCTAGCTTCCTCTCACAACAAATACTCTGACACCTCATCCTATCTAATCATCCTAGTAATATCATTCAACTCTGCTTGAGCTACATTTTTTGCATGGAAAATATTTCCAAAGTATTGCCGATTCCACCATTTGAGTTGATACTTGAGATATTAAAGGAGTTTTGAAAAAATATACATTACTTTACCAAAGGCAGGTCTACCATCCTTCCACCAATAAACCATGCACCCATAAGGGTCCAGGTCCCTCAACCACATGAGTTGGAATTTGAAAGGTGGCTTTTGAGGAAATTAGGTAGAAGAAATAACTAACTTAATGGGCCAATGATCCAAACCTCTCCAATCTAATATCTTAGAACTGGAAGACCACAACCTGTCCACCCAAAAATAGGAAACCATGAATTGATCTAGACGTTTAACAATGCAACTATCTCCCACCCTTCTATTGTTCCAAGTGAATTGACCATTGCTGGGCTTGACATCCACAAGATTGAGTGCCGATATATTATCCTAGAATAACATAGAAGAGGGCTCAAGTCTTGCATTACCCCCCTATTTTTCAGAAAAATCAAGAATAGCATTAAAGTCTCTAGTAATAATCAATGGAAAGTAAGGAAATTGGCTATGAACAAAATGAATATTATTCCATACAAGAAGCTTACCATGGCACTCTATGGGAGCATAAACATTGGAAAAAAGACTAGATTCTCTTGACTTAGGGCACATAGAGACCATGGATAAGGAGGAACTAAAGGATATCCACCACAATGGTTGAATCTTTTGTGGCTTCTAGAGACATGCCACACCTCTCAAAGATTTTTTGAGCTCCAATGCATTGACATTGAAAATTCTTCCACAATTTAGGTGCTATACTCATCATGCACTTAATAGAAACCTTGGTCTCTTGAAGAAAAATAACATTAGGAGAATGACTTCTAACCAATTCTCGAACAACTTTTTGTCTAGGGCTGCTGTTCAAGCCCCTTACATTCCATGAAATAATGATCATTTTGGGGGAGTTGAAAAATGGGAATCCAAGGTCTTAATAGATCCTGACTCCACCAAAGTCTCCCCTATCATCTTAATCTTCTCCAAGTCCTTCTTACATCCACTTTTACCACTTTTTTTTGAAACCCCCTTCTTTGCCTCCTTTTGAAGAATACCCAGATTAGGAGAAGACTTTCCACGCTTATCTATATCTGCAACAATAGTCTATGTAGGAGGTGTAGTGTGCACTCTTCCTTGTCCAAAATTCATATTTGACTCTAAATCATCTAAGTACCTACCTACCCATCAGTGACCATAGGTATGGTAGATTCCACATGTGGAGCAAGAAAAAGAATGGAAGAGGCAATCTCCAGGCTAGAATCCACCACAAATTGATCTATATCCGTAAATCTTGGATTAACTTCTTGCTGACCCAACTCATCCAAGACCTCAAATCTGGTAAATGTATCCTCATCCTATCTCTCCCTTAGAGTCCTCTTTTGACCTCAATTTTGGTTACAATCCTTTACCTGAACAAAATCCTCAACATCCATACTCTAACCAGAAATAGGCTTCTTCCCTTTATTAGTAATAGGAGTGTTATGAGGAGGAGGCAAAGCCTTCTGCTCTACTATCTTGGCCTTCAGGCATCTTCATATCAGGTGACCATATTAATGACAAAGGTTGAATCAGAAAGGGAGGGTCTCATAATCCAGTTGCTGCACCCAAGAATGTGAACCTGCACACATTTCTATTGCATCTGGAAATGGTCTACTCAAATCTAGTTCCACACAAACTTGAGAAAAAGTCATTAATTTCTTACCAAGGGTTTGTGTTGAAGACCCCACTGGCTTCCCAAGAATCGAAGCAAGCATCTGAAGAACATCCTGGTGACAACATTCTATTAGAAATTTGGGTAACTAAACCCACACTAGAACCCAATTTTGAAGCTCGTCAGAGTGATTAAATCCTACATGCCATGGCTTGAAAAATAGCCCAACCTGGTTGTAAAAATATGGTCCGCCCTCAAACATCCTATTGTGATCAGCTAGGTAGATGAATGTGACCATGAAAAAGTTATTTGCAAGAAATGTGACATCCATTTCACCCTTTGGTTCCCAAATTCTTCGAGCCCAATTTTCCAAAAATGAGAGAGATACCTTTAATCCCAAAAATTTTCAATGCAAAAAGTGCTTAGAATAGTATTCAACATCCTCAGCAATCATATCAAAAGGGAATACCAATTTGGGTCTTTCTTTGCATCATTCAAGGAAACCATTAATCTTCGTTATTCGAGATCCACCAGGTGAGCTCGAATCCGTAGTTCCTAAAATCTGAGAAAAGAGGGCATTATCGAACACCCTCACCCTCTGTCTCAATAGACACACTTCCATCACATCATGCAAATCAACATCTAGCCCAGTCCTAGAAGGCTCACCCCGAGACATGGCATCAAACTAACCTAGGTTGTGCATGGTAGGGAAACCCTATCTAGGCACCTCCAAAAAAGAGTGATCCTACTGCTACCCATAGAAGGATGTCTAAAAACAGATCGAACCAGCTTCTATGCCCACATATGTTGTTAGTTTTCCTCTCCCTCATGACCAAACACTCCCCCCCACCTACGCATGCATAGATAAAACAAAAATGATGTAGGGCATGACTACCCTAGCTTGGCTTATATTTGTAGAGCACCTCCATCTACACATAGTTCATTTTCCTTTGACAAGATAAGATTATTTAATAAAAAGAAAGATTTTAATTAAATAAGATAAAATTATTTAATTAAAAGAGAGATTTTCTTTTAATTAAATAAGATTATTTTATTTATTTAAAAGGATATTTTATTTGAATTAAATAAGATTATATTATTTAATAAAAAGATTTCTTTGATCAGTAAGAGGCTGAAGATAAGATTAATTATTATGTGATGTGATTAATTATTATTATTTATTAAGCTTGTGTAGAGTTGAACCCAAGACCTCTCAGAAAAGAGGCTCAAAATTTACCATTGTGTTGTAGGCTCTTGCCTATAAAAAGGAAGATTTTAATTAAATAAGATAAAACTACTTAATTAAAAGAGATATTTTCTTTTAATTAAATAAGATTACTTTATTTATTTAAAATGATTTTTTCTTTTAATTAAATAAGATAAGATCATTTAATAAAAATAGAGATTTTAATTAAATAAGATAATACTATTTAATTAAAAGAGAGATTTTCTTTTAATTAAATAAGATTATTTTATTTATTTAAAATAGATGTTTTCTTTTTATTAAAAAAGATTATTGATGAAATGATCAAACCTTAGGAAATATTGAAATAATTAAATTAATTGCAGTGTGATCAAAGAAAATGATTTGAATTGATTCAATAAAATATTGAGAAGCATTGATGTAGGAAATTGATAAATTGAAGAATTGGGGCCCATAGTCCAGGCAACCATTTTAGAGTGCTTACAGTTTCTATTTAACCGTTATAGCATAAAATCTAGAAATAACTAAGTGAACCTAAAAAGTCTATGAAATCCTATATGGTAACATGGATTAGTAGTGTTTGTAAGTCCTTTAAATTCGGCCACTCTTTTTAGATAGGCATAGGGATTGATAAGGTATGGATGATCTTTTGGCGAAATCCTCTAACAAGTCACATTAACAATGTGTATGTAACCTTTAGCAAGGTTGGCTCCTAGCAGAGCTCACTTCAAAAGAGTGAAAAGAATCGGGTTGTCGGTCCTAGGTGGTTTTTCCCTTCACATGGTTTCCACGTTAAAATCATGATGTTAATTATGTGATTATTATTTGTGTTGAAAGGTTTTTTAATATGTTTTAGGGTTTGTTGCAACTCGATAATAGCTATAAGTTTATTGTTAGTGGGTAACGCAAGGGATAATATGTTAATTTTTTTGGGGTATATAATTGGGAGAGTTGATTAATGTTTACATTGAGTGATAATTATTAAAGTTAATGATGTTTAGTTGGTATTGAAATATTTGAAGGGACTGTATGATAACTAGACATAACTAATTCACCCTCCACCCCCTCCCTCCTTAGTTATCTAACAATTTGGCATCAAAGTTGAGTGCTTGGAGAAGGAAGTTTAAAGGAACTTAAGCTAAAGATTAAAGATGTATAAGAGATGAGTACTAACGTTGAACAAGGAGAACTTTTCATCATGGCAAGACCAAATGAAGCTGGAGAATGAATATGCCATACTTGTTGGTCCCCTAACTATGGAGCAAATGAATGAGAAAATAAATTACAATAGTCTAATGATTGAGATTGCATCTGCTCTCAATGATGTTGAATTTGATGATATCAAAAATTGTGCCAATGCTAAATAAATGTGGGATAAACTGAAGCTAGTACATGGAGGAGATGATGATATGAGAATGAAAGGAGGTGAGAATGTTGCATAATATGTGAATCAAATCAAGGATGTTGTAAGTGCAATCAGAGATGCATTGGAGGATGAATGTTGGATTAATTCTAAGAATGAGGAGATTGACCAAATTGATAAGAACAATACCTGGACACTAGTACCAAGAGCTATTGACAAAAATGTGATTGGAAAAAAATAGATTTTTAGAAATAAGTTATATGAACTGGTAAGAAATAAGGCAAGATTGGTTTGCAAAGGATATACATAAGATGAAGGAATAGATTATGGTGAAACTTTTGCATTTGTGGTGAGATTGGAAGGAGTAAGGGCAATACTGGCCTATGATACACACAAGAAGTTCAAAGTATATCAAATGATGTCAAATCTGCACTTTTGAATGAAACACTTAAATATGAAGTCTACATTGAACAACCTAAAGGATTCATTGAACCTAAAAGGAGGACCATGGTTCACAAGTTGAAAAAAAGCATTGTATGGATTGCAACAAGCCCCAGGAACATGGTATGAAAGATTACACTCTTATTTGATTAATATTGGATTTGTTAGAGCAAGTAAAAATAATAATCTATATTTGAAGAATGAATATGAAGATATGGCATTGATTACTAGAATATTTGTTGATGACATAATATGGAGGAAATGACATGTTTAGTGAGACATTTGTTGAACAAATGAATACTGAATTTGGAATTTTAATGTTTAGAGAGATTAAAAAAAATTGGATTACAAGTATACCAAACAAAGTAAGGTATCTATGTTACTCAGTCTATGTATGTGAAAGAAATCTTGATGATATTTGAGATGGATGAGTCCAAACAAATTGATACACCTATGGTGACTGGAGTGAAATTATTAAAAGAAGACACTACTGGTGAGGTTGATAAAACACAATACAAATCTATGATTCAAAAGCTATAGTATGTTATACATAGTAGACCAAATATTTCCTTAGAAGTTGGAATTATTGTAAGGTTCTCACCTAATCCAAGGGAGACACATATTCCTACTATGAAAAGGATATTAATATATCTTAAGGGAAATGAAAATTATGACCTATGGTAGAAACAAGAGGATGAATTTAATCTTAAATTCTACATTGGTCCTGATTGGATGTTGATGACAAAAAAAGAAGAAGTGGTGGATCATTATTTTTAAGAGAAAGGTTGATTACATGGATAAGCAAGAAATAGAGTTGTATTTCACAATCTACTATTGAAGCTGAATATGTTGTTGTTGCAATCAATTATTCAAAATTTTTATGGATTAAGAAATTGTTTGAAGAAATGGTAAAAGAGGTAACTGAGCTTGTCACTATTTATTGTGATAATACAAGTGCCATAAATATTTCAAAAAATCTAGTGATGCATACAAAAAAAAAGTACATATCAATCAAATATCATTATTTGAGGGAACAATTTCAAGAGAAGTAAGTGAGGCTAGAGTATATGAAGTCTAAGGAACAAATTGTTGACATATTTACTAAGCCATTACCTAAGGATTTTTTTGAGTATCTAAGAGATAAGCTAGGGGTCCTACCCGTATCAAAAATGCACTAGGTGAAGATGCATGTTGCATCAATTCATGGATGAATTTTAAAATCTTTATGGTGTTGATGTAGAAGTCTTCACACTTTAGGAGCATTTTTGAAGTTGGGAATTTCACCGTGATGAAACTAAAGTAATCGATCCATACAAGGTATAAGGATAACTACAAGGTTTTATAAGTTTCACGATGAAATTTATAATGACCTTTGGAATTGTTGTCAAAGGGGGATGATATATTGATGAGATGATACAGGGTAGTATATACTAAGAAAAGAATGAGAATGAGAATGAGTACGAGGAGAGACTGTCAAAAGGTGAGAAGAGAAACTGGAGAAAGCTAATAAAAGAGAAACAGTAAAGAGAGAAATATACCCAAAGGGGGAGATAACATAGCTTGAGAAAGTTATTATAGAAGAGATCATATCCTAAGGGGGAGAAATCATGTTGAAGATATTGAAGAAGTTATTGCTGCTAAAGATACAAATTGAGTACTAGATTGAAGATAAAGAACTGCCAAGTTGTATAGTAGACAATGCATACATTTGATTATCTTATGTAATGTAAAATCATATGTTATGTGTTACCATCAATGCCAAAGTGGGGGATTGTTAGCCCTAACTGATAGTGGGAAATTTTAGGTGATAATGTTATGAATGTATATAAGAGAGTCATATCAGTTATTATATTCTCATTGATGTGAAAGTCTTAGTTAGCTAGACATTATGCTAACTAGGGAGTGTAGACACCTAAATCTGATCACATAAATTCATAATCAAACTCAATCATCTTCTAAAGCATATTTTAATCAAATATTTAATATTTAATTATTTTAGTGATATCCTCCAATTAATTAATTATAGTCTAATTGATAAATGAACAGACACCAATAGTCTAATTTATTATTAAAATCCTCCTTCATCTATTAAATTAAATAAATGCAAAACCCATTTAATTTAATCTCAAAAACCCCTCTTTAATTAATTAATTAAATTAATTAAATCCCTCTACCCACAAACTAGTCTTTTAACCCAACAGTTAGCAAAGCTCAACTCATGCACTAGAAATTCCTCTTTTAATTAAATAATTCATTTATTTAGCTAAATCTCATGCATCAAATATTCTTCTATTAATTAAATAATTCATTTATTTAATTAAATCTAAGGCACCAAATATTCCTCTTTTAATTAAAAAATCATTTATTTAAGTAAATCTCATGCACCAATAACTCCCCTCTTAATTAAATAATTCATTTATATAACTAAGCTCACCTACCAACGTTTTCTCTAAAAAATCCATCCACCTCCCACATCATCCAATCAACTAAGCCACCTCACCCACCTTAACTGAAATACATCACCTACTCTTCAATGTCTAAAGTCCCTCTTCAGATCACTTGCATAAATTAAGGCATGATTTATTCCCCTTGACTAAAGCCCAAGTCCACTCTCATGTCACATCTCCCTCATCCATATCTTAACACATAATTTTATCTCCTCCACCTATCTTAGTTTATTGAAGCCTATCTCACACTTCACTCAGTTAACTATCCATCAAGCATTCTTATATCCTTCTCACCCAATTGCCTATAAATTGAACCCTTCACTCCTCACAAATCATCCACCTTATTATTGGAATTATTATACCATTTTGAGAGATAATTAATTTCAAAAGTGTTATTTGGTGATACTTAGATTTCCATGCATCTATCAAATCCATCTATTTGCAGCTTGAGCACCAGATTTGAGCAATGACCATATCTTCATATCAAGGAGGCTACACAGAGACACAGATTTGCGTGTTCTCTTATTTGGTTTCCTTATTCATTTATCATATATGTTTATTAATATATTTAGTTTGTTACATGTATAACTTTGGTTTTATATCTTTTGCATCCTGATTCTAACACATACATTTTAGCACCCCCGTTGGGACCCTGCAAATGGGCATTTTGATATCCACATTTTTCTTTCTTTATTAAAAGATTATCTGACATTTTTGTGTTTTTGTGAACATTTTACATAGCTTCTTGAGTTTTGCAAGTCAAGTTTGATATCAGGAGCCTACGACAAACAAATCAAATTTTTTGGATCAAAAACTGAAATTTGTCATTTTTTTATGATTTTTCATTTAAAAATATTTATATTCAGAGCAAATGAAAGAATTAGAAGCTTTATTTTTTTAAGTTTTTTCTGATGTCAGCAACCTATAGTAAAAAAATTAGATTTTTTGTAACAATTTATGATTTTTAATATTTTTTGCATGCTTTTTCATTAGAAAATTATTTTAGGAGCAAATGAAAGAATTAAAAACTTTTTTTTGGAGGTTGTTCATGTTGCCATGCTATAGTAAACAATTCAGAGTTTTTGGAGCAGTTAAGGTTTTTTTAATATTTTTTGTGCTTGTTTTCATAAAAAAAATATTTTGGGTGCAAGCAAATGAATTAAGAGCTGAAAGTTTTTTTAGAGGTTGTTGATGTCGCCATGCTATAGTAAAAAATCTAGATTTTTCTGAGCAATTTTCAAATTTTTAATATTTTTTGCATAATTTTTCATTAGAAAACCATTTTGGGAGCAATTAAAGGAATTGGAAGCTAAATTTTTTTTGGAGCTTGTTGTCAATGTCAACAACTTATGGTAAAAAAATTAGAGTTTTAGGATCAATTGCTATCAATTAATATATATATATTTTATGATTTTCATTAAAAAAATATTTCATAAGCAAACAAAGGCATTGTCTAATGATTTTTTTTTTTTCGCGAGTTGGAGATGTTGCTAGGAGGGTGCATTAAAAATTCATAGCTAAACAAAGCTTTAAGAGTTAAAATTTTAAATCTTAAAATTTAACTCACATTTCATTTTGGGTACTAAAAAGAACAATTCATGCGCTCACATAGACACTATCTTGGATGATTAAGAGAATGAACAAAATAGTGAATTGTTTTATTTGGGTCTCAAATGAAGTCACACAATCTTGAATTCATAAAGTTTCAAATAATATTTCAAATTGCACACTTCAATTTGGGTTTTAAAATGAATGCACAATTCTTGAATGGCTAAAGTTAACATGCTCTTAGTCCCTTCTCTTATCTACTTTCATTACTTGATTTTGTTGGAAATTTGATTGAAAAACTCATTGCTATTGAAGATCAAAGAGGGAGGTTGTTGTAAAAGAATTTTTTCAATTATTGTTTTTCCATTGATGTCAAACCTACTATTTATAGGAATGATATTTGCTTATAAGATTCAAGCACTATCACTGAGTTGATTGATGAAGAGTATTTGATCAACAAGATGTAACAAGAGCACCTAAAGGAAAGGTTGAGTTATGATGTTGTAATGAAGTGAAGGGATTAGCTAAGACAATGGTTAAGTAGTGTATTGATAACGTACTCAAAGATACAAAGGATGGTCACACATAGACATATTGAAGGAAGAAGTTGTAACAAAGTTCACTACGAAGCTTTAACTTTAATCATCAGAAGAAGTCGAGAAAATTCTTAATAGAAGACGAGTAATAGATATTTTTAATTGGTGCTGAGTGATCTTTAGTGCTGAGTAAAGATCAGGTGTCGAGCATCAGGAAAAACATAGTTGATGTTGAGTAACACAATATGTGCTGAACACAAGTATTTCAATAGTGCCGAGCTGCTAGATTATTTAAAATAACAAAGATTCACCAAATCCAAGCTGACTTAGTGGTTACATTGAATTTTGTGAACGAGTTGGAGGATAAGGATGATGATTTGTTAGCACAGAATCCTATGTAAACTATTTTTGTGTGAATTCTAATGGATTATTTAAGAAGTTTCTTGAGGAAACAGAATATGGGTTAGATGCAATGAATCATACCTAATACATGCAAATTGAAATTGAAGAAAAGATGAATTGAGTGGGAAAAGGAACTCCAAGATTTCTATTTAAGAAGTCATAAACCAAGAAGCAAAGAGCTGCTGATACTGTTGCTGCAGAAGTGTCAAATTTGTGAAGAGATTGAAAGGGTGTCAAGAAGGAGACATCTAGGAGAAGGAAGAGCATAGAGGCTCTACTTCTACAAGTGGTCATGAAGAGATGATTGCACTGGTACATTGAGTAGAGATAAAGCTTGAAAGATAAAGCAAGTAGTTAAGAGTTGCAGAGATAGAAGGCCAGGCAAGGGTATGAGCAGAGAAGTGATCTGAGATCTGCAAGATAAGTTGTATGTTGTAGTCAGGTCAAGATTTTCAAATACTCTCTAGCAATTGTATTAGATCTAAAATTCCTATGGACTTAGGTTGGCCTAATAGGCATTTTAAAATCATTTAATAGGGTGGCATTTCCAAGTGAATGTTCTAAAGTCCTTTAACTAGGCCCACTTCAAACAGGGTGGTTAAATCTTCTAACGAGGTTATATTTAACAGTGTGTGTTGTAAGCCTTTAATAGGGTAGGCCTTTCATAGGACATCACTTGAGAAGGGTGAGAATTGAGTAGCATGCTACTAGTGGTTTTTTGTAAATTGGGTTTCCATGTAAATCACTGTGTCACGTGTTGATTTCTTGTGTGTTATACTTGCATGTTGATTTACAGTAACTTGCTAATCAGACAAGTTAAAGTTTAAATGAATGAATGGTTGAATGTATTCACCACAGTTAGTAAAAAGTTTGAAAGGGACATCTGAACCTTGAATAATTGATTTACTACCCCCCCCCCCCCCCCCCCCCCCCCCCCTCCTCAGTTATTCTAAAGAAATTCTAACAATTGGTATTAGAGCCTTCTTCTGATTTAGTTTCAAGGTACTAGAAGTAGGAAGATCAAGATGTCCAAGAGAGAAGTTCCCAAGCTTAACAAAGACAACTTTGCTGCATGGTAGAGTTTGATGAAATTACACCTTGGATCAATAGGTGACTATGCACAAACTTCAATCAAAATAGAACATGTAACTCCAACAGGACCTCTTACTATAGATGATTTGAACAAAAAGAAGGAGTACAATCAAGCAATGTTGGAGATTGCCTTTGCACTTAGCTATGCCAAATATGATGATGTCAAAGACTATGACACTAAATTCAAGATGTGGAAAACCCTGTAAAAAATCTACAGAGGAGATCAAAATGCAACACCCTTTAAATTATGGTATGGTCATTCATCTAATGTTAAACATTTCAAAGTGTTTGGTTGTAAATGCTATATTCTAAAAGACACTAGAAATGGCAAGTTTGATGCAAAAAGTGATGAAGGAATATTTCTTGGGTACTCCACTAAAAGCAAGGCATATAAGTGTTTGAATACTAACACTAACAAAGTTGTGGAGAGTGAAAATATAAATTTTGATGAGAATGTAGAAGTTTAGGATGATACGCCAAAGAAAATAGAGGATTATAGATCCTTTGTATCCTTCTATGAAGGAATGACAGTTGAAGACAATGCTGTAAATCAAGTTGGGAATCAACAAAAAACTTCAGTATCTATTGAGTCTCATCCTGTGAATGCCATGTTACATTCAAAAGCTGAGCTACAGAATGTAGAAAATGAACAAACTAGTTATGAAAATAGTATACATGAAAGGAATGATGAATTACCAGATGAAGAAGAACGAAATGACTGTAAAGCTGAAGGATCAAATGTGGAAAGAAGGACTAAACCTAGATTAGCTAAGTATGTAAGAAGACATCACCTTGTAGATCAAACCATAGGTGATAAGGATGCTAGACCAATGACAAGGAGTAGACTCAGAGATGAAGCATTTCTACTAAGCAAGGATGAACCCAAAATTGTCAAAGATGCACTACAAGATGATGACCGGTATAAGGCCATGAAAGAAGAGATAGATCAGATTGAGAAAAACAAAATTTGGTCTCTAGTTCCTAGACTAGTTGATAAGAATGTGATTGGTATCAAGTGGGTGTTCAGAAACAGACATGATGAGGATGGTGAAATAACAAGAAACAAAGCCAGATTAGTTTGCGAAGGTTATGCATAAGAAGAAGGACTAGATTATGGAGAGACATTTGCTCCTATTGCAAGAATGAAAGGAGTAAGAACATTAGTTGCATATGTTGCATATAAAGGTTTCAAAGGCTACTAGATGGACATGAATTCAGCTTTTTTGAATGGTATACTAGAAGAGGAAGTCTACATAGAACAACTAGAGGGGTTTGTTGATGAGAAGAACAAGGACATGGTCTACAAACTACATAAAGCACTTTATGGATTGAAGCAAGCAACAAGAGCATGGTATGAAAGTTTGCACAAATATCTTGTAAATATAGGATTTGAAAGAACAGATGACAATAGCAATTTGTACATCAAATTTGAGGAAAGTAAAGACATATTGATTTCAAAAATCTTTGTTGATGACATAATATTTGGAGGAAAAGATGTTTTATGCAAAGATTTTGCAAATCAAATGAAGCATGAATTTGAGATGTCAATGTTTGGAGAAATCAAATTCTTTGTTGGATTAGGAGTACATTAGTTGAAGCATCACATATTTGTGACTCAACCTAAATACATCAAGGAAGCACTCAAATCATTTAGGCTAGAAGACTCCAAACTGGTCAACACACCAATGGCAACTGGACATAAGATATCCAAGAATGATGAATCTACTAAAGTAAATCAAACATTGTATAGGTCAATGATTGGAAAGCTTCAATATGTTGTACATAGTAGACAAAACATTGCATTAGCTATTGGAATAGTGGCTAGATTTTTTTCCAATCCAAGAGAAAACCACTTAATGGCAGTAAAAAGGGTATTGAGATACTTGAAAGGAACTGATGACTTTGGTTTGTAGTACAAAAGGAATGAGAAATTTGACTTCAGAGCTTATACTGATGTAGATTGGGGAGGTAACATTGATGATAGAAAAAACACCAATGGAGGAACATTTTTCTTAAGAAAGAGGTTGATTACATGGACAAGCACAAAACAAAGCTACACCTCATAGTCTACTGTTGAAGCTGAATATGTGGCAGCTGCTATAAATTGCACTAATATTGTGTGGATCAAAAATTTGCTGCAAGGTATGAAGGAAGAGGTAATTGAACCTATGAAACTTTATTGTGATAATAAAAGTGCTATCAATATATCAAAGAATCCAGTAATGGATGCTAAAACCAAGCATATTGCAATTAAGTATCACTATGTAAGAAAGCTAGTGGAAGATAAACAAGTGAAGATGGAATGTGTTAGCTCAAAGGAACAAATTGCTGATATCTTCACAAAAGCACTACCTAAAGATGCTTTTGAGTATCTTAGAGGTAAGTTAGGGGTGATACCCCTAGCTAAGGCTACTTATAGGAAAAGCAAGAATGCCCTGCATCAAATAAGCTGAATGTTGAAGATTTTACACATTGGTGCAGAGGATTTTTACTTTGGGATCCATGCCTAATGTAATAGAAGTGCTAAAAATTTCAAATTAGTCACAAGAAAGGTGAGAGATGGAGAAATTGATTAAATCTTTAAGAGCTACATCTATATATAAAAGATGCTAATATGTCTTTGGCATTGTTGTCAAAGAGGGAGAAGTGAACAACTGATCAACAACTATTAAAGATAAAGGATCAAATAAGTAGAGGGAGAAGTGAAAAAATAATCAACAAATATTGAAGATAAATGATTTAAACAAAGGTGGAATACAAACAACTGAAGAAATAAAGAGAGATAGAGATTTTAGAGGTTGATCAAAATAGTAGAAGATGAACAATATAGAGAAAGAAAGACAAAGAACAAGGCTACAACAAAAAAGAGCGAGAAGCTAAAATGAAGCAATCAGAATAGTAGAAGGAGATGTAATGTTACAATTTACTTTTGGCTTTTGACTTACTATTCTAACCTAGTTAGTTTGTGGTTCAATAGTTTAGTTTGATAGTTGATCAGCTTGGTTTGCTATCAATGCCAAAGAGGGAGATTGTTGGAAATCTGATTCAAAAGCTCATTATTGTTGAAGATCAAAGAGGGAGATTTTTGTAAAAGAATTTTTACAATAATTGTTTTTCCATTGATGTCAAACCTACTATTTGTAGGAATGATATTTGCTTGTAAGATTCAAGAACTATCACTTGGTTGACTGATGAAGAGGATTGGATCAACAAGATGTAACAAGAGCACCTAAAGGAAAGGTTGAGTTATGATGTTGTAATGAAGTGCAAGGATTAGCTAAGACAATGGTTAAGTAGTGTATTGATAATAGACTCAAAGACATAGGGATGGTCACACTTGGACATATTGAAGGAAGAAGTTGTAACAAAGTTCACTGCAAAGCTTTAACATTAATCATCAGAAGAAACTAAGAAAATTAGTTGAAGCCAAGAAAATTCTTAGTAGAAGTCGAGTAACAAAAATTTTTAGTTGGTGCTGAGTGATCTTCAAGTGTCAAGTAAAGATCAAGTTCTAAGCATCAGGAAAATTTTTAGTTGGCACCGAGTAATCTTCAGGTGTCAAGCATCAAGAAAAACATAGTTGATGTTGAGTAAAACAATATGTGTTGAGCACAAGTATTTCAATAGTGTTGAGCTGCTACATTATTTTAAATAATGAAGATTTACTAAATCCAAGCTGACTTAGTGGTTACATTGAATTTTTTGAATGAGTTGGAGGATAAGGATGATGAGTTGTTGGCATAGAATCCTATGTAAACTATTTTTGGTGAATTCTAATGGATTATTTAAAAAGTTTCTTGAGGAAATAGAATATGGGTTAGATGCAATAAATCCTACCTAATCCATGAAAATTGAAATTGAAGAAAATATGAATTGAGTGGGAAAAGGAACTCCAAGATTTCTATTTAAGAAGTCATAAACCAAGAAGCAAAGAGCTGTTGATACTATTGCTGCATAAGTGTCAAATCTACAAAGAGATTGAAGGAGACATCTAGGAGAAGGAAGAGCATAGAGGCTCTACTTCTACAAGTGGTCATGAAGAGATGATTGCACTGGTACATTGAGTATGGAGACAAAGCTTGAAAGATAAGGCAAGTAGTTAAGAGTTGGAAAGATAGAAGGCCAGGCAAGGATATGAGCAGAGAAGTGATCTCAGATCTAAAAGATAAATTGTATGTTTTAGTTAGGTCAAGATTTTCTAATACTCTCTAGCAATTGTATTAGATCTGAAAATCCTATGGACTTAGGTTGGCCTAATAGCCATTTGTAAATCCTTTAACATGGTGGCATTCCAAGTGAATGTTCTAAAGTCCTTTAACCAAGCCCACTTCTAATAGGGTGGTTAAATCCTCTAATGAGGTCACATTTAATAGTGTGTGTTGTGAGCCTTTAATAGGGTAGGCCTTTCATAGGGCATCACTTTAGAAGGGTAAGAATTGAGTAGCATGTTATTGGTGATTTTTCCAAATTGGGTTTCCACATAAATCACTATGTCATGTGTTGATTTCTTGTGTGTTATACTTGCATGTTGATTTACAATAACTTGCTAATTAGACAAGTTAAAGTTTGAATGAATGAATGGTTGAATGGATTCACCACACTTAGTGAAAAGTTTGAAAGGGACATCTGGACCTTGAACAACTAATTAATCCCCCCCTCTCAATTATTCTAAAGCAATTCTAACAGATTTATTAAATTGACCCCTTCAAATGATTTGAAAAGTTGATAGTCAATTTCTTAAGTTGACCATGTGCATTTTAATTTGGAAAAATGACTATTGCATCTTAGTCACGTCTGTCTTCTATCATAGATAGCCAACTTAAAATCTTCAATTTGGAATAACAAACTTTTCGTTGTGTTTCTAGGAGTGTTTCTATTATGACACTTACATGGGCTTATTTGATTTCTTGCATTTTAGAATCTAGTTAATTAATCGACGTGTGTACCAAAAGATTGTTAGCAAGATCATCCACAACAACCCTAGGAGCACTTCTAGAGAGGCATGTCCATTGGGAAGTGTCACACTATTGGAGAATGACCTCAAATCAGTAAATTCCCTTGCTAGTATAGAAATAAGGTGTTGAAAAAAAATCTCACCTTATATCCATGCAAGTTTGGGTTATGCATTTCTAATGATAATCTAAGGTAGGAAAACTTTCCTACAATTTCAGCATGGTTAGAGTAGACTCTTAAGTGGGTTACACTTGTAACAACCATTTGTGAGGACTCCATGGATCTAATTATGAACCAACTTAGTAGCTACCTTTTCAGCTATATGTACAAAGCCAATTTGACCTTAGGGATTATGTATTTGTGAAGTTCTTGTATTGTGATTTGACATTGTGAAAATATTTGTTGAACATACACATTTCTTAGTCCTATTATTTAGAATGTTTTTTAGAAGAAACCACTTTCTTGTCTCTCCCACATTTGCTATGTCCTTTGAGAGACTGTTTTATCATGTATCTTATTGACTGGTAAATTTATCTAAATGTGTTTAAAGGTTGTTAGCAAGTTCATTCACAAAATTCCCAGTATTTATTTCTTGAGTAAGTATTATCAATCAAATCACTATCATTTCTTTTAAAAGATTGTTTGTTTACATATACAGTTTTCCATTGAGATCCCTATCATTGACATGTTGAAAGGTTGCTAGCACATTCATTAGCAACACTTGTAGGATTTTTCCATAGAGATGTTTCATCTAAACCTGATCTAGGGTATACTTCTTGTAGTTACTACCTCATCAAAAAAAGTCCAAACTTTCCAGCATGGTCATCCTAGTCTCAGAGTCTCATCCTTGCTATAATCCAACATCATTTTTCTTCTAGCATCATTATTCTAATCTTCAATCAAGTCCTCTTTTTTCTCATCCATATTCATGTTTCATACCTTTCTAACTCATCATTAAGTCATGATGTCAAAATTCTATTTGATGTAGAGCCAAGGAGGTAACAAAAAATCTTCAATGATAAATTCACAAAGTTGAATGATTACCCAAGATTCACTAGGTTCTTAAGGCACTCATTAGCCCTCAAATGCACAACTTTTAAATGACCCCTTTCAACTACCTATTCCAACTCCACAAAGTATTTTATTAGACCTAAATAGACATATTTAAATAGGTGTTACAACCCCAAAACCCAAGTTCATACACAAACCAAGTTACCTTCCTTGACTAGGCTTATTCTCTTCATTAGGACAAAAGACCTTGTTTTCTTGATTTCTCTCCCAAAATTTACAAAACACCAAGAAAATAAATAGTCTTTTCAAATACCTTTTTCAGATTTTTATAACATATCCAAAAATTAGATATCACTCCTTTGGAAAGATTGTACGGAACAAGGTATTTTTTCTCAAAATTAGGCTTGATTAGGCCACTTTTACAAAGTAAGTGTACTTTAAACTTATCCCCCGACTCTTAAAATTTCTATAGTATGTTATTTTGATACCAAACTAAGGATTCATTAGTCCTTTTACCAACTTGACCTTTCTAAGCACATTTTCCTACAAACCCTATCTTTAAATGGTGCAAAACAAGGGTTTTCTAGATCTCCCAATATCAATCACTTCTAGGACCCAGATGGAAAACCATATTTAGGACATACCCTAACTCATACAAACATAAAAACATACCATTATTAAGGAAAATGTTCTACTGCTGTACTTGTAGCAATATTTTCTTCTCCTTTTCCCATAGTTAGACATGGTGATCACCCTCTAATCAATTCTTCCTGCACTTAAAATTGTTAGTGGCATTAGATATATGTTATAAGGGATCAATTATTTAAGAAACAACAAGAAAATATGCAAGGAATGGATCAAATCATCATGAAACCCTCTCAAAACAATGAATTCTTAAACAGTTACAACACTTGTTTGGAATGAATAACAAAAAAATGATATTTTAATGCTTCAAAATCCCTTCAAGCAATCATCAGATAACTATGTAGAAATCCTAATTCATTCCACAGAGTTAGATCAATGAAAATATTCAATGCAATGATGCCAATAGCAGGAAAAACTGTATTTATTTACTTCAAACTGTGATTTCCATATAGTGTCCTTTTCTTGTCTTCTTCTTTTTTAAATCATAGGCCTCAGAAGGCTTTAGAGACTATTATTATAACTTATTCCATTTGGTTGTGCTTATTAGAGCTAATAAAACATTAAAAGAATCCTAAAAGTACTAGACTCCTAACTAGCCATTATGACTTATTTTAAATTTGAAACTTTTTAACAAAAGACTCCAGCCGACCCCTAATGAATACTAACACCTTTCTATGGACCTTATGACTTAATTAAACCTATTGAAAAGCCTCTCTAGACCCTTTAACCCCATTTACATTTTATTTTAGACCTATGGTCTCTATTAGGACCATTAGGACATTTATCCATTATATTGCATTTTTCATTACAAAAGACCATAATAGGCTTCAAGACATTCCAATTTATAGGCTTTTTTGTCAAGATCTCCTCCTTAGTCCTCGATGTCTTCATTGAATCATTTGTCTTCCTAGGTGCTCTTGCACTGTACTCCCCACCAACATGAAAACTCTTGTCCCAAGAGTTGTATGCTTTGCTCTTGATGTGCTGCTGCTTGTCAAACTGTGATAAAACACCTTTGCTGTCTCCTTGCATAAAGTCCCCAAGTGTCACCTTTTTCCTCCTATATCCTGTAGCCAACTTATTGGAAACATTAGTATAAAAAGCTAAATCCTTGGGCCCTTGTCTAGAGCCTTGCATCTGCTAAAACACTGCACTATTCTTCCCTTCATGCATCTACAACTTGAACAACTAATAACTACATTTTTGCTCCTTGATAGGACATTTGATACTGCCCACTTGAACACACAAAAAATCTTCCAATTCTAATCCTTGTAGACTACACTTTTTCTTTTTCACCACTAGGCCATTCTTACTTTTTCCTTCTTTATTCCACCCTGTATGACATAGATTCATACTTGTAAATTCACAAGTAAATTATCTCCAAAACACATTACAATATCCTTATCTACATCATTAGAAATCAGAGGTCTCAATTCATATGGTTTCCCATCCTTATGCACAATATACCTATTTAGATACCCATCATGGATAGATCTTCTCATATGTTTCCATGGTCTACCAAGAATGATATGTTCACATGTCATAGGAATAACATCACATATTACCTGCTCCTGATATGGACCAATTGAAAAACTAGCAAGAGCTCTCTGACTAACCTCTACATTCATCACTTGATTAACCCAAGTATCCTTGTAAGGGTTAGGATGATCTACTATTGGTAGTCCCAATTTAGTGACCATATTAGTTGAAACTAAATTATTATGTGCTCCTAAATCAATGATGAAATCACATACCTTGCCTTGTATTAAACATTTGGATCTGAATATAGTTGCTTGTGGTAATGGTTCACCTTTCCTCAAGAGAAGAAATTACCCTTCCTTTGGAAGTAGAATCTTTGGTTCAACCTCTTCTTCTTGTGCTAGATGCACTCTTTTATCTTTGCTTTGATCTAGTTCATTCAACTCAGGACACCTAAATAACTCATGCCCAACTTCATTGCAATGGAAACATCTACCTGTGAAAACATTACTTCCTCTTCCTCCTCCAAATCTTCCACCTCTATATCTTCCTCTCTAATTTGAGATAGTCTCCTTGCCTTTATCCTTGTCATTATTGTTTTGTAAATCAGAACTTATTCTTCCACCACTACCTCTCATAGATCCACCTCCTCTGCTATTGTTGCTATGCATTTCATTCTTTCTCTTCAACTTTTCTTCTACCCTAACTGCAAGTTGAAAACATTCTCCAAGGGTTTTTGGCACATTCAACCCTATCTCATCCTGAATATTATACCTTAACCCACTCATATATCTAGCCACCTTCTCATTTTCATCTTCCACTCTTCCTCTGATGCTCAAAGTGTGGAATTTCTTAGTATATTTCATAACATCCATCTCCCTTTGCTTCAAATTGTTCCTCCTCATCTTCAATTGGATTTCCAAATTTGATGGTAAGAATTGCTGTTTGATCATGGTCTTCATTCTAACCCAACTTGAAATCTTATCCAATTCTCTTTCAACTCTACCATTCTAAATTCTGGTCCACCACGTAAGGGCCGTCCCCCTCAATATAGCTTTTGCTATTTTCACCTTCTTATCTTCATCTATGTCTCCCAACTGAACAAAGTTTTGTAGTGCTTCTATCCATCCAAGCACCTCTTCACTTTCCATTTTACCTTGATACATAGGTCAATAAATCATACCTTTCCATTAGTACCTTGTACTTCCTTAATCAATCTTTCAAACCTTCTTTCATTAGGATCCTCCTCATGTACTTGTTTCTCATGGTGTACTTCTTCTTCCTCATGGTGCACTTCTTCTTCCTCATGGTGTTCTTCATGAACCTCTTCTCTCCTAGGTTCTCTTCTCTCTTTTTCCAATGCTTCTATCCTTTCCAATAATTGAAGTCTTTCTCTTCTCATTTTCCTTTCTTCTCTCTTCCACATTGCTTCTAATTCTCTTTTCTCCCTTTCTTTTTGCTCAAGTGCTGCCCTCAATTCTTCTATCTCCCTTGCCATCTGATTCTTAGGTGCCATAAATACCCTTACCAAATTTCAATAGGTCTTTTTGATGCTCTGATACCACTTGATGTAGAGCCAAGGAGGTAACAAAAAATCTTCAATGATAAATTCACAAAGTTGAATGATTACCCAAGATTCACTAGGTTCTTAAGGCACTTATTAGCCCTCAAATGCACAAATTTTAAATGCACCTTTCAAATACCTATTCTAACTCCACAAAATGTTTTATCAAACCTAAATAGACATGTTTCAATAGGTTTTACAACCCCAAAACCCAAGTTCATACACAAACCAAGTTACCTTCCTTGACTAGGCTTATTCTCTTCATTAGGACAGAAGACCTTGTTTTCTTGATTTTTCTCCCAAACTTTACAAAACACCAAGAAAATAAATAGGCTTTTTAGATACCCTTTTCATATTTTTATAACATATCCAAAAATTAGATATCACTCCTTTGGAAAGATTATACAGAAAAGGGCAATTTGTCTCAAAATTAGGCCTAATTAGGCTACTTTTACAAAGTAAGTGTACATTAAACTTATTCCTTGACTCTTAAACTTTCTAAAATATGTTATTTTGATGCCAAACTAAGGATTCATCAGTCCTTTTACCAACTTGACCTTTCTCAGGATGTTTTCCAACAAACCCTCTCTTTAAATTATGTAAAACAAGGGTTTTCTAGATCTCCCACTTCCAATCACTTCTAGGACCTATTCAAAGATGGAACACCATATTTAGGAAATCCCCTAACTCATACAAACATAAAAACATACCCTTATTAAGGCAAGTGTTCTACTGTTGTACTTGTAGCAACATTTTCCTCTCCTTTTCCCATAGTTAGACACAGTGATCACCCTCTAATCAATTCTTCCTACACTTAAAATTGTTAGTGGCATTAGATATATGTTACAAGGGATCCATTCCTTAATAAACAACAATAAAATACCCAAGGAATGGATCAAATAATCATGAAACCCTCTCAAAACAGTAAATTCTTAAACAATTACAACACTTGTCTAGAATGAATAGAAAAATATTGATATTTTAATGCTTCAAAATCTCTTCAAGAAATTGTAATATGACTATGTATAAATCCTAATTCATTCCACAGAGTTAGATCAATGAAAATATTCAATGCAATGATGCCAATAGCAGGAAAAATTGTATTTATTCACTTAAAACTATGATTTTCTTACATTGTCCTTTTCTTGTCTTTAAAAAAATAAAATCACAAGCCTCACCAGGCTTTATAGAACCTTATTATAACTTATTCCTTTTGGTTTTTCTTATTAGAACTAATAAAACATTAAAAAAATCCTAAAAGTACTAGACTCCTAACTAGCCATTATGACTTATTTTAAATTTAAAGCTTTTTAACAAAAGACTCCAACTGACCCCTAATGAATACTAACACCTTTCTATTGACCTTATAACTTAATTAAACCTATTGAAAAGCCTCTCTAGACCCTTTAACCCCATTTACATTGTAATTTACACCTAAGGTCTCTATTAGGACCATTAGGACATTTATCCATTAAATTGTATTTTTCATTACAAAAGGCCATAATAGGCTTTAGGACATTCCAATTTATAGGCTTTGTTGTCAAGATCTCCTCCTTAGTCCTCAGTGTCTTCATTGAATCATTTGTCTTCCTAGGTGCTCCTACACCACTATTATGATGAGTTTGGTCATCCCACCCTTTCTCCCGCTTCATCTTATTAAAGTGATGATGAGAGTCTTGTTGAGTATGATGGGTACATTGAAAGTCTTAGAGATATTGCTTCAAACATTCATCCAAATTATCCAAGTATGCCTCCATGCATTCCCAACAATACTCCTTATCCTACCTTTGGCAAGGGAAATCCATTTTTTCATTCATCTACACCATCTTTCTATATCACACCCACATAACCCTTGCATACATCATTCATGTCTCCATCTTTCTCCATAGTCATATTCCAATCTCCACCTTTCCTTAACAATTATACTATCTACATCCCTAGTCCAAATCCACCATCTTCATATCCTTCAAACCATTTTCCAAATCCTCAACTCAATCCTAGTTATACAATGCATCAACCTAACTCACCCAGTCTTTGGAATACAATTCCATCCACTCTATCCTTTATCACTCCTCAACCTTATATTAGCCTACCATATGCCACCCCACCATTTATTACTACCACCCCTTCATTTGAAAATAATCTAAACATGTCTATGGAATTTCCATTGAAACCATGGGGATTAGGCCAATCATGAATGTAAGTTGCAAGCATCCCTACTTTCACCCCCATTATGCCCTCTCCATTGCAAATAGTTTCACATACACAAACACCGCCACCTGTAAGTACAATTCCACCTATCACCAACTACTTTGGGATGGCAAGACTCAACATTAACCACAACACTCATCCAACACCATCAAAAAATAAAAATCTACCCATCATCAACTACTTTTCTAAGCCACTACTCAGAAGTGGCTACAACACTCATCCATCGTGCCAACAAAAGACAATGATGACCTTCACTGTCAACTACTTTGCACCATCCACACCCATCATTCCTCTTATATCTCCCAAACCTATTATCCATTTTTCATCCACCCCACTCATATATTCCCTTCCATTTCCTATAATTGTTGAAACCCCACTTATAGATCCCCTTCTATCTTCTACCATCATTGAAACCCTCGCATTCATCAAATGTATTTAATTCCCATCCATATCTCCTCCTCCTATAGTTACCCAGACCACATCTAATTAAACTCTTGAGTTTATTTCCCATCTATCCATCCCCACTTAAGAAACACCCAACCATCCATTAATCCCATCTAAAGAGATCACCCATATATCTCTTGTTACACCATCCACTCCCAACCAATCCTATCAAGATCTTGTCCAAAAGCATGTTGAAATATCCAAAGGCATAAATCAGAATCCTATCATTCTACTTACTCAATCTCAAGATCCTCCCATGCCACTTATTCCACTACTATTGGACTAACCACTAGCCCTTCCCCTTCAAGATTTGTGACATGGCTTAACTACCTCTTATGTTCTATAAGTCTAGTAGTTGCATATGGTCTATTTTTACCATTTACTCCATCTAAAGAGTAGTCACCATCTCCTCGATGTCAAGATCCTACCCTTTCATTTGCCACTCCACTTCAACATCCTATTGTTTTATTCATCCCTCCGAGTCAAGATTCATTTCCACCTAGCCATTTGAATAAAAATAATCAAGTCCTATCCCCTCTACTTCATGATCCTATATTTCTTGTAATCCATAGTAATACATCTACAGAAGAAGAAAAAATTATCATATTCAAAACTTCTACTCCTCCACCTACTAATGGACTCACATCTTGTGTTCCAAATAATGAACATCATAGTGAAAAAAGAAATGAAAGAGTATCTCTAGATTTTGATATCCCTTGTATCCCTTTATGGTCCCAAGTACTTTTATCTTCACCCTAAAGTTCCCATCCATCGTATTCCACATCCATTTTGGGCCCTTATCCTACTACTTCTTTCCATCCCTCCATTTTGGTTATCTCCATCCTTTATCTAAATCCTTCATCATTTCCATCCATTTTGGGTCCTTATATACCTAGTCAAAATCCTTTATCTCCTCTATCTATTTTAGAGCCTACTCCTTCCTCTCTTCAATCTATTTTAGGTCCTTATCCTTCATTCCTTCCATCCATTTTGGGAAATTACATGCATCCATAAACTGTATTCGAATCCATCACTCCATACCTGAAATCCACAAGATAGATCATCAAAGGAACTCATCCTTAAATTCCTTCCAATCTTCAACCTCTATCATTCTATCCATAATTTTTTCATATCTTCCATTCTCTTGTTCCCATATGATGGATAATGGAAGAAAATTGGATGCCAAAATTGAAAAGCATAAATCCAAAATTCCACAAAATCCATGTATCAACATGTCCCATCTAAAATACATGTTCAAGAAGAGAAACATCTGATCCAAAAGAAAGAAAAATTTAAAAGGCCTAAAATGCCCAAAATTAAAAATTCAAAAATCTTATGGATACCAAAGATACTCTTAAAAAAAATTCATCTCAAAGAAAAATCTTAGTTGGTATCCATTCCTATTGCTCAAAAAGCCTCATCCATCGATAATTTATCCAAATCTTCATATACATATCATCCATCTTCATACTCTATTTTATCCTTAACCTCATTCAACATCATCTTTCCGACTACTTCATCACCCTTTAGGGTGTGTTCCAATGATGATCTTTCTAATTCCCTCATCCATTTATCCACAAGCCTTACATCTACCTGTCCATTATGTTCCATCTCCCACCCACCATTTGATTCATTTAATCCAATATTTTTCATGCTTCCTTATCCACCCACCCTATGATATCCATGAATAAAAATACAACAATAAAAAAAGAGTACAAAAAAGTCCAATGTTAAAAACTTGGGTAACAAGCTCCTTCGATAAGTACCATGATGAAAACCTTGGCAAACAAGCATCATGCATAATCCTTCCATCCAAATTCTTTGCACCTTTGGTGTCCAAGTTCTTCTACCCAAAATACCCATCTCATCTTCCTACCATATCCACCACATCTTATCCATTTCACTTCTTCCATCCTCTAGATCTTGATTGAAAAAAAAGGCCACCACCATAGATACATGCTTTTGATCACCTTTTGACACTCATTCTCCCATCACAACGTGTATCCACCTATCCTTTAATATCCACCAATTTTTCCTTCCATATATTCCATCCTCCTCCTTTCCTTTAGCTCCATCCACCCAAATTAGTTATCCTCTATCTACCTTCCTCATCTTATTGTTATCCTATCCTTCATCCTAGCATACCCCTCTTAAGTCCTCCCCATGCATTGACATATTATAACTTGGGGTATTGTATTCCTTGGAGACCCTATGCTATCCACCTCCAATCTCCCTAATCTAGTTCCATTTCCATCTTCATCTTCCAATCCCTATCTTCCCATATTCCACTACCCAAATCTTCTTATCCACCATACCTTTTCATTCCATCCTTTGGCCTCCCAACATCTCCTCCATATTTTCATCACCTAAAATATCTCTTGTCATTGGTATGTAGCTCTATTCAATCCCTATGTAACCCAATGTCATCCATTCATATCTTAAATGTCCTAGAAATCTACCATCAAATGAAACATCCTATTCTTCCCCTCCAACTATCTAAAATTTTTCATTAATAAACTTATCTAATCACACCCCTAGTCTTTTTTCTAGCCTTATTGAAAGCTTTCATCAAAATATAGTCATCATCGTTGGGATGCATCCTTTCCAATCCTTGCCTTGTTTTGAGGTATATCATTCCCATTATCCGCATCACCCTATCCACCATCAATTCATCTTGGCTTTTTAACTTGACTAGGATACCATCATGCATTTCTTAGCACCAACATATCTTGACCATCCCCTATACATAGCACCAACATATCCTCACCATCCGCTATATGCAGTACCAACGTATCCTCATCATCCCCTGTACATGGCTCCTATATAATGTCATCCTTATAAATATCTTAGTTAGTTTCATTGTACGTACCATCCCTCATAATAGTTGTCAATCATTACTATCTCCATATGTTAGTCACCAGTCATCGACTTATCCATTGCTAGTCCTTAGTCATCATCGTGAGTCAGTCCCATCATACATAGTCAAATCTCATGTCATCTCACATTTGATTAGGTCCTCTAGCTCTTACTACTTTGTGCTTGATAAATTCCTTGTGCGAGATCTTGTGTCACTAAAGTTTTGTCCTTAGAATTTCCACTTGCTATTTAATCTAGGCACTAGGTGCTACCAACAAGTCCTTATAGGATACATCTTTCCTCTCATCAGACTTGGGTCAATCCATATCTATTCCTATTAATCTCTTTAGCACATAATTATTCTTTATTGATTTACTCTTTCTTTCAGTGTTGGATTTCAATTTTGGTTCTTGATTTATCTCCTATTTTAGGTCACCATGATCATTCATATCATGGCATGCTCTGAACAGGGACATTAGAGCACAACATCTTGATTAGTCTTTCATCGATCTCATCATACATATCCCAGTGTCATGTAAATTCACATTAGATCAGGTCCTCTAGATCTTCCCACTTTGTGGTTCAAAAAGTCCTTATGCAAGATCCTATGTCACTTAAGTGTTGTCTTTAGAATTTTTAGTTGTGATTGAATCTAGACACTAGGTTCTAGCAATAAGTCATTGTAGGATACATCTTTCCACTTGTCAGACTTGGGTCTATTAGTATCATGTCTTACTAATCTCTTTAACACATATTATTCTTTGTCGATTTACTTTTTCTTTCCACGTTGGATTTAAATTTTGGTTCTTGAATATCTTTTCCAAGTAATTTGGTTCTCCCCTCCTCAAGGTCACCATGATCATTCATATCATGGTGTGCTATGAATGGGGCAATCAACAAGCAAGGTCTTGACCTGTCTTTCATATTTTCTTTTCTGTATGTGATTTAGTTGGGCATCACACTTGCATATCCAAACATATGATCATTCATGTTTACATGGTGCACTTGGGAAATATCACTTGTTTGTGGGTTACCCATTGTCATTTCCACTTTGATTCTTGTTGGGTTTAATGTTTGATGTTGGGGAAATCCTTGCATATTTTATTAGTGTTAGTCCTATGCAAAATGATGACAAGACTTTTATAATCTCGGTAACCTTGACCAGTCCCTAATATTGCTATATTAAATTAAGTGCCCAACTATAGGAAGTTTCTATTTATGGAGAATCCCACGCTCAAGATTCAAATGGATTCTATCTCATCCCCATATTCATAAAAAGGAAACACCAAAAATAGTTCATTTTTATCCTATTAGCATCAATCCTACATCTTTATCCCATCTTTAAACCTATCCAAAAATCCTAAAAAAATTCTACAAAGTTTTTGAAATCCCACCCATTCATCCATCACATCCTAAGGGTTCAATTTAATAAGAAAAATCCTCCACCCTATTTCACAATTTTGTCTAAATTGATCTCCCTTTGTCTTGTACTCTCATAGTGAGAGTATGAGCCACTGTTAAATCTCTTCTATCCTTTGTGCATCCTTCATCCCACCAAAATTTTCTTAGATTTTGAAAAGCTATCTACTCTCAATTTCTATCCTTGCCACCTTCTTGAGGGGCATCATACATTAGAGTATTTTATCAAGACTAGGGAAACCTAGTTACTTTGAAAACCTTCTTTGTGTCATCTATTATTTAAAAACATTTTTGAAATTGTGTTGTACCAACACTGTATTGAAGAGGGGAAAAATGTAGACACCTAAATTTTTAATGAAATTTACTCATCTTCTAAAGCATATTTTAATCAAATATTTAATATTTAATAATTTTAGCTCCTTCCCTAATTAATTAATGAAATTAATTAATTATAGCCTAATTAATAAATTAATAGACAACCAATATTCTAATTTGTTAATAAAATTTCCCCTCCATTAAATTAAATAAATGCAAAACCCATTTAATTTAATCTCCAAAACCCATCTTTATTTGATTTATTTAATTAATTTAATTCCTCCACCCACAAAATGATCCTATAACCCAATAGTTACCCAAACTCAACTCATGCACCAATAATTCCCCTTTTAATTAAATAATTTATTTATTTAATTAAGTTCACCTACCAATCTTTTCTCTAACAAATCCATCATCACCTACATCATCTAGTCAACTGAGCTACGTCACCCACCTTAACTAAAACACATCACCTCCTCTTCCATGTCTAAAATCCCTCTTTAGATCACTTGCATAAATTAAGGCATGATTTATTTTCTGTGACTCAAGCCCAAGTTTACTCTCATGACACATCTCCTTCATCCATCTCTAGACATAGAAGTCCATCTCCTCCAGCCATCTTAGTCAACTAAAGTATATCTCACACTTCACCTAGTTAATTATCGATCATGAATTCAGCCAACTGGCTATAAATTGAATCCTTTGCTCCTCACAAACCATCCACCTTATGAGTAGACTTAGTATACCATTTTGAGAGCTAATTACTTTCAAAAGCTCTATTTGGTGATACTCATATTTTCATGCATCTATACAATCCATCCATTGTTGAAGCTTGAGCCCCATATTTGAGCTCACATCCATGATCACAACCACATCTATCTATCAAGGAGGCTCCAAAGAGACATAGGTTTGCATGTTCTATTATTTGGTTTCCTTATTGGTTTATCATATATATTTCTTAATTGATTCAATTTGTTGGATGTTGAGCTCTATCTTTATATCTTTTGCATCCTGATTCTAACACATACAGGGAGACCATAATATCATTTTATTGATGAGGATGATTTGAACAAAGTATGATGAAGATATAAGTGACATGTAAGGTATTCAATGGGTATTTGAATGATCTAGATAGTGGTAATGTATTATTGGTTTGATTCTTTTATAATAATGTATTATTGCAATGTATTGAAGAATACAAGGTTGATAAAGGGAGACTACATTCATTGAGTGACTTTAGTATTACCTGAGTGGTTAAAAAAGTAAAGAGGAATCAACTATTGTTTGAGCTAGTCTGTATTAATTGAGTGATATATTGCTTGATGTAGGAGCATCCAGAGGTATATAGGCAATCCCGTGTCAACAAAAAAATGTACTTAGACTTAGTTTTTGTTTCATCTGTTTTCATTTTTGGATACCCATTTGGGTCAAATAAAGGTTCCAACTCTCATAGTTCCACTATTAGTGTTCTAAGTTAGAGTTTTTAATCACCTTGGGATACGTGTAAATGTAAAAAAAAAAGAGTATGTAATTGAGCCATCATTTTGGTGAACTAGAAGGTGTAAATTTGTTGAAAGATTGTCATTGTAATTTAGAGCATTCCAAAAAAAGAATTAGGTCAAGTTATTGTAGTTTTTCGGTATCTAGAGACATCCTAAGAATGTTTCAAAGTTAGGTTAGGGGCATTAAATGAACTTGAATAGGGCTGAAAAATGGGGGATGAGAAAAGCTAGTCCATAGGGCTATAGAGCGCTTTGAGAGATTTTTGAAAATGTAAATGGTTCATCAATCAGAGCTACGATTCAAAAGTTATGCCTCTCGAAAGTTCGGTTACCATTTCTGGATTCTTTCAATTTTGCGTCAACTTCTAATGCAACTTCTAGAGCCTTCTATTTGGTCAGTGGATGCCTACTAGCACTTTCTAGAATGTATTCCTAATCTTTTACCCTCCGAGGTCTATTTAAGAACATTTCTAGCATTGTAAAATGCATTTTGGAGTGGAGTTTGAGAGGAGGTACTAAAAGGAGAAATTATCTCCAGATTATTACTGTTGTAAGCCCTTAGGGCATGTTTTGAAGTCTATTTTCTCTGTATTGAACGTATTAGCTTATTCAAAAAGTTAATAAAGTTTTCCCTTTCTTTTCATGTCCATTCTATACTTGAGTTGTGTCCCCATCAAGTGGTATCAGAGCTGGTTTTCCTAAGTGTGTAGACAGAGCACTGACTGTGAGGCAATTTGCACCAAGACTATGTGGTTGTGGGTTTGAGTTAAGAAGATGCCTCCATGAAGAGAGCGTGGTGGAAGGGCTAGAGCTATTAATCCTAAGGAGCTTAGATCCCTCCAAAGGTAGGTACAAGCATTGCAGGAGGAGCTCCATAGAGGAACAAATGTTGCTGTAGGTGACGAAAGTGAGGATGACAACGAAGAAGAAGAAATTGGACCAAAAGGGGAATTTGATGGGGAAGTTCTGAATTAGGTAGAGGAAAATCTTTTTAAGGCCATTACTAAGTTTGGAAAAAGACCTACAATTGATGTGGGTTTATTTTCAGGAAATCTGAAACCAGATGAGTTGATCGACTGGATCAATGAACTGGAAGAGTACTTTGAGTATAAGGATATCAGGGATCTAGATAGGGTTAAGTTTGCAAAGGCCAAACTGAAAGGCCATGCCAAAATCTCATGGCAAGAGGTTCAATTGGAAAGAAATAAAAGAGGAAAGGAGAAGATCATAAAGTGGGATCGTATGGTGGAAAAATTGAAGAAACAATTCATTCCTATTGACTACGAGCTTGATTTGTTTAAAAAGATGCATGAGTTAAAGCAAGCAGAAAAATTAGTCCAAGAATATATAGAGGAGTTTTACTGACTTCTGATTAGAGCAGGGCATGCAGAAGCATATAAGGAGAAGGTTGCTCATTATATCAATGGGTTGTGACCTAGCATCCAGGAGGAATTAAGTCTGGTAAGAATGACCAACATTGAACAAGTATACTAGTTTACCCTATGAGTTGAAGAGAAGCTAAATAAGAAGTTTGAAGGGAGACAAAGAGGGAATGGTCAAGGAGGAAGGGGTAGTGGTAGGTCATCTAGAGGCCAAAATGAAACCCAAAAGAAAAATGAAGATGTGGGTACTAGCAGGAACTAGAGGAATGAGGGTTTCAACCGCTCCCATGATCAAGACTTTGGAAATAAGAGAGAAAGAGGCAGAGGATGTGGACAAGGAAGAAGAGGCTTTTGTGGTACTTATTTCAATTACAATGAAGAAGGTCATTGTGCCTTTGAATGCTCTCAATGACAAGGAAGGATAGATAGGAGAGCTGAGGGTCAAGCTAGGGTTGCTCATGTGGATGAGGACACACAATCATCACATTCATAGGATGTAGAAAGAGGAGAGACTTTAGTGAATGAAAGGGTCCTCCTAAGTGGTGAAATTAAATAAGGACAAAGGAGGAGTTTATTCCATACCAAGTACAAGTGTGAGGAAAAATGTTGTGATGTGATCATTGATGGTGGTAGCACTGATAACTTGGTATCAGAAGAGATGGTCTCTAAGCTAAAGCTCAAGAGGGAGAAACACCCCCAGCCCTATCGGATTGCTTGGGTGAAAGATGATGATAAGGTCCTAGTAAGTGAATAATGTTTAGTGAAATTCAAAATTGGGAGTTACCATGATGAAGTTCTCTTTGATGTTATTCCAATTGATGTTTTCCATCTATTGTTGGGAAGACCATGGTAGTTTGATAGGCATGCAGTACATGATGGTCATGCAAACACATACTCTCTAACAAAGGATGGAGTTCGCCACAAATTGAAGCCCATGAAAAAGGAAGGCGAAAAGGTATGCAACAGTGCTAGGATTTGTCTTCTTGATGGAAGAAAGTTTTTAGATGGCATGAAACATTAGTGTATGTGCTATGCTTTGATTCCTAGGAAAGATAAAGAAGGTAGTAGTGAAACACCACTTGAAGTTTCAGATTTACTAGGTGAGTTTGGAGATATCATCTCTGATAATGTTCCAAAAAGATTGACACTAGTAAGGCAAATCAGTCATCAGATAGATTTAATCCCAGGAGCTAGTTTTTCTAACAAGGCTGCTCAAAGGATGACTCCTACTGAAACTAAGGAGCTAAACAGATAGGTATAGGGCTATTGAGAAAGGGGTATTGAAACTAAGGAGTATGTAATTGAGCCATCATTTTGGTGAACTAGAAGGTGTAAATTGGTTGAAACATTGTCATTGTAATTTAGAGCATTCTAGAAAAAGAATCAGGTGAAAAGGCCCCATAGTTTGAAAGTTATCGTAGTTTTTCAATGTCTAGAGACATCTTAAGAATGCTTCAAAGTCAGGTTAGGGGCATTAAATGACCTCGAACAGGGTCAAAAAATGGGAGACAAGAAAAGCTAGTCCACAGGGCTATAGAGCGCTTCAAGAGCTTTTCGAAAATGTAAACAGTTCGTCAATCGGAGCTACGGTTCAAAAGTTATGTCTCTCAGAAGTTCGGTTACCATTTCTGAATTTTTTCAATTTTGTGCCAACTTCTAATGTGACTTCTAGAGCCTTCTATTTGGTTGGTGGATGCCTACTAGCACTTTCTAGAATTTATTCCTAATCCTTTACCCTCCGGGGTCTATTTAAGAACATTTCTAGCATTGTAAAAGGCAGTTCAGAGTGGAGTTTGAGAGGAGGTACTAAAAGGAAAAATTATGTAGTGCCTGCCCCTAGTTCGCATTTTGTTATCATTGCCGAACTCTTTTAGAGCTAATTTTATGTTAATGATTAGTAGCATTGTTTTGAGATTATTAGATATTGTGCTATGGGTTCAGTTGATATGTGATGAGATTACTTAGACTCTACATTTCATGTATATATAATGATTATTTTTAGTGTTCGCAATTATTGATGATGATCATTTCATTGCTTTCAGTTATTAATGATGATTAATAAGATTATTTATTATCATATGTGTTTTTTTATGGATACTTACCCCATACTTGCATGTGTATGGTGTGCGTGTTTACTTTGTGTGTTTGTTTTTGTATGACGTGTCTGATGTGGTTAAGGAAGGGAGTCGTAGTCACCTGCTAGTTGGGATCTATACGATGCACCACTTCCTGTCATTGCCTGTTTAGTTTAGTATATATTATGCTTGTACATGCATGGTTTTTATGCAGGTTGCAGGTACCGGGTATCGACTTCCCTGAATTGCCAGGATGAGCGTACCCTATCACATTATCTCAATGATAAGAGAGGAGAGATAAATTCTCAAGTCCAAATCCCAACCCTTTAAGTCATTTGTTTTAATTGAAAAATTAGGACAAGTATCTAAGTTGAGTACCCTCCGAATGCATCAGATGATGTAATTCATGATATAAACTCCTTGGTTTGATTTGTATGTATTTTGACCTATGATGAATTTTTCGTATTTTTACCTTTGTGAGTCTTTAGAGTATTTTCTATTAATTAAGCCTAATTAAAATATTTAATTAATGGTTTAATTAAATGCAAAATTAATATGGTATTTCATTATTTATTTTATTTAATTAATTGAGAAATTAATTAAAAAAATAATTAAATTGGAAGATAAAAGTTATAATATTAAATTTGGAATGTAACAATATTTATTTTAATAATAATATATTTGGAGCTCATTTTTAAATAAATGACTAAATAATATTATTATTAAAGCTAATAAATATTTTAGCAATAAAATTTTAGAAAATAAAATTTAAAAGTGAAAAATATATTTTAAATTATTAAAAGATTCTAAATCTCATATGATTAAAATATAAATATATTAAGATTGAAAAGAGGAGATATTAAAGTTAGTGCATGAGACTTAATAAATAAATTAATTTGGAAAGAGTAAAGTAAATTGGAGTTATAAGATTGTGTGGGAATTAACTTGTGTCAACAATACGGAGGTTAGTGCATCAATTAAGCACAAGGTGTCTACAATTCTATGACTCATTAAAAAAGAATTGGAAAAGACTCATGCTTAGTTGGTGAGACCTTTCAACGGTTTCAAGAAGCATTCCAAAAGTTTCTTGAGAGCTCTTGATATTCAAGCATTCATAAAAGCTTAAAAAAAAAGCTTAATGGAAGCTACAAGTTTAATGGAAGCTGCAAGCTTAAGGGAAGCCACAAGCTACAGGCAAAAAAAAATAGAAGCTTCAAAGCTTACATGCATGGGAGAAAATTCATATGCTCATATATTTGCTACTTGTTTCTATGCTCCTTCTAACACCTCTAATCACTTGAAAGATTCGATCGGCTTGGATTCTTGGAAGAATTGCGAATGATGGAGAAGGGAGGAATTTTCTATGAACTTCTGAGACATGACAAATTAGCATCAGTGTCCAGGTGCACTCGTGATATTCTCATATTTCTTTTGCACTCTTTCTCTTCCTGTCTTCATCATATCTTTTTTATGTGTCTGAATACTCTCTATGATTGAATCTACTATTTGAAATTGGAATCTAGATATTTTATTTGGTTAAGAAGAAAACAATAGAAAAATCTTAGATCCAATTAAGAAGAAATAATTAGATCTTAATCGGATTTGGGTTCGAATTTATGTTGTGAAATTAGAAAGACAAGATTTGAAATTAAAATAGAAAATTTATGGTGAAAATTTGAATGATTAGATGTAATCTTTCTATCAATTATATTTTTAGATGCATATGAACAAACCCTTTTATGTTTAAAATTAGAGAACAATTATTTTAACAGAAAATTCTTAATTCATCACAAATTGTCATGTCGCTGCCTCTTGAATAGACCCGAATTCAGTCATTTATAACTTTTTATCGGGATCGAATTTATTCGATCGCTTCGGTCAGAATTGGCGCAACTTGGCCCTCTCCAACATATTTAAATTTCAGCCCGATCCAACGGTTCATTAGGGAGATATGGCTGTCGTATTGAGACTGTTTTATTCAAGAACGGATGTCTCTTCATCTTCCATAACCAAGAGTTCTTTATGCTTAAACTTCACAAAAATAATATATCAAAGTAATATAATAAAAATTTAATAAATATTTAATTAGCCTAAAGACTAATAAGAATGTTCTAAATGAATTAATGGAGATTTTTAATGGAAAGTTGCAGATGGAGCTGATAGATAGAGATATTGAATTAATAGAGAATAGATGACTTTCAATATTAAATACTATTTAATATATATAGTTAAGAGGTGGTAATTTATAAAAGTGTTTAATGATGATTATTAAGAGACTCAAATTTTAATGATATTAGATTTAGATTTAAATAAGAATTATTATTATTGACAAAGAGTCATAGTTACATTATAACATTGTTATAACATAGCTACGATTTGAATTATTGATATGCCTTAAAGGTTAGTTAAATAATATCTAATGAGACTTATGAAAATATAGTTTGATGAGTTTATTATTTATTGATGTTTGTTGGGTTTAACAAACTATTAATAAATAATGGTTTAAATAGTTATCAACAAATTTGATTAGAGATGATCTAGTGGAGATTATTTAATGAATTAAAAATATTATTGCAATCTTCCCTTATTAGAATTTTATTAATATGCATTAGTTTTATATGGTCTATTATCTAATCTAATTAAATTTAATTTAATTAAGATTAGTTAATAAGAAGTGTAATTAATTATTAGTCAATCTAAGTAAATGAATTAAAAGAAAAGAGATTTTAATATAGTTTATATAATGGACTTCTTATAATGTATATTGAATACTATTAAACAATTTTAGAGTTGTTTAATGAAGATGATAATGTTAAGAATTTAAAAATTATTCATGTTAAAATCTACAATGAGTCTTATTGGTTTGTGATAGGGATCTTTTTCAAACAATTTTTGTATAGACAAAATATTATTAGAACAATCAGAAAATGGAGTCTAATGGTTGATTTTAATATTGATTAAATAATTATAAGATGATAATTTATATTATGTTGATTTAAAAACTCTAAATGATATTGGATTAAGATTGAATTATTATGTTACTGATTAATACGTTTGAATACCTTAATGGTATTAAGAGTAAGCTAATGAAGTTCTATGTAAAAGTTCTCTAGATTGATTATTTATAAACAGAGTTATTCTAAAAGAGATTAGTTAATGATTGAAGTACTGTAAAAGATATTAATCAAATTGAATTGGTTAATAATTTGGAGGATTATCAGTTAACTGAATCAACGTACATAGGGAAAACTTATTTGAGATAATAATACTTGGTATTAAGGATTTATTATAACTTGTTATTATTAAAATATAAATGAAAACATTGTTGCAGAATGATGAATGTGATCTATTAATAAGATTCTCAATATAACTTGTCATTAAATATTAGCAAGCTATTATTATTATTGAACTATGAACCTGAATATTTGTGTGTGGCTGACCTTTATTTATTAGTCAACTAATATTCATTGGGTTGATGGTTTGGTTGTGAAATTATTAATTAAATCAATTAACTAGAATTAATAGGATTTAGTTAATAATTAAGTTATGTAATAGAGATTTAATTGATATAATTCTTTTAATGAGATTGTAGAAATATTAATATCAAGTTGATAGATCTTATTCTCATGTCTTGAATTATGACTTTAGATATTATATGGTTGTCAATGATGATAAGGATTAAATTAAAAGAATTAAACTTTAATAATACTTAATTAAGTTTCTAATTGAAAACTAATAAGATGTTAATAGGTTATGGATGGTGTACCTATGTTAATGAATTGAGATAAATAAAGTTATAGTCTCTTATTTGAAGAATGATAATTGGTCCTCTTATAATATAACGAATAATGACTTTAGAAAAGTTGAAAGGTTAATTAATTAAAATGTGGATCATAGTTAAATAAAGAGAACAAGTTAATTAAAGGCCAATAAGTAAATACTTATCCTTAAGTTATTCTTAGAATGTAATTCTTAATAATGGAAAGATAATGCTATCGGGGAACAAATGGGTTGACTTGTAGGTCAAATGATGAAACTTAAGACACTTGAAAATATACTTGCAAACAAAAAACTGGAAATTTCTACACTGATTCAACTATGTAAGATAGCAAAACCAAAACATGTGTTTGCATCGTGTATTCTATATGCTTCTTGTTTTGGGTTTTGGGTTGACTAGCGTTGACCAATCCTAGGTTGTGACCAGAGGCTCGGGGGTTATGAGATGTGATGGCATGTTGATCTTATTTGGTCTCGATCTTTATAAACCCAACCATGGTTATGTGATCGTATGCTCTACGAAATATTTGTTATTGTTCATCAGTCTTCATGTGTGAAGCTAAGATGTATGTGTATGAGACACTTGAGCTAATCATTTTTGAGTCATCAATTAGTTATCTTTGGATTGCTTTGTAGTCGCCATGATGGGACTAAAGTGTTGATTTATTTCTTGATGATGTCATATTGTGACATGTTTGACTCAACCATTTTGGAGTCTTCAATCAGTATGATTTTAAGATATTATTGGTTGCTTATTGAGAACCAATGGATTGTGATGATATATTTTGGTTATTGAGAACCAATGGATACTTATGATTATCAGTGATGCCTTTAGTTGCCAATAGAGAACTGTTGTGATCATAATTTTCTATGGATGCTTTTTGGATGCTCATGGAGATTTGATGATTCTTATCTTGGAGATTTGATGATTCTTATTATGGATATTTGATGCTTTTATCATGGATATTTGATGATTTTTTTTTATGGATTTTATTTACAGTCGCTTGTACAAGACTGTGGTGATTTATGATTCCATGAGCATTAGGGTAGGTAATCTATTTGTAGTGTCGAGAAGTGGCTTGCAATGGGGGCCGGGGCCCTAAGTGGCTGCCAAAGTAACTCATTGTAAGTTTGGTTAATAAGTGATAACATTTACACACTAAATGAGAATTAAATGAACCTAAAAAGATAATTGTTTTGATGTTCTTGCCCATTTCTTGAGCACTTGTATAGGCTAGGATGGGAGTAGTGAGAACGCATGGTTGCGACCTTGCATTCCATAGTATGCCTCGTCAGTATGAGAGGATACTAGTGGCCGCATGAGATCTGTATGGACCCGTGGAGTTTAGCTAACTGCCAGGGTAACTTGTATGAGATAAATGCGATGACACTTTTTCGCTTGCAGAGTAGGTTTCCTACATGTCATTGTTGTGCCTCTGGAAATTAGATGTCGATTTTGTGTGTGTTGGAACCTTTGAGTAGTATACTTTTAGGTTTCCTAGACTTATAGAGATTTATGCTTTATGGATTGATAGCCTGTTTGGGACTTGAGATTATTTCCTCAGCACGGTGGGAGTGGACCACTTAGGTTCCACACGGTCGGGTGGTAGTGTATTTTTCACTTTTATCATTTGAGATCCGTCGGAGACACCGTGGCTGAAGTATTCTTGGTTGGTATTTATCTTCATTATGTTCTTGGAGCATTATGATAGATAATATACCTTATGATGGATGTATTTATTAGTATGTTTCTTATATTGATGATTTGCATATGTTAGATGATGGTATCCTATGCTTTACTTTGCATGTTAGTAAGATGTTTTAGGAGTGACATTCCTACTATGTTATAGCCGATAATCTCTTCGGTGCTTTGGGATGTTACGCACGAAAGGATGGCTAGGATCCACGATGGTCTAATGATGCTATTAATGTTTGGAAGGAATCGTGCACGTAGTTTATTTTATTTGATCTTTATGATAGATGTATATGTCTTTTATGATGATGTATCATGTGATTATCTCTACTTTGATGTATCATGGATTGGAATAGGATGATGTACCTTATTTCACATATGTATATTATTTTAAGCCTTCATACCTTGTGACATGTACAGTGGATGATTGAGCATTTAAAAATGTAATGTAGGAACATTTGAATGATCATGATTATTCATGTGGATGTTGTACTAGATGGATTCATGTATGTTAGTTAATTTAGATGTGATACAACGTTAATGGATCTTTAAAGAATGTAGCCTGTTATGTATATATGTTATGTTTATTTTCATTTGAATTGTTGTTATTGCTTCCGCAAATGTTATGAATGGTTTTATCTTTCATGTTTAAAAAAAAAAAAAAAAAATTGTTTGGCAAACTTAGCAAAATTCTTTGGATCCCTTGGCGGGGCATTACAAATTATCTCCAGATTATTACTGTTGTAAGCTCTTAGGGCATGTTTTGAATTCTATTTTTTCTGTACTGAATGTATTAGCTTATTTAAGAAGTTAATAAAGTTTTCCCTTTCTTGTCATGTCCATTCTGTACTTGGGTTGTGTCCCCATCATTGCCGAAGTAAATGTTATGTCTACTGAGCGATAACCAAATGAATAAGTTTGAAGAATTGGAATTTGAGGTTGACTTTTGATGGGAATTTGGAAAGTTTTAGATGGTCTAAGCAATGAGTCAAAGTTTGTTGAAATATCAACAATTGAGAAAATTCAAGAAGGATTTGATGATGAGATTGAAGAGGGATAAGGATGGACACAAAGTTCTATGCAACTTATATTTTCTAAGTTTCTAGAGTCATTGTATGAATTTTTGAATTTGGAAATTTCATATGAACCTAAGATTGACAATGGTGATTAAGAGGTAAAAGATGGAAGGATTTGGAAGCATTGAGGTATCTATTTAAGGAGGAGAAAAGGTCAATTTATGCTACTAATTTTGTGAGGTTGTTGGATGTTGATCAAGATTTGATCATACATGTTAAGATTTGATTGAAGGTTGCTATGAATGTAAAGTTTTTGGAGGAAAAAGAGTAAAGAGTTGAGCTAGGTGAACCAAGCAGAGAAGAGGAAAAAAAAGTAGAATTGGTGAAAGTGTGAATCAACTGACTAAGTAAAGAGAAGAAGAAAGGAAATCAACAAAGATTTGAACAAGAAAAGGTAGTTGATATTCTTAACAAATACCTTATACTATTTCTATTTAACCATTGTAGTAGAAAATCTTGGAAAAATTGAGTGGACCTAACAAGTCTATTAAATTCTATATGGTAACATTAACTAATGGTGTTTGTAAGTCCTTTAAATTAGGTCATTCTTTTAGAAAAACACAAGGAGTGATAAGGTCTAGTTGATCTTTTGGTGGAATCCTCTAAAAAGGTCACATTAATAATATGTATGTAACTTTTAACAAGGTTGGTTCCTAGCAGAGCTCAATTTAGAAGAGTGAATTTTTTTGGGGTGCCAGTCCCAGGTGGTTTTTCCCTTCACAAGGTTTCTACATTAAAACCATGGTGTTAATTGTGTTGAAAGTTTTTAGATATCTTTTATAGTTTATGACAACTCGATAATAAATGGAACTTTACTCTTAGTTGGTAATGTAAGGGACAATGAGTTGATAGTTTGGGATACATTAGTTGTGATTATTATTAAAATTTATGATGCTTAGTTGGTACTAAAATGTTTGTTTAGGGAGTGTATGATAGCTAGACATAACTGATTCACCTCCCCTCTTAGTTATCTATCAAGTTTTAGTACAAAAGGGGTGAATGCATAATTGTTTAAGCTTATAACCTAGAGCACATTTCTCAACCAAAAAATTGACTGGAATTTAACCCAATTGATTTAAAAAAGATCCAATTGATTTAAAAAAGAGGGCTACAATATAGATGGACAAAAATGGGAAAAAAATGAAAAAAATGATAACATCACTTTATGCTTGAATAGTTCCCTATGGTTCTTATCTAATCATCTCAACCATAGAAATATGGCTTTTCACACATACAACATGTCAAGAAAAAATATCATCAAGCCTTCACATCACATTTCTTGTCATCACTCTCTGGATAACTCAAAATTTTGATCTTACATACTTTATCATAAGGCAAAAATATCACCCAATCAAAACCACTAGGTAGCATGCAAACGTAGATCATATAATGAATAATTTTCCATGCTAACATCTCTTTGTTAGAAAGTGAAGTCCACCAAGATAACATGGTTGGGGGGGGGGGGGGGGTGGGGGGTTGGGGGGTGAATTAGTAATTAGATCAATACAACCTTTATCAAACTTATTAAACCTTAAGTATGTAATCAATATAAACAACAACCATAAGAAGATACACCTATACAATAACAACATATATGTTAACTAGGGAAACCCTTGATCAAAGGAAAAACCCTGGTTGGGATGGTACCCACAAAATGATGTACTAATATAAAATTTCATTTTAAGGGTACATACTTTGTTAGGAGCCAATGAAATACATAAAGTACATATTAGTTCATGTTAGGAGACTTTGAATCCCTATTAAGAGAGTCCAACCCTATTAGGAGTTCTCGAAGGTAGATGAACCCACTATCCAAATAGCTTCAGGGGCAAGACCACCAAACTCACTGTCTAACTGAGCTTTGTATTATTCCTTTTAGAATAATAGAAATACAATTGATCTCAACAAATCAAACTCTTGCTCTACCTTCTTACTATGCCAATACCACACCAAATACTCCTTAGATCTCAATACTAGATCTCCAACTTTGCATCACAATGATCCATTTTATAACTTACTCATATTTACCAATTTTTCATATTACTTTCACCATTCACACTTTCATATTTGATCACAAGTAAAATAACTTTCCTTTATACCATGTCCTCAAAATAATTCATCAAGTTAGTCTTGAGGCTTTCCCTAATTAATTACAATAGAACCTCATTAAGATAACACCATACATTACATCTTTTTTATAATTACAAAACACAAGTGGCTCATAGTCTTCATAGCTTCTCACACATGTGACCTCAAACTTCATGCACTCGCTGGTATCATCATTTGGTTTTCTTTTTTCACTATCTAACTATGATCATCAAGATTCTATCCCTATTAGAAATACAATCTAAATACTAGAAACTACTTCCTAGGTACTCATTTTGCACACAGTCTTCTATAAATCACAAATAGTTTTTGAACATGTCTTCAACTTCTTGCCCATGCATATATCCACATCATTAAGACACACTATAGAACATATCCTCAACTATACTTCAACTCATCATTAATACTCGATCTATACAATGTTGTTCTTTGTCTGCTACTCTATCATTCTTTACAATATGTTGACATCAATGACAAACATAGTCATGAATGCTATTGATTTTTGGAAATGTTACTAGGTTTTCAAATATCCCCATGAGAATATGACATATCTAGGGGTAGCTAACTCCCATTCTCGACATATCATTTTAGACACAGGGCCAATTATAAGGCTTGACCCTACTTCTATTTCAAACTCTGCTAAACCTAGCTGGGTAGACCTCAGATTCAAATGATACTGTACCAGTGTAAAAATATATTCCTGCTTCTATTAAGAAGATTTTACCCTTATTTCTCCTAATGACTGATGAAATGACACAGATCTATAGTAGCTAAATGCAAAGCTATTAATCTCATAAGCTAAGTGAGGGTTAAACATTTACGTCCTTCAACATGAAAGGGAAAGAACATTTAATTATTGATGTTGATTTTCAAAAAATCCTCAAATATGTAGCAATAAGTCCTACTGATGTTGTAAATTGATCAGTGCCTTAACCATTGGAAAAATCTATGAATCAAAAACACACATATGGATATCTGAGACTTCTTTGCATCTTCAGATATACAATATATCCATTCACCTTGTAAATAAACATCCATGTTCAATCTAAATCTCATTCTTACATGATATCCTTCTTAATAAACTTCCAACCATGTTGATTCCCTAAAGCATTTACATAACTCCTTGAGTCATAAGCAATAATAAAACAACATACAGCCTTAAGGGACTGAAACTATGACCTAAGCTCTTTGTTCAAAGATCATAAAACATTGAAAATTCACTGAGATTAGAGACAAGAATCAGAATGAAACTAATGAAATTCCTCTGCTCTTTGTATGATTTCCTTGAAATTATATAGTCATATGCATGAAAATGAAAACATGGAAATACCTACCAGATCTGAACTATCTGTATTAACATTCCTAATTCTATTCATACAAGAGAATTTTACTAAAAAATATGTGGTATCACAGTATGGGAACACATCAAAACTGGATCCAAAATCTGGTATCATAGCAGTGAGTGGTTTTTTCTCCAAAAACTGGAACCAAAACAATGGATCCGAGAAAGAAAGATATGAACAAGAAATAAATTTTGGATCTTTTCTAAACACAACGTGTGTCCAATTGGAATTCCATCCCTAGCAGTTGCAAAACCTCTTTCATCTCTCTACCCATTTGATCTGATTTTGTTTTCATCACTACTTGTAATTGATTTGCAAAAATCTTTAATGAAATGATGAAAACTCTTCATGCATCCAAAATACCTGATAACCTTATGAAATGCTAGAGGAATTAAGGTTCAACTAATTTGAATGTGACCAAAATTGACCCCAATTTCCTTTTCCTTGTCTTTTATGCATATTCAAGTCATTACCTTGCTAGAAATCACAATTGAACTCTAATACCTAAATTCGGTTACAAGGTAGGAACTTGAGACAAATCCTCCTGGAGCCTGAACTAGTGGCAATCTGTGCAAAAAATTACTTCAGAATCAAAAAATTCATCTTCTAATGATTTTAGCGATATATAGCATCGCATATTTTGCCTCTCAGAAACCCATTAAATCTCAATTTGAAAAAAAGTCCCCCCTACTAAAAACTCAGGTCTGCATTTTTTTAATTTTGTAATATTTAAAAATTCCCTAAGTTTGAGACTTAGAAATAATTCTTTTTGAATTTAAAATGACTGAATGTCCATTCTTTTGAGAAAATAATAAAATATATATTTTTTTATTACTTTCAATTTTTCCCTATCCTTCCAATCTGGGGTCAACCCAGGTTTGTCTGATGCCACGTGTTGATCTGTGATTGGCCTGCCTAACTACCACATCACCACACTGCTCCTGAACACCATTTCACCGTGCATGGGACCCACTACCATGTGGTGGCATCTCACATTCCTGCAACTCTTAACTACCCTACAACTTTGTAATGCTATCTTGCGCCCATCCTTAAATCGTGACACGTGTCACAATCCTATGCCTCACCTCTGATCTTGCTTTGGAGTGACACATCATCAGGCTTACGACTCGCACTGCTACATGTCCAATTCCCAATTTCACACAATAATTATCTCTTGAGGACTTTGGAAATGCGAGTATGTACCAGCCCTCCAATTTCGACATGTGGCACGATCCGATTGCATCCCACCACCTCAGCTCTCTTACATGTTTGTTTAAAATTTCTTCAGTTTGTGCGCTAGGTGGACATCTAAGTCAAGTGCCACACATCAGCCCGTGGCTTACAAAAGCCTTTGCTTTCAATACACCATGCTTTATGTGTAGGATTCTATTTAAAGGCCTTAAAAATTCCTAACATAGGGAATGTGGGATTAAGAAATTAGCTTAAGCCCCTGCGCCTTTTTGTATTTGCTGGCCTCTTTTTATGCTTGTGGTGTCTTGTAGCTTCTATGGCATCTTTGTACTTTAACTTGCGAAGGTATCCTTTGAGGTATGTGAAGCTTCCTTCAAATGGTGATTGCTCACTTGGCTATCCCTTTGCATTTGCTTCTGGTTCCTTTGACTATGCACTGCATGAGTCTACTATTTGCCTCTGCTTTTGTCTTGAACAGCTCTCTCATACTCTCTTGCCATGGATTTTTTCTTGCCTCTCAATTGAACAAAAACACTTCCCCTGCAACTTTGATCTGTGATTGGGAGTGGTCTTTATTTAATTGGCTTGCGTGGACTGCCACCATGCCCTTTTTGCTCTCAAATCTCCCTGGCGTGGTGTACTTCTTCAAACATAAATAGTCTTTTTAATTTTCATGTGGTCTGAATTTCTTTTAATCTGCCAACTTTTGATAGGGTCAAGTCACCTTTTAGTGTTGGCTTCTTCAAACACTTAGCATGGGTTGTGAGAAGCTCATGTAGGAAGAATGATTTTGGCGTGATTGCTTTCTTATAGGAAGAGAATGCTTGCATGCTTTCACCTCCCCTACAGCTTGGAGATCTATGCATCTTTAGCTTTGACTTCTACCCTTCTCTTTCCGTTGATTACTTCAAAGAACATTGGGTAGATTCTTAATTTCATTGCAGCGTTGAATATAAGAACATGAGCTAAATTATTTATCAGAAGTTTCCTTGCTTCCTATCTCTTTCCTCTTTATGGTGAGTGTCTCTCTTTGGCTGGCTTCCTTTACTACGATGGCTTTGTTATGGCCTTTTTTCTTATCTTTGACCTGTGTGCTTCTTCATACAATTGCATGGATGAATTCTTAAGTTGATGTGATCTTCTGACTTTTGCATTAGGTGACCCTCCTAGTAACCTGTTCTTCTCATGTGGACTCCTGTTGCCTTGAATTTTCAACCTACCCAGAAGTTTCCTACCTGGAGGAGGATTCTTATCGTGCCATAGATTTATCTATAGAAACTAATTCTAAATATTCATTAGATTGAGCGCATCAAACATCAATTTCTCATTCTAAACAGGGTTTAGAGTGTTCACCTTGGTCGAAGTTTAAGTCATTCGGTTATCATAGCCTACTTCTATAAAGTCACCTAAAATCCTCATGCCATCCTTGGGCATCGAGTTGTGAGAAATGATCACCTCAACAACCAATTTCTTCACTTTACCCATTGTTTGAAATTTGAACAAGCAAAAGAATTTTAATGATATCCACAAGACCAAATGCTTTAAAGCACTATAAGTTGCACAATTGAACACATTTTCCAATCCTATCTTTGGTGGGCTCTTCTATTGTGAATCTTGACTAAGAAGGTTTCAAACTTACTAAATCTCCTCTTCTTGCCAAATTTTTTCAAACCACCTACCTTCAAAGTATTTTCAAATTTTTTACGATTTCATTAACATAGACAATGGACAATAACATATGTGTCTCTATGAACTTGCCTTGGCCAACACTGTCCACCCACGAACTCTATCTCAGACTGATTGCTCTCTTGTCTTGACAATGTTTCTTTCACCTCAATTGTTCTAAGCTCCTTTTCAAAAACTCAATTTTATTATTATAGCCACAAACATAAAAACTGTATTGAATCCTAAGAGTAGGGTCACATGGTGGCCTGACTTAAAAAATTTCACTTTTAGGTGACTGAACTTTCAAACTAATCCATCGAACCCATCATACTGATTAGAAACAAATTTGATCTTTGAATAATCAAATATAACTCACTTTATCACTTTCTATGAAACTGTCAAACTTGTGCCAGGAGGTTCGTTGATTGGCCTTAAAAATTGACACAAACACCTGACCAAGCTCTGAAATCAAACCCACTGAATCTCTATTCTGCACGATTTTACCCTATCGAATCTCATCTCATAATGAATTTGAGGTCAAAAGATATTCGCTATCAAAGTTGACCTTTCAAAATTAACTACAAGCAAACACTTTAGAAAGCAATAAAATGGGTTCAAATTTGGCTTTGAAAATTGGGCAAATGAGCACATGGGGAAATGAAAAATAGGACATTGATTCTCTATCATGAGGAAATTATGGATCTATGATTTGGGCTCATGATGAATAACTAGGTGCAAATGGCGATTAGTGAAAGTGGGCTACTCAGATTTTGACAACAAGAAACACTGACATAAAACATTTTTTACAAACAAAAAGGACCTGAAAAACTGTGCAAATGGATTCGTCATGACTTAAAAAATGACACACTTAAAGTATTTTTAGAAGAAAACATAGTGGTATAATTCATTTGACCTCACTTATCATGGATTTGGAGTTATAACATCCCAAACATGGGTCGTGATCAATTTGCATTTGCTGAGACTAGTAGAAAGTGAAAAATTACATTTGGAATCGTGTTTGAAAACTGATCAAATGGATTCGTCATAAGCTGAAACTTGAAAAATAATAAGTCTCTAACATCTATAATGCAACACAATAGGAATTTGAACATTTGGGTCAACTGGTCAAAAGTTATAACTAGTCAAATAGGGCTTCCTAGAATTTTGAATATTTCATATCAGCATGACATAGATACTTGACCAGCTTTGAGGGATTCAAAACCTAGTCAAATGTGCTCAAAATGACTCAAAATTTGAAACATAGGTTCTCGGGTATGGACACTAAACACTACCAAATTGGTGGGTCATGAAACATTATTGGGTGTGAGATATTATGATGCAAACAAGGCCCTCTATCATTGTTTGACACTTAGGGTAAAATACATATTTAACAATTGCTCAAAACGGGATCTCACGGAGTAGCTTGAAATCTCAATTTGGCTTCATGGAATAGTTAGACAGGCTAAATGAGGGGTGTTAGAAATATTAAACACCTTAGGGGCCTCATAGGTACAACTAGGTACAATCTCATTTAAAAGCATTTAAAGGGGCTTGATTTTCTCAAAATTTGCAAAATTGAGGCTATAATTTTGATTCAATTCTGATTTTTTAATACTATAAAAAATCAAAACAAAAAATGCAACACACAATCATGCTAACTATCTCTCCTCTCCTCTAGAAATTCTAGAATACTCCCCAATTTAGGATTATCATCATCATTCATGCTAAAAATCACCCCCTTTGGAATTGATGGAAACATAGATAAAAAAGTAAGTTCTAATAATACCATATCGAACTCTACCTTGCTACTCTTATATTTTCAAATCCTCTTAATCAATCAAATCTAAAACTCTTAGGAACAACTGCAACTCACCCTTTGAAAAGCATAATTTCTCCCTATTGACATCAAATCTATTTTCTCTTCATAACTCTCCCCCATTCACAAGGGATTCTCTCATATGCATTCACTTCTCCCCATTCATAGGAGATATTTTTCATGCACTCTCTCTCCCATTGAAATCAATGACAAAGGCATCATTATGTCAATTTTCTATTCAAGTTTCTTCAACTAGCTCAAGTGTCCAAAGATGCTATTCAGTACTAGCTACCAAGAGTCCTTTATGACTCTGCTCAATCAAAGATACTCCCCCATATAGGAAGCATCAACATTTAATCTAGATAAATAATAGTACTCTGTACCACTAGACTGATGCTATAACTACATCGCCTACTCTAAAGTAGGTAGTGGCATAACCCCAAGCATACCTCACAAATACTCAAATGTATTCTTAGAAAAAGGATTCATAAAAATATCTTTAATTTTCTCCTTTGTATTAACATATTCTAATCTAATTTCTTTCTTTGCAAGTTTCTCTCTTAGTGATGGAACCTCAAAATTTGAGCGTTCTTGCCAAGTTTTACGAAATTGAGATCCCGCCCTAAAAACTATTTCAATTTCACAATTTCATGATATATGAAATTCCTAGAGTTTGATTTCACAATTTTTGAACTAAGTCTCTTGTGGTTCTCTTATTTTCACAATTTCAGAATTGAACTTTTAGCTATGCTCCAATTTTGTAAACTTGACAAGGAAGATATCTTTGGTCTTTGATTTCACAATTTCGATACCAATGATTCTCTGACATTCCATAATTTTGAGAGTTATAAAGGAGAATTTATTCAATAATTAACTAGAAGGAGAGGTTCTGTCAAGTATTTATTTCATTCATCCAATTTTCTCTCAAGTATGACCTTAATTGATGATGTCTCATGCTAAGGATTTGAAGAAAATATGGTCATTAAATGTGTTATTCCTTTATCATAGATATAAGGGAATTTGGTAAGTCTACTCACTTATAGCAAAAACATTCTTGTGTGATTTTCTGTGTTTTTTTTTTTTGGGAAGAAGATATGGGCTTACTAGTACAATCACGTGATGAAAATGCAATACCCCACTCAGTCATGCAACCAGGGTTGGCACCAACTAAAGAAGACCAATTTTATGTCATCAACAACATTTATGCAACTAAATGTGATTTTTGGACAACATATTTCTAGTACCAAAGTGACTGCTATGAGATCTTGATGGAAGAGGAAAAAGGGAAAGTTTTGAATATGCTTGTCAGAGTGCCAAAGATGAGAGAATTATAAATCTCTTTTGAGATCACTTTTTGATTGTAATTAATCCATAATGAGTTGTAGTTAGTTAGCGTGAACAAACTTGAAGCTTTTTTGCATCCTTTCATGTTCTATAAGAAAGGATACTAGGGCCTTGTATAGGGAGAGATAGAAAAAAAAAATACAAATATTGTGAATAGAGGATGCATAACAGAACCTATATACTGCAACTTGTTATAGCCTTGTTGTGCCTCATTTTTTGAAATAATAAAAATACCACATTCTTTTCTAAAAGATAGGGAATTTTCCATTGATTTCACTAAACTTAATTTTCTCTTGGATTTATACTATTTGTAGAACAAAATTGGGCAAACTATTGGAAACAAAACTCATATGCTTATGTATGTTCTATGTAATTGGTCTTTAGCTTGATGTTAAACTCAATTATTTAGGGTTTATTAAAATCTCAAAGTTTTTCTTCTCATTAGTTGATGGTGGCATGCCCACCTCCAAGACATATGATTAATTCAATAATTGTTAAAGTTAACTCTCTTCTCCAATTTGGAAGGCACTGGTCATATCATAATTTGAAACTTGAGGACGACATTGTGGAAAGTGAACAATTAGTATCAGCTTTCTTTCATGTACTATTACATTTTTTTTGAAACCCTCCCCCTTCATTACAAACAATTTTTATTATAATCAATTTCTCCTTGATAAATTTTTCCAATTCAAGAGCATTTCTAAGTCTGCAATCACAATAATTACTTCATCACAAGTTAAGGTGAAACCACCTAGGTCTTGAAAAGTTTGAAGTGTGGAGATTGAATAAATTTAAGATTCAATCTTCTTTGTTGGTTAAATTGTGTTGATTTTCCCAACATCTAATAGGCAAGCTCGTAGGAAGTCAACTAAAAATTTTGTGCATCAATAGATTGGTGACTCTGCTAAGGAGAGTTGCTCACAATTCACATTGTGCATTTATCTAGAGATTTTTTAGTTTTATAGACCAGTAAATTGAGAAAGTAAAATCATGACTTTACTATAGCAAGAACTCACAAGACTTGGGAAGAAATGTTTTCTCAAAGAGAATCTTTCTGCACTCTATTGGAGTACAAAACTTTGATTGAAGAAAAACTGGCGACTACTATTTTGTGTGTCACTACTATTATTTGTATTTGAGAATAGAAGAAGTAAGAAAAATTCATCCTTGAAGTTTATGTTTTGAGAATAGAAGAAGTAAGAAAAATTCATCCTTGAAGTTTATGTGGGGAAGAAGGTCTATACATTTTGGACAATATTTACAGTATACTGTAGAAAAAAAAAAGATAAGAAATTAGTGGATATCTTCTTAATCAAATATTAAAAAAATCACAAATAGAGAAAACAATTTGTGAGTTGATAACCAAATGGATACTCAACATGAAGAAAATCCATTTTTTAAATTAAACTCGAGGTAGTTTAAAGCCCCCCAAATTATCGATGAATCATGTGAAGAAGAAGACTATGAAGAAACAAATGAGGATTCTCAAAAGATTATTAAGGAATTAGAAATTCTATAGTCTTCAAGGAGGGCTAAAAAGACATTAAAAGGAGTTCCTAATGAATTACTACAAAAATCTAACATGAGCAAAGATGTTATTACTACACTAAAGTGTACTAAAGAAAAATAAAATAAAGACAAATGTTAGTCATTCAAATACACCCTTCCTCATAAATTTAAAAACTCCTCTTTCAATACTATGCATAAAAATATATTATATAACAATTATGAAAAGAATAATTTTGTTGGCTGAAATAAAAAATAGGTAGATAGAGCCAAGAGTAATTTGAGGAATAATACTATTAACAATCAAAACAATGCGAGGAGGTTTAACTTTAATTAAACTAACCGATGGGTGTGAGCCCCTATGAACATAGAATAATATAAGTAACTAGATTTCACATGAATATCAAGTTGTCCTAATCCTATGCTATACCTAAATTCTCTAGGGAAGAAGATCAATATGAAGAATTGCATGTCAGTAATCTTAAAAGTACCATTGAAGAATTATAAGAATATAATGAAGATGTATTCATGAAATTATTTGTTCAATCTCTAACTAATGATGTTGTAGAATGGTAAGGAGGGTTTCCTAAAAATTATATAACTAGTTGGCAGGATTTTTTAGACTTGTTCCTTGATCAATTTGGAAACCATATCGATACTCCTTTTGCATCTATTAAATTAAACAACATGAAGAAGAATTATAATAAGACTATTTTTGAGTTTAATAAAAGATTCAATAAATTCTTGAGCACAATACCTCAATACATTAGGCCTATCAACTCCTTTCTCATAAATTTTTATTTAAGTGCCTTTGAAAGTAAGACACATTATGAGATAAGGTCTCACTGATCTAACACATTACAAGAATCCTTTAAAGTGGCTATGACAATTGAAAACATAGAAAGGCCATAGGTAGGGTTGGAAAAAGAGAAGATACTAGGATGTTTGATACCAAAGCACCTAAGCAAAGCAAGGAAGAAGATACAATTAACAAAATCCGGGGGATGATTGCAGATTTACATGCAAAGGGTAAGGATGAAGGAACAAAAAATAAACCACCTTATAATAAGGAAAGATATAGGATGCAAGACGTGCCACATACTACATCATGGAAAGATGGTAAACCTATCAAGAACATTGATACTCTTGATTGACTTCAGAGAAATAATCACTATGCTGAGAACGGTCCATGGTGTGAAGTATGTAGGATGCCACATTCTATAGAACAATGTTTAGTGGCTAGGAGTGTTTATGATGATAAGCTTCATTCTAGGCATGAACCACAAATAAATACTTTGTCCTCATAACCCTTTTGTGGTGAATATTCCTCAAAAGATGAATATGTGTCAGATGTTGATGCACAAAGGATGAGATACTCAGATCAACAAGTTCTCTTAGATGAAGAACCAATTAGAAGAGCTACAACAATTGAAGAAAGAAAAGATCTCACAATTATAGTAGTTGAAAAGGCTAAGAGTAACTAGAGATTGAGGAATAGGATGATTAATTCAAATCCAAAAGGAGATGATAAATCCACTCTAAACAAAGGGATTGCATCAAATAAGCCTTCTTAGAACACCTTATAGAAGACACCAAAAATAGATCAACATGCACTAGGTAAGGAATAGGTGAGAAACTATTTTATTTCTAATGCTTTTTCTCAATTAAAGGTTTATGTCCCATTCCTAAAAATGGTGAAAATTCTTGAATATGGAAAGGATGTTCTAAATATTATATCAAAAACTAATAAAAGTCATGAGAAGAATCATGTTGAAGGAACCACACTAGTTATTTATTAGGGACAAATGTAAATGAAACCATTCCTCAAGTTGATCCCTTTTACTTGACTATTCTTATAAATAATAAGTTGGTTAAGAATTATATGATAGATTTAGCAGCTGCTATGAATGTTATGCCTACTGAAGTTACGATTAAATTGGGATTAAAAGTAGAGATACCATATTGAAAGTGTTATGTGATGGATAGTAGGTTTGTCCCAGTAACCAAGGTTATTAAGAATGTTGACTTTAGGTTCCCTTCTTGTCCTAACGTTTCAAATAAGATGAACATAATTGTGGTTGATGTCTCGACTTCCTATCTCATGTTTTGATTAAGTAAAAATAGGTTTAAAAGGACCCAAAACCTATTACAAAGTAGTTAAAAACATGATCAAAGAAGCCCATAAGTACTATGCATCAACATAAAAAAAAAAAAAAACTAACTAAGACCATAAGTCTTAATGCAAACAACAACAAAAGACAACAAAAAGAAGGCAAAAAGCCATAAAAAAGATAGTTATAGAGTCTTTACGACATCCATAGCCTAATCTATGAGGATATTCATGTTAACCACTGAGGCCTTCAGATGATCCATTTCTTTGGTTTCCATTACCTCAGTCTTCTTAGAACTAGCCTTGGTATGTTTGCTGGTTCACTATTCCTCTTTCAAGTGTTAGCATGAATGTTGATGATACCACATTGGGGGAGTATCCTAAGAATTGAATAATATTGATATCCATGACTATATTTGTCATTGATGTCAACACATTAGTAATTTTGTTGAGAATAGAAGAATAATAGTCAGTAATCTTAGTATGCCTACAAGTTGAGGAAGTTTTAGATGATGAATAATGGAGGACATGTTCCTAAGGTTGTCCAGATAATGTGGTTCAAAGGACTAAGTTTTTTTTGATGTTGTATGGAACTTACACCTGTTTTACTAGAAATAGTGTAGAAACAAAGCATTGGAAAATAGAGTCATGATGATCTATTGCTATCTATCATCTGAGATGTACTGAAGGTGATGTACAAATAAAAGCGATAAAAGATGATCATATGGTGATGCCAATGTATGCGCAAGATATGGTCTAAAATGTGTAAAGTTTTTTATAAACTGTGAGCCGACAGTGTTGTTGTAATTGTGAATTAATTAATTATCTTATTTTAATTAATTGAGAAAGCCTCAAGGCCAACTCAAGGAATTATTATGAAGATACGGTATAAAAGAAAGTTCTCCTTGTTTGGAAAGAATACTGAGAGAGAGAGGATCAAGTAGAATGTGAAGTATTAGCGCACAACTCGAGAAGGAGAAGAATTCTTATTGAATATGTGTAAGCAATCCAAGGGATCATTGTATGTGTTTTATGAGATCTAGTTACAAGATGTGAAGGAGTAGAAGTCCCATTGATAGGATAGAGATATAGGAAGGAAATACATTTGAGTTCTATTATTCAAAAAGGAATAATACAAAGATCATTTGGATAGTGGGTTCTCTGATCTTAACCTTGAAGCTATTTGGGCAGTGGGTCCAGCTGTCTTCCACAACTCCTAGAAGGGTTAGAATCTCCTAATAGGGATTCAAAGTCTCCTAACAAGGACTCATACATATTTAATGTTGTAACAAACTCCTAATAAGGTCTATCCTCTAATAAGGAATACTTGTATTAGTACATCATCTTGTGGGTACCATCCCCACCAAGGTTTTTCCTTTGGTCAAGGGATTCCCTAGCTAACATATTTGGTGTTAATTGTGGATGAGTATCTTCTTGTGGATTCAGTTTATATTACTCACATGGTTAATTTTTTTCAAGGTTAATGTTTGTAATGATATTTGTATAACTGATTCATTCCCACCTTAGTTACATCAGTGGACTATATATATTCTAACAATTGGTATCATAGCATCAGGTTCTCGAAGATAAAGCTTAAATAGCTTTGGGAGATCAATGAAAAATATGTTCAAGAAAGATAGTCTAAGATTCAATGGGACCAACTATGATAGTTGGAAGGAAAAGATGAAGACTCATTTGTTGTGCATGGGTCAAGGATATTGTCTTTTGACTAAAACTAAGAAGGAAATTGTTGAACAATCGAAGCTAGAGGAATGTAATGAGGGAGAAAGAGATCTATTCATGTGTAACATGAGAGCTAGAGAAGCCCTATTGTTAGCTCTTCTAGAGAATGAATACAATCAAGCAAAGATATTTCAAACTTCTCATGAAATTTGAAAAACATTAGAAGTTACTTTTGAAGGTGATGATCATGCAAAAAATTGAAATTACAAAGTTGGATTTGCACATTTCAAGATGATAAGATGATGAAAGATGAGTCCATCAGAAATTATATAGAAAGAATCTTAGAAATTTTTGTAGGTATTCAATCTCTTGGTGGAGCTAAACATGATGATGAGGTTATATGGAAGATCTTGAAAAATCTATCATCACCATTCAAGAAAATAACTTAGATGATTCAACTAGTAATGCCTTGCACCAAATATTTCACAAAGGAAAATTGTGTTGGAAGATTACAATATGTAGAAGCAAAAATGAGATAGTTAGGGGAATTAGCCAGATCGAGACAATTTTTAGTGCTATGTATGTTCGACCTAATCTATCAAGAAGTACAAGTGAAAGAGGAAACTTGTCCATAGTAGCAAATCTAAAGAAGATAAGAAAATTGAAGAAGGAATAACCTTTCTAGTAAGAAGAGAAAAATATGTTAAGGAAATCTTTAATGTTGGACTTGTGATGAATATGGTCATTTTGCATCTAAATGTCATAAAAGAGAGAATTTTTTAAGAGATGGTAAGAAAATCTTCTAGTGTTGGAGTTGTGATGAATATGGCCATTTTGCATCTAAATGTCCTAAAAGAGAAAATTTTTAGAGGAAAATTTAAGCCTAGAAGATATAAGGATAGAAATTGCCTATATGCTAATGAGAATGGAGAATTTGATAAAATGGATCAAAGTGAAAGTGAGAATGAATTAGGATTTGTGGCTATTAAGGAAGATAAAAGATCTTTAGTTACCCAAGTTGAGAAGAATTCAGATTGGATAATTGATAATGTATGTTCACATCGCATGACTAGTGATATGAACAAATTTGTTAAATTCAAAAATCATGATGGAGGTATTATTAGAGTTGGTAACAATACAACCTGCCCTATTATTGAGATTGGATCTATTACTCTTGATGGTAAAACCAAAACTGATGATGTTTACTTTGTTGATAGCTTGAAACATAATTTTCTAAGTGTTGGACAGTTGGTAGACAAGGGATATTTGTTGCAGTTCACAGAGAAGACTTGCATTATCAAAGACAAAGATGATAAGCTGATTGGTACTAAAGCTAGATCCAGAGGAAATGTATTTCAATTGAATCCTATTGAAATAACATGTTGGGTTACAAAGGTTGATAATAGTTGGTTATGGCATAAGGATCTATCATATAAACTTTGATAATATTGTGAAAGTTAGCAATACATTTATAGTGAGAGATCTACCTAAGATTATTAAGCCTACTAATGTTGTCTACAAGGAATGCATTTTGGCTAGGTAGAGGAAAGTGTCTTTCCCTAGCAAGAAGTTCTCTACTATAGAGAAATTGAAGATTGTTTCACAAAGATTTGAGTGGTCCTACAAGAACCAGACGATTTTATAGTGAAAGGTACTTTATGATTTTTGTTGATGATTTCACTAGGATGATGTGGGTAGCATTTCTTAAAGAGAAGTCTAAAGCTTTTGATAAATTTAAGATATTCGAGAATAGACTTTAAAATGAATCAGGTGTTAAAATTAAGTGTTTAAGATCAGATAGAGGAGTAGAATTCACTTCTAGAGAGTTCAACATGTTTTGTGAAGATAATGGAATCAAAAGATAGTTATCTTCACCTAGAACACTTGAACAAAATGGGATTGCTAAAAGAAGGAACAGGTCAGTAGCAGAAGCAACAAGAGTGATGTTATTTGAGAATGATGTCTCAATGACATTTTGGAGAGAAGTAATTAACACTGTAATATATACTTTGAACATAGTATAGATCAGAAAAGGTATGAGCAAGACCTTATGAGTTATGGTTTGGATACTCACCATCAATTAAATATTTCAAAAGTTTTGGAAGAAAGTGTTACATAAAGAGAGGTGATGACATTGGTAAGTTTGATCCTAGAAGAAATGAAGGTATGTTTCTTGGTTACTCATTGAAAAACAAAGCATATAGATGTTTCAACTATAGAACTAAGATAATAGTTGAGTGCACAAATGTAAGGATTGATGAAAAGTCTAGTACTAAAGAGAAAATGGTAGATTATAATTCTGATGAAGAAGAGGATAATTCTAGAATTGTTAGACATAATGCTGAAGTTCTTTTTAAGACTAATAATTATTTGTAGAATGAAGTATCTATTGAGAATAGAGAAGAATAGAGCTCTAAACATAGGGAAGAGATTAGAGTTAAGATGTCAACTCCTACTTTCAGTAGAAAAATGATAAAGAATCACCCCCTAGAGTAGATAATTGGGAGCATACATAAAGGTGTGATGACAAGAAATAGAGTAGATGAGGAATTGTGTTTTATTTCTCAAGTGGAACTTAAGAGAATAGATGAAGCATGTAAGGATGATCACTGGACGCAAGCTATGAAAGAAGAACTAGATCAGATTGTGAAGAATGAAATATGGGAATTAGTTACTAGAACTAAATATAAGAATGTGATAGGAATCAAATGGGTATTCATAAATAAGATGAATGAGAAGGGAAAAATTGTGAGAAACAATAACAAACTTGTTTGCAAAGGTTACTCATAGCAAGAAGGCATAGGTTATGAAGAAACCTATGCACCCATGACAAGAATGGAAGTAGTAAGAATGTTCTTATCTTATGCAACAAGCAAGAATTTCAAGGTCTATTAGATGAATGTCAAGTAATCTTTTCTAATTTAGAAATTGAAGAAGAATTCTACATTGACCAACCTAATGGATTCCCTCTAACAAAAGATAAGAATTTTGTATGCAAACTAAAGAAAGCACTGTATGATTTGAGGAAAGCACATAGAACTTGGTATACAAGGTTGGACATGTATTTATCAAAACTTGGATTTATAAAAGGTACAACAGATGGTAATTCATTTATGAGGAAAATTGATGATGATCTATTTATTATTGTAATATTTGTGGATGACATAATATTTAGAGGAAATGATGAAGAAAGTTATAAGTTTTCACAAGAGATGAAAAATGAATTTGAAATGAGGATCATGGGAGAAATTAAGTTTTTCCTAGGATTGCAAATTGCATAGAATAAAGATGGGATATTTGTTTCACAAACTAAGTATTTGAAAGATTAATTGAAGAAATTTGGATTAGAGAGTTGTAAGCCTATTGGTACACCTATGATAACTAGGTACAAGTTATTTAGTAAGGATGAGACACCTACAGTTGAGCAAAAGAAGTATATATCTATAATTGGAAGATTGCTACATCTGACTGACACTAGAACAGATATAAAAAATACAATTGGGATTATGGCAAGATTCCAAGCTGATCCAAAAGAGAATCATTATCTAACAATAAAGAGGATATTCAAATATTTAAAAGGTACATCTAACTATGGAATATGGTATAATAGATAAAATGATTTCATCTTTTGCGCATATATTGATGCAAATTGGGTAGGCAATATAGATGATAGAAAAAGAACTAGTGGTGGAGTATTATTTCTTGGAGGAAGATTGGTTTCTTGGTTGAGCAAGAAACAAGATTGCATATCTCATAGTATAGCTGAGATAGAGTATGTTGCAGTAGCAAATGACTATAATCAAGTTATATGGATGAAACAAATGTTGAAGGATATTGGAATTGAGTTTCTAGAACCTACTATTATTTACTATGATAGCACAAGTATAGTAAGTATGTGTAAGAATATAGTATTTCATTCTAAGAATTAGAACACATCCATAAAGTATCATGTTTTAAGAGAAAAGACATCAGAGAAAGAAATAAGGTTTGAGTATGTAAGCACTAAAGATCAGATTGTAGATATCTTTAGGAAACCTTTTCCTAAAGATAATTTTGAGTACCTAAGAGATATGCTAGGGGTTATGCCCCTACCTACTTTAGAGTAGTTGATGCAAAGAGTGTATCAGTTCAGTGGTATAGAGCACTATGGTTGATGGGACTAAATACTTATGCTTCCTGTATGGGGGAATATCTGCTATGCATTGAGTCATGAAGGACTCTAGGTATTTGGAATTGGAAAATATCTTTGGACACTCAAGTTGGTTAATGATTTGTGTAGCTCATTAACAATTGGTATTGTGATTGACACCTTTGATAGTGATTTCAATGGGGGAGAGAATGTACATGAAAAACATATCGAGTAAATATACATAAGAAGAGAATCACCTGTTGACATGGAAATGAGGGAGAGTTATCTTTTTAGAGAGTTTTAGAAGGATTCATGTAATTGGGCATAAGGATGTGTATGTGCAAAAATGTAGCTTGAGAGTATTGGAAGTTGTTTACTATAAACAACTATTGCCAATCTTAAAAGAAGAAGAAATATAATACAATTTTCTAGAAAGATCTTAGATTGATGAAGAGGATTTGAGAAGAAGACAATAGGAAAGTATAATTTGGTATTAGATTTTTTTCATCTATTTTTCCATCAATGCCAAAGGGGGAGATTATTAGTGTAAATGCTGATGATACTACATTGGGGCAGTATCCTAAGCATTGAAGAATATTGATATTTTGCATTCATGACTATATTTGTCATTGATGTCAATACAACACTAATTCTATTAAGATCCAAAGAATAGCAGGTAGTAATCTTAGTATGCATAGGAGCTAAGGAATTTTAGATGACATATAGTAGAGGACATCTTCCTAAGGTGGTCCAGGTGATATCATTCAAAGGACTAAGTCTAATTCAATGTTGTACAAAAGTTACAACTATTTTACTATAAGGAGTGCAGAGACAAAGCATTGAAAAATAAAGTTCTAATGATCTATGACTATCTTTCATCTGAGATGTAATGAAGGTGATGCATAGATAATAGTGATAGAGGAAGATTGTATGATGATGTCAGTGTGTACACAAGACAAGGTTTGGCACATGTAAAGTTTTGTATAAATTGTGAGCTGATAGTGTTGTAATTTTGAATTAATTAATTATCTTATTTTAATTAATTGTGAAAGTGTCAAGGCCAATTGAAGGAATTATTATGAAGATATAGTATAAAGGAAAATTCTTTGTCCTTGTTTTAAAAGAAGACTTAGAGAGAGGAACAAGTGGAATGTGAAGTATTAGTGCATAGATCAAGAAGGAGCATAATGGTTACTAAATACATGTAAGTGATCCAAGGGATCATTGGATGTGCAATATGAGATCTGGTTACATGATCTAAAGGAGTAGAAGTCTACTTGACAAGAAAAAGACAAAGGAAGGAAATACATTTTAGTTCTATTATTCTAAAAGGAATAATATAAAGAATCATTTGGATAGTGGGTTATTTAATCTTAACCTCAAAGTTCTTAGGATAGTGTGTCCAGCTGTCATCCATAACTTCTAATAAGGTTGGCACAACTCTTAACAGGGTTGGAATCTCCTAACAGGGATTCAAAGTCTCCTAACAGGGACTTATATATACTGAATGTTGTAACAAACTTCTAATAGGGTCTATCCTTTAACAAGGAATATTTGTATTAGTACAACATCTTGTGGATACCATCCCCACTAGGGTTTTCTCTCTAATAAAGGGTTTCCCTAGTTAACATATCTAGAGTTAATTGTGCATGACTATCTTGTTGTGGTTTCAACTTATATTACTCACATAGTTAAGTTTGTTTAAGGTTAATTTTTTTAATCATAGTTGTATAACTAAGTCACCCCCATCTTAGTCGTATCAGTGGACTATATATTCTAACATCAAGTCCTTTAATCCTTGGAGAATCCTTGGATTCTCCTCTGTTCCATTTTTCTAGCAGAGTGTTAATTTTTTCTGCCAAAGTCTTCAAGATGGAGCAACTATGATCAACAAGTTTTTTAATCAACTTCTCAATGTTGACCACTTTGTTATCCATGCCATGTAGCTTTTTCTACAAATTCTTCATCTTCCATTCTATAGCTTTGTTATTGCCTGCCAAGAGTTCAACTCTCTTCATTAGATCCTTAACCTCTTTTGCATTACCAATAACCTTGGAAAGCCTATCAATATGTTGACCAAGAGTTCTCTCACCTTTGGTGGTCCTATTTAATTGATCAAACTCTCTCCTAATCTCCAACATCATCTCCTGCATCCTACTAATATCCCTTTCCATCAATCTCAGATTACCAATCAGACCCTTCCAATACACTTGTTCCTCATAGTCCTTGTTATGAGCCAAGTAGTCCTCATCCCTTTTCATATTATCTCTATCAACATTGACCTCCTTAAAACCTTTATCTACAACCCTCCCTTGAGAAAGTAGATTCTTACCTTTTCACTCCATCCTCTTGATTAGAGGTTCATCATCAAAGGGAATATTAGAAACCATATTAGTATTCTTCCCCTTATTTTTAGTAGCAATACTGAAATTACTAGGGTTTTTCTTCTTTGTATCCTCCTCTAAATCCTATTAAGATTTAGTGTCCATCTCAAAATCCACCTCCTTAGTTTTCCTTTTCATCATAAATGACCTCCTGAGAGAAAGCTTATTCCTCTTCTTAACTTCCAACTCATCATCTTCCTCCTCTATGTCCTCATCATTTCCCTCATCTTGTTCACTCCCCTCAATTTCACACTCTAGTATTTTCTTACTAAAATAGGGCCTGTCAACTTTCTTTGCTTTAAGGAGATTAATAATCAAAACCATCAAGCCTTCATGGAAAGTATGGCAACCCTCATAATTGTTCTAAATAGCTAGGATGGTGTTACCCAATTAATTTCAAAGGTAAAATGGGAGATTATATTAGAAACAATAGTCCACCAAGATAACTAGGGGGGGTGAATCAGTTATTAAATAATTAAAACATTTATCAACCTTAAACAATCTTATCCATTCAACCAAAGTAGACAAAAACCATAATAAGATGCACATACACAATTACATGATATATGTTAACTAGAGAAACCCTTGATTAGAGGGAAAACCCTGGTGGTAATGATTTTCACAAGATGATGTACTAATATAAATATTCCTTGTTAGAGGATGGACCTTGTTAAGTGTCTATTACAAAATTTAGTACATATAAGTCCCTGTTAGGAGATTTTGAATCCTTTTTAGAAGATTCCAACCTTGTTAGGAGTTGTGCTAACCCTATTAGGAGTTGTAGAAGATAGAAGGATCCACTGTCCAACTGGCTTTTGGGGCAAGATCATTGAACTTACTGTCCAATTGATCTCTCAACTATTCCTTGTAGGATAATTGTATGTGCTATACTTTAACTTCTTTCCTCTATCCTATCAACCAGACCAATTAGTGTCTGACCTTTTAGACTAGGTCACAAACCTCAGAACCAAGTATCCAACCTCAAATCACACAATAAAACCTCAAAAATGTAGTTTCCTTCATCTTTTCTCTACTCTGCTTATCTTCACATTCTTCTCTTTTTGTTGCTTACAATAATTCACATTCCTCCATACATCCATCATACATGATAAAGGAAAATGTCCCTCCTTTATACCAAATCCATAAAAAAATTCCCTAAGTTGGCTATTACACCTTCTCAATTAATTATTATAGGACCACATTAAGAGCACATTACACTCGGTGACAACATTAATCTTTCACCTTGCAACTTAAATAAATTTTTGTACATGTAACATTATGATGATAAAGCTTAGCCATGTCATCACCAACATGTCTTCTTCACATCTTCAACTTTGAATTCTTAGAATAACAACTATGCTAAGAGATATAACAAGTTTACCAAAACATTCCTCTATAAACTCTATCTCAGAATAATTTTTACCAAAATTTGCATAACTCGTTCCAGACTTAATATCTTATTCTTTCAAGGTTAGCTATGTATACTAGACACATAGTATAATATCCCTTTAACCTCATTACTAAAAGTACTCAACGATCTGTCTGTACCAACTTGATTTTTACTACTATTCTTTTGTTAGATACCATAGGAAATTTCTATGTTGACATCAATGACAAATAGAGTCATGAATGTAACATATCATCATGATAATGATCTAATCATGTTTCTACAATAATTCCTTATAGGAATATCATCAACATTCATAGATCCAACAATCTCCCCCTTTGCCATTGATGGCAACATAATGAAAAAAATCTAGTTCCAAGAATACCAACTGCTCAAATCTGTTAATCTTTCTTTTCAAATCCTCTTCATCAATCATTCTCCCCATTGGTATACCTCAATTTGCTTTAAAATAAACTTTTTTTACATGTAATTTTCCTTTTGTTCTTCTTTCCAACTAATTTTCTAAACATGTTGTACTTTTTTTCATGCTCTCCAAACTATTTTTCCATGCTGTACTTATTTTTCATGCTATACTTCTCCCCCAAAACCATCAAACTTTGCAACAACTATTTCTAACTAGCTCAAGTGTAAAAAGACACTATTCAAAAACAACATCAAACAAGAGTCCTAGATGACTTTGTTGATCACAAATACTCCCCTATATAGGAAGCATCAACATTTAGTCCAAATAAACAATAGCGCTATGTTACACTGGACTGATGCACTCTTGCATCATCTAGTCTAATATAGGAAGGGGCATAACCCCTAGCATACCTCATAAATACTTAAAAGTCTCTTTGGGAAGAGGTATAGTGCAGATATTTGCAATGTGCTCTTTGGTGTTTACATACTCCAATCCAATTTTCTTTTCTACAACTTTCTCTCTCAACATGTGATACTTGATAAAAATGTGCTTGGTCTTAGAATGCAACACTAGACTCTTAGACATATTTACCATGCTTGTGTTGTCACAATGTATGACAACAGGTTCATTCTTATATCCTTCAACATCTACTTCATCCAAACAACTTGATTACAATTGTTTGCTATTGCAACATATTTTTCTTCTACTATACTTTGTGAGGTACAATCATACTTGTTATTTATCCAAGAAACAAATCTTCCTCCAAGAAAGAAGGCTCCACCACTAGTGTTCTTCTTTTCATCCATACTACCTACCCAATCAACATTAGTATAACCATATAGAGTGAAATCATTACATCTATCATACCACAGTCCAAATGATGGTGTTCCTTTTAGATATCTAAATATCCTTTTGATTGCTACATAATGTGCTTCTTTGGGATCAGCTTGGAGTATTGCAACAATTCCAACTACATTTGTTATATCTGGCCTTGCGTGAGTTGAATATTGCAATCCTTTAATTATAGATCTATAATTCTTTTGTTCAATAGTAGGTGTCTCATCCTTTTGTAGATAACTTGTGTCTAGTTACTATAGGTGTTCCAAAGTGTTTACATGTTTCAAAGCCAAACCTTTTCAGTAAATCTTTCAAATACCTAGTTTGAGAAATAAAGATTCCTTTTTTGTCCCACACAATTTGTAGTCCTAGATAATATTTTATTTCTCCTATCATGCTCATTTCAAATTCCTTCTTCATTTCTTCTAGAAACTTATCACTTTCACCATCATTTCCTCCAAATATAATATCATCAATAAATATTACCAAGATCATCAATCCATCATCAATTTCTTACCAATATAGATTACTATATGACATACCTTTGCTATATCCAATCTTTGTCACATGCTTGTCCAACCTTGCATACAAAGTTTTGGGTGCTTGCTTCAAGCCATACAATGCTTTCTTCAATCTGCATACTATGTCCTTGTCATCTATTAAAGGACAACCTCTAGGCTATTCTAGGTATACCTATTCTTCAAGTTATCCATTCAAAAATGCTGACTTGACATCCATCTAATATACTTTGAATTTCTTAAATGCTGCATATGCTAAGAATAACCTGACTGCTTCTATTCGTTCTACATGAGCTTAGGTTTCATCATAGTCTATTCCTTCTTGCTGAGAGTAACCTTTATATATGAATCTTGCCTTGTTCGTTACTAATTCACCTTGTTCATTCATCTTGTTTCTGAATAGCCATTTAGTTCTATCACATTCTTGTCTATTGGTCTAGGAACCAATTCCCATGTCTCATTCTTTACGATCTGATCCAATTCCTCTTTCATAGCTTGTTTCCAATAGTCATCTTTATATGCTTCATCTACATTCTTTGGTTCAACTTGAGATATTAAACATTGTTCTTTATTGATTCTTCTTCTTGTCATCACACCTTTATCTCTGCTTCCAATGATTTTCTTAGGTGGATGGTTCTTTTTCATACTCTTACCTAAAGTAGCAGTTATTATCTCAACTCTTAGGTCTATTGAAGACTTCAAGCTTTGTTCTTGCCTTAGCTCTCCTTCATTCTATAAATCATTGTTATTCTCAAAGAATACTTCACCATTACTCAGTTTAGTAACAATATCATCATCCAATTTGTAATAAACTAATCTTTCTTGTATTCTAAATTTCTCATCAACTCTTACATTTGCACTTTCGATAATAGTCTTAGTTGTTAGATTATAACATCTATAAGCCTTTCTTTTCAATGAATAACCAAGAAGCATACTTTCACCACTTGTAGTATCAAACTTACCAATATCATCATCTCTTTTGATATAACACTTATAGCCAAAAATTCTGAAATACTTAACTATAGGTGAGTGACCAAACCGTAGTTCATAAAGGGTCTTTTTTGTGTCTTTCGTAACTTGCACTCTGTTCATAGTTTAGACTACTATATTCACAACTTCTCTCCAAAAAATCTTGGATAAATCATTCTTATCTAATGTAGCTCTTATTGTTTCTATTACTGACCTATTTCTTCTTTCTACAATCCCATTACGCTTAGGAGTCATCAACTCAACTCTTTCTTCTGCTCTAGAATAAGATCTCTACTAAACAATTTGATTCAAGTTCTAGAAATCATTGGTAATGATAACTTCTATATTTTTGTGGTTTTCCTTTGGATCGAAAATAGTTAACAAAGCTATCTCTTCTAATACTTCCTCTTTCTTAACCATATTATCAATAAGCTCAGTGGTGCAAGTAGTATCTTGATCTTGCTTAGGAGAAGAGTTAAGACATAGTAGAATGAATGAGGAAGGGCATAGAGAATCAAAGGAACCATGAAATGGACTAGAGACATCATGAAAATAATTGGATTACATTGAGGGTTCTTGATATTGATCTTTCTTTATATTCTCTTCTTTATCATTTTTAGAGTCCTCTTGATATGAGGCCACTCCTGAGGAGAAGGAAGCATGTTTGAATTGTATGGAAGACTTTAGAATAGATAATGAAGGACTAGTTGAAGTAGGATTTATAGCAAATGAAGGCTTAGGCTCTTTAGGTTTAGCATTATTGAAAGTATTTGTAGCCAAGTGAATGTTAGCTTGAGTTTCTTTAAGAGGTAGCCCTTGAAGATAACTATAGAGAACTGCATGAAAATCATCAGGATCTTTGTTGGATGAAGGATTTGTGGAAGACTTGTGAGGCTCAGAAGCTTTAGGAGATGTATCATTATTGGAGGAAGTAGAAGATGGAAGGGGAGCATCAGAAGTGAAAGGTCCAACATTAACATGATCTTGCTCAAGAGTGTAATCTTTATTTTTAGCATGAGGGTTTTGAGAAGAGAAACTCTTATGGAATTGATGTTTTATTTCAGCTGAAAAAAATGCTTTCTCTTCTTCAAAAAATACAGATTTGTTATTTAGGTATTGTTCACAAAATTTATCAATGTTGTTTTCAAGATTCGAGTCATGAGGAAGAGGTAGGTGAAGACCTACATCAATGATATTTAGAAGAATCATCATAGACTTGGAATATGAAGAATGAGAATGATATTTAGAAGAATAATGATAAGACTTAGAAGATGAAGAATGTGAATGATATTTAGAAGAATTATGATAAGACTTAGAAGATGAAGAATCTGATTGATATTTAGAAGAATCATGATAAGACTTAGAAGATGAAGAATCTGAATGATATTTAGAAGAATCATCATAAGACTTAGAAGATGAAGAATGTGAATGATATTTAGAAAAATCATAGTGAGACTTGGAAGATAAGGAATATTTCAAAGAAGGATATTGTGATTTAATCTTGCACATGATCCTAGCAAAGGTGTTTGATTTATCCATTTTTTAAACCATTTTTGTCGCAATGTTAGTATCCATGTATCTATTGGAGAGACAACAATTTTCAAATTCAGCAAGAAGGTTAAGATCATCTTCTCTCAAGTGAGGGTCCATAGCAATATAGTTGAGATCCATGGTTTTAGAAGAAGAAGAATCAAGCATGGAAGAAGAGAAGGGATGAATAGAAGAAGGTAGACTATATGATAATAGGAGGAAAAGAATCAAGAAGACATGAAGAAGAGGAAGAATGGAAATGGAAGACTAGAAAGAGATGAAAGATGAAGACGAAAGAAGACCAAGAGTCATTTTGGAAAATTTGATACCATTTGAGTTCATTTGAATGTTGAGCAACATATAATAGCACTTGTAACCAACATGAAAGAAAAGGTACTAGTTGGTAGGATAACCCTAACAAACATTGGTAAAACTAGGATAGTAAAAGCACTAACTTGTCCAAAAGAGAAATGATAAGATAAAATATTGCAATAGGTGTAAACCAACGATACCATAGAAGTGCCCACAACTTTGGATAAATACCCTAGCACACATGGACCAGGAGGATGATTTACCCAAACTATAAATATTTAAAATTGATTTTTTATGATAGTGGATGGACAAGAGATTACTAAGACTCTCCAAGTGTAATATCAAAGGATTCAAAGATATATCTTTCTCAACAAGGAAAATCTCTAACTCACCAACTCCAAATAAGATCTCTTGTGAAATCAATGACTACTAATTCAAGAGGTCAAAGCACAATTACCTAAGGTGCAAAAAGGCTTCTAAAAATGGGGTAAGTAGCCTAATCAAAATAGGATCAACCTAGGGAGACTAGAAATAATGGGATAACAAAGTTATTTGATCGTAAAGTCTCAACTCAAGACCTTAGATTTTGTTTATTTTAAATGTCCAACTAGATGTATCAATATATTCTTAATTATGAACCAAGCATGCATGATAGAAATCAGGGATTTCAACCAAATGTCTTCAAACAATGAGCAAGGGACAAAGCAACCTTGCACATGAATCATAACAGTGTCATAATATCAATCTAATCTATAAAATCACTACCGTGTATGTTCTAAAAATGTTTTTCAATCATGCACATAGTCCTAGAAAAGAAAATTTAGTAGCACTATGGTTCTGAGTCATGTTCAACTCTACAACTTTTGCAATCTAGAGTGGGAAAAATCCAATTCCAGTGCACCAAGTTTTTGACATACTTTGAGAATTTAATCAATCAAAGATACTGAGGAGATCTGACAGCCCAACAAAAGACTACACCTGTGAGGATTTCCTCACAAGAAAATTTATATAGCGGTTGCTGCTACCACGTAAAAAATGGCTATTACCACTTGAGGTACTGTCAACATGGTTGACCCAATAAAGGGAATGTCCACTCTAGTTTAACCCTCTCTAATCAAAGTAGACTCACAAAGTTGTACCACATGGGGACTTGGTTTGGATTCAAGTGTTCCAAGCTTTTGATGTGCCCAAAAGGGAACAGAGCATACTCCTCTAACCTCTTCACCTTACCCAAACTAGCAAACAAGATTTTTTGACGCTAATTTGAAATTACCTCACCAAATTTTTGGAAAATCCAACAACAAACACCACCAATCTCAAAAGAGAGAAGACTAATGGATTTTGAGGACAAATCCAATCCGAATAGTAAGATAATAACAAATATCCTTCCCTACCTACAAGAGGATCTATTGTTAAGAGGAGCTTCACATGTAAAGAAAGCAAATGAAGCTCAGTCTCTCAAGATCTCTCAAATAGTGTTCATAGGACCTAATTACTATGTGAAACAAGAATGCGTGAAAGAAAATCTAGATTCAATTTTGAAGTCCCAATTGAAGTGTGAATCTATGAAAGCATGTAAAAACACTCAAGCCAAACACATGAGATGTTCATTTTAGTTCTAAATCTAAATGTTTTAGAGTTCAAATAAAACACCTAGTAATCCTTGCAATGCATCTTTTCTTTGTTGTACGTTTTATTTATGCTTGAACGCTCACTCGCAATGACCAAGGCCACAAACAAAACAAGCAAACACAAGATATGAAATATATGTCCAACTCATGCAAAACTAGGGTTAGCTCTAAAAATCTAAATTTTAAGATTCATAATAATCAGTAAGTAACCTAGACAAAAGCCCACATCATGCATTGATTCATTGTAAAAGTGAAATACAAACTATTCATTAAATGCCTTTTTTTTTTCAATTGATTTTTGACCTAGTCATAAAGATTGGATCTACATGATATGAATTCAAATCCAAAACTCAAAATACAGAAAAGTAACACCTATCAAAAATGAGACGGCTTTCCAAAAATGTAAGAAATTTGTGCCCTAGGGAGTCATTTTATCAAAACAAACCAAATTGTATAAATCAAATTATTGACCCCTAATATTACCTCTAAAATCAAAACACAAAGAACCAACTCTATTTAAAATTCAGAGAGCTTTTCGAAACTGTAAATTTTTCTAAAAAATATGTTGATTTACTCTTGAAAATGATTTTTTATGAAAAATCAAGGAAAGATCATAAAAAATCGAAGATGTTTCGAAAAACTATGAAAATTGGACCAAAGCTTTTTGGATATATCACCACCCTGCAAAAAATACTTCAGACCAAAATACCTAGCCATTTGAAAGATATCATCAAATCTTTCAAATCTGGGGTTTCTTTAGTCTACAAATAGATCTGCATAAAAACTAGCAAGAAAAGGTGGGTTGCCCCACGGTGGGTGCCAAAAAATGTATGCCTAAAATGTGGGCACACTACTATGGGTCATTATATCCAAGATTTCTCAAAAGTGAGCTCTCAAATGGTGATTCATAGCTCTCTATTCATGAAGTGCAAGGGTTTGCAATAGAGACCCTCAGTTTGACCTAGTTCATGCCCATACAAGTACACCATGAAATGAGAGATTCAAAAAGGAAAATCAAGAGTGCTAGTCTCCATGATCATCAAATATTTATGACAATGAAGATGCAAGCTAATCTAAATGATAACAATGCAAAAAAAAGCAAGATCTAATCTATGAAAGCAAGATCTAAACTATGAAAACAAATATAACTCTAAACTAATATGAAAATGCAATGATAAAAGCCCATGATGAAAGCCATGGGTGTAAGAGAGAATGAGACAAGAAGATAGAAGTTCTCCACAAAATCTTTAGTATTCAAAACTCCTTCAAAATTTGCTCTCCAATCCTACAACATAATAGTAGCATAATCATGGGTATCCAAAATGAGGAGAGGGCTCTCACTTATAAAGAAGATTCGATGATCTAGATTGAGAGGAAAAAAATTTAATCAAGGGTGGAGAAATAATGATCCATGTGAAATAAGATCCACCAATGAGAAAAGAGGATTGGTTGAGAAGAAAGTGGAAAGATAAGTCCCACTTAGAAATATGTGCATTTAAGTGTAGAGAAATTAAATAAATGAATTTATTTTATTTCCTTTTTCATCAAAAAGAGATATTTAAGTGGGATTTTCATTTAATTAAAAGGGAGAAAATTCTTTTAATTAAATAAGAGATATTTAATTAAATTAAAAGAGGTGTTTTTCTCTTAATTAATTAAATGTGGATGAATTATTTAATTATAAGAGAGGTTTTATTTTAATTAAATGGGGACTTATTTTATTTAATTAAAAGAGGAGATTTTATTTTAATTAAATAAGGCAGGATAAAATGATCAACCTTAGAAAAATAGAATAATTGAATTTGATCAAGGAAATTGATTTAAATTGATTTAATAAAATATTAACACCATTGATTTAGGAAATTTGATAAATTGATAAATTGAATAATGGGGGCCCATAGTCTAGGCGACCATTTTAGGATGCATACAGGAATTACAAAGGGAAAGAGAGTAACTTTTTGGGGCGAGGGGTGTGGGGGGGTGGGGTGGGGGTTGAATCAGGAGTATAAAATAGGACCCATAAAACTTTCACAGTTCATTCATCACATGTATTAATATATTGAAATAACATGTAAAGCATATGCATCTAAACCATGTAAACATGTAAGCAATCACATACATAACATCAAGTATGATTACCTAGAACCCTCCAAGTAAGAACATAAAACTAGGGTGGGGATGACATGCACAAATCTTCACTACTATAGTAATAAAGTGTATCTAATGAAGGTTACAATGATTTGACGATGAACCATGGTCTACCTTATGAAAGGTATGCCCTGTTAAAGGCTTATAAAGACTTTTAACTCTCACCTTGTTAAAGGATTTCAACACACTATTAGAAGTTGCCTAGTTAGAGAACTTTAACTTATAATTAAGCAAGGACCCTGTTGAAGGATTTCATATAGCTTGTTAGGACTACTCTATTAAGAGATTTAATTGAAATCACCTATTAAAATGTCTCAACATAGATCTTGCGATTGGCACTTGGTTACCTGATAACAGATCACCTCTACACATTGTCCAATTGATCCTTCATGATCAGATGTTTCCAATGCTGTATCCTTCTGTCTATCCTCTGTTGTTCTCTAACTATTTCTGCAATTCACTCTTTCTTCTAAGTCACCTTGAATTCTCTCCAAACTATCTTGTTTACTCAACCAATTCAATCATTCACCCCTTGTTAATTCACAGAGTTTAGGGCTTCATCCTCCTTAAGAAGACTTAGGTGGATTAGGGTTAGATGTGAATCTATGATAGAGGTTCATCCATTTTGTCACTTAAACCTTTCCATTTTCTGATTGGCTGCATGCAATTACATAGGGAATCCAAATATAGATTCATTCTTATCTCCAAAAGATCATAATCTATCCTTAAGTTGGCTCAAAAATGGGTTACATAGTTGTTTGTGCCATTACAAACAAATATGTCAAAATTTGTTCAATTGGCATATGAAGTCTCTGATGCTCGACATGCACTATTTTGTATATTGTGACTTGGTACCTGTATTACTCGGCATCTACTATTTACTTGGCTCCTGAATCACTCAGCATGGTTTATCTGCTTGGCACTTGAGTGACTTGGCACATGAGTGACTTGACAGTCATTGCAACTTAGCATGGTCTAAAATTTACATCTTGTGCTCAACATGTATACTAGTTTGGCATGAATTGAGTAAATGGCTTAAGTGTGTTGACACTCACTTGTCAAAACCAATATGAGATCAACAATCTCCCCTTTGAAATGAGTGTCAAAAACACTTGAATATACATAATCAACTTCAATCTTCTCAAACATAGCATATACATGACAAAACTTTCAAAACTTCAAAATTATGTAATAACCTATATACCTCAAAATTGATAACTCCCCCTGAGTTAATGTGTCTAATTTGTATCCAAAATCTATGCTCTCTTGGACTTCAATGCATTGTATCTGATACTCTTTTATCTGATATTTCTTTCTTAGCTGATATCTATATCTATTTTCTACTTTCTTCAATGATGTATCTCCCCCATTCTTTAGTCTTCCTCTATTTATATCTCCCCATTTCTTTATTCTTCCTCATTTATTTTTATATCTCCCCCTTTCTTTATTCTCCCCCTTTTTGACACTTATATCAAATGGGTTATACACTTATAATGTGTTTGTCCAAAAAGGATTTATGGACATCCATTCTGATCTTGAGGGTTGTATCACAGTTATCACATGCAACATCCAATGACTTGATTTGGATTGACCTCTCAGCAACAAGGTGCACTAGGCCATTTAAAGTAGAAAGATTGGGGTCTTTCTTTAGTAGAGTCTCAACATAACCTAGCTCCTTGTGCACTATTTCCATGTGTGGGGTAAGGGATTCCTATATACACATTAATTTGGCTCTTATGCTAGCCTTATCTACTATTAGTATAGCTAATTGACTTTGTGTTTGAAGAAATGTTCTAAAATGCTTCTCAGTTTGAGCTAGGTTTTGAGGTATATTAGTACCTGATATGTTGAGGTTTCTCTCCAGACTCAAAATATGACTCCTAGTCTCTTGAGTGAAGAGTGTAGCATCACATAGCTTTGTGTACAATGAGAATATGTTCTCAAGTACTTTCTTCACCTCTTCAACTTTAGTTTCCAATGCAACTTGAGTTAGTGCTATCTCAGTAGATATTTTCTCATTCACCTTTGCTTGAAACTTCTTCTCAAACCATTCTAAAAGTTTTTCAGTTGTATCAAGGTCTTCATTACTAACCTTTTCCACTATATTTGATAATTTTTCTATTAGCGGCTTGGTCTCTTTAGGAGTTGGCAAGTTGAATACATCTAAAAAGATGTCATTAATATCTTGGAGTGCTTGTTTCTGCCTATGTTCTCTCCTAAGCATTTCTTAATGCTTTATGTTTTCTAAGTCCTGTTGCAAAATGCCTATTTGCTCAAATGTCATAGTGTCATAGTCAAATTTTAGAATTAAAATTACTTTATTGAGACTTATGTCTCCATACTAAATTACCTTATCAACCTTTGATGAGCTAGGGCTTGGCACTAAGATTTTTAATGGAATGTCTTCCTTGCTTGGCTTCTGACCAACCTATGTAGAAGGAGTGCTAGTTGCTGGTAGAGTTACCACTACTTGGATGGCTTCTTGTTCCTTCACCTTAGGTGTTAACTCATGCTCTTTAGGATTTCCCTGATCTATTACTAAGACTTGAACAACACCTTGTTATTGTTATTTAGGTACAGATGAATCTATCTATCCTATTTTCTATTGTTGACCTATAGTTGTATATTTTTCTTCTCAATAGTGTCAAATTTAACACTTGTATCAACTTTAGTAGATGTATATACTATTGTTTCAATCAAAGGTTTTACATTTGTAACTGAAGGGATGATAGAAGATTGTTCTTGTTTATTCACCTTTTCCCTCATGACTTCAATTATTTATTTCCTTTTGCAATTCTTCTACACTAACAAAAATTGGATTTTCACAGAGTTTAGCTTGGAGTCTAGATTGGTCTAGAATCTTCTTCAAGTCTTCTACAATAAGTGGATTGATGTTCTAAGCTAAAGTATCAGAAACATCCTTAACACTTATAATCTAAGTTGTTACACTTGTGTCATGAGGGGGATTGACACTTGGAATTTGTGTGTGCTACACACTCTGTTCATGTTGTTGTTGCTCAGCTGTTGCCTTCTCATCATCTTTCTTATTTGTGTCTCCCTTGACTATATCATCTTTCTTATCATAATTTTCCTTATCATCATTATTTTCATCATCCTTATCATCAAGTTTACCCTCTAAAGGGCCAGCTTGTTCTTGCTTCATAGTGGTCAAGCCATAGATAAGTTTCCATATTTGGGTTGATTTCTTGACCACATCTTCAATGTTATTTTGAAGAATGCTAAAGGCTCTATATTTAGGTGTGAACCTAACTATATATCTCATGAAAACCTTAGCAATATCTCCCTTTTTCAACTTTGGCATCACTTGAGCTAATGTTGTTTCCCTCATTTCTTTTTCCAAATTCCATCAATAATTTTATTTTTTTCTCAACAATATCATATAAACCTTTGGGCATAGAGTTGGCAAACTCTAGTGGAGTGTTCTTAAACTTTGATGTCATGGCATATAATACCTCTTCCACTTGGTTTTTGTCTTATTTTCCCTATTTATGAAAATAAATATGTTTTAAACTAGATAAACCAGCATTGCTTTTGATATTTTCACATAAATTTTCAAGATCAAATAGGGGATTGTGACTTACCACTTTTATTGGTTATTTTCATCTGATTCTATCCTTTCTTCATTAGAATATGGTTTTTGCACATACTTTCTTTTTTGCCTTTTCTATTTTTGGCCACCTTGCTCTATTTTCTTGGTCTTTTCCTTGGCCTTTTGAGTTGTAGCACGTGTGCTGGCTCTAGTGGTAGGAATAGTGGGCTTGACTTGGCTAGGTTTGACAATTTTCTTTGCTTTTTCCATTGGCTATGCTTTAGCCTACCTTTTCCTTGGCTTGGTAGGAGTAGGTGATTCCTCAATTTCTTCTCCCTTGACACCTTTAGTTTCCTCCTCTTTCTTATCTTCTCCCATGCCTTGGGTCAGAACTAGAGGTTCTTGTGCTTGTTTTTCCTCTTCATCCTCTTCTTCTTCTTCCTCTTCTACACCTTCTGCAAATTTGGCTTTTAGTTTCCTCACTATCTTATCTTTCTTCTCAATGGCTAATGCAATTTTCAATTGTTTGATTTTACCATCTCATAGTTGCCAGATATCTTTGTTATTTTATATTTCCTCTACTAGTAGTGCAATGGTGGCTATTGAGGCTTCATCAACATTAATTTCATACCCAAGTGGTCTTAACCATCTTACCCTTGGTGTGGTAGCTTGCACAAAAGTGTAATTAGAATTAGTAAGAAAGCATATGTCATTATAGTGTTGTTCAACCAAAGGAACTAGTATCCTCATTCTTTCTTTCATTTAGTTCTTAAAATATTCAAAGTAAATTTTCATCAAGGTTTCAAAGCTTTCTCCCATTAGCTCAATGAACTCATCAATCTGCATTGCAATTGATCTATTTTTTTTGCACCCTACTATACCAAAAGAGGGAAATGTATTTTGTATATAAAAGAATATGTAAACTAGTATTGAACCAAACTTTCATTGAGCACTCTTGGTTTTTTTGATAGCTTCAAGATTCTCCATCAGTTGTTTTCATTGTAGCTTTGCCATATCATATGTATGATCTTTCTTTACAATCTTGTAACCAACATCCATATCTATGTAGGGTACACTATTCAATTTGTTGGATTGATAGAATTTTTGTGAAATTAACCTTACAAAAAAGTTCATGCCTCTCTTATTCCTTTTTTCTCCAGTGTTTTTCTCAATTACTTCCTTGGAGTCACTTTTGAGTGTCTTTGGCTGATCTAGGGTTGGGTAGCCTGTTACCCTATGAATTATTCTCTTGGTTATTTTGATTGGTCCTAATTCTATCCATAAAGAATCATCATGAATTTAGCTTAGTACAATTCTTATATACTTAGTTTCAAACACACTCAAAAAATCTAGCGCTGATGTCAAACCCTTTTTCTCAACTATTCTATATTCCTCCTTCAAAACGCCATTTTTACACAATCTATTATATGCATCTCTAATCTCCATGTCTCCTATACTTCCTCACATCTTGCACCATAATTATGTTTGGTGCGATCGTTGAAAATGCACCAAAAGGATCTTGTTTATAGGCCATGTCAGGAATGGCTTTAAATACGGGTTGCTTAACTTCATTATTGATAAGCTAAATATTCAAAACTTCCTTCCCTTGAAATTTTTTCAAACTAGATGCCATTTTGTCAAACTAGGGTTTATGGAAAAGTAAACTATGTAGCTTGACCTATGATAACTTGTGAAATCTAAGAAAATAATGTGTGATCGTTGCTAAAATATCTACAAATGCTTTGGATAGGTTTCTGAATTACTTTCTACTATGCTTGCTCTTGCTCAAATTTGAAATGATGAATAATGAGTGAAAATTGGTCATATAACCTTTGAAAAAATTACATTTAATGTTGAGTGCTTAACACAGCTATAAGCTCGACATCAACTAATTTTAGAATCACTAGGCATCCATTAGATGTTTCCACCACTCAGAAGCTACTATGAGTTTAACATCAACTAGATAGTTTGGTAGCCCAACATCATTTACCATTCCACTCAACATTCATGGGAGACATTTCATTTTTGGTAACAACATGAAAAAATTAAAGATTTAACTTAAATTTTCAACAACATCTTGCATCTTTATTCATGCTAATGTAGTCTTTTAAGTACTATCTCATTTGGAACTAATGTATGACATAATACTTGAATATCAATCCCACATACCTATTGATTGCCTAGTTTTATGAGGTGTGATCACTTGACCCATTGGGTGAAGTGATCCCTTATCCATTTGATGTGCTATAAAAAAATTTCTTTTCCCATGTCTTGTTCATCTCATCTCTGACGTGTTTGGCATCTTCCTCGCCTTTTCCTTTATCAAATTCACAACTTGGCACCTTTGACTTAGTTGGATAGTGCTTACTAATGTGACTAGTCTTCAAATAGCTAAAACATGTAGTTTGACTTAACCACCTTTTGTAGTTACCACTGAAGTGTGTCCTAATACAATTCTCAAGAACATGTCTGTATTCTTGACTATGATGACAACTATATCTTATATTATAATCCCAATTATAAAAGTTCCCATTATTTCTTACCTTTTTTGGCTTGTTTGATGACCACATGGATTTGGATCTGCATTCAAAAGCTCTATGTCCATACTTTTGATAGTTGTAGTAATATCCTTCAAATCTTTGTTTATGCATGGTCTTGGTTCTGCATTCATGTGCACAATGACCTTGTTTGTTGCACTTATGACAATGAGTCATGTTCTTAGACATGAAATTTTGATTTTTATTCTTACTCCTACGCACATTAGTAGTATGTCCTTTCTTACCACAATTATGTCAATTAGGTTTGGAGTTCTTACCTTTGATGTTCCTTTCTTTAGCAACTTTGGATGATTCTCCTTCTTTAGTGCTTGTGTAGCCCAATCCTGATGTATCCTTGTTGAGTCTGGGGGATCTTAGTAATTTCTCAAAGTATTTGATGGCTTCATATGGCTTTTTGAGGCTTTCAAAAAATTCCTTTTCTCTTTTCAAGCCACTCTACAATTGTTCATTTTGCAATTTCAATGTAGTTATCTCAATGTCCTTGATATTTAGTTCATAGTTGGAATTCATCATTTAAATTAGAGTATCCAATTACATATTGGAGGTCTTGATTAACTCTATTGACTTCTCTTCCAATATATTTACCAGAATTCTTCTATCTTCTTCAACCATGGCTTTTCCTTCTATAGATTTCTTCTTTTGTTCTCTCACCTCACATAGTAGTATACCTTGTGATTCTTTCTCTAACTTGAGATTTTTGATTTCCTCAGCTTGGACTCTATTATTTTCCATTAGATCTACAACTAGGACCCATAAAAATTTCACCATTCATTCATCACATGCATTAATATACTGAAATAACATAGTTTTTTGTGCCATTACAAACAAATATGTCAAAACTGAGTCACTCGGCATATGAATTCTTTGATGCTCAGAATGCACTATTCTATATATTGTGAATTGACACCTACATTACTTAGTATGCACTATTTACTTGGCTTCTGAATCACTCGACATGGTTTATCTGCTCGACACTTGAATGACTCAACACATGAGTGACTTGACACTAATTACAACTTGGCATTGTCTAATATTTACATGTTGTGCTCAGCATGTATTACTAGTTCCACATGAACTGAGTAAATGGCTTAAGTGTGTTGACACTCACTTGTCAAAACCAATATGAGATTAACATCTCAAACTACAAAAAATTCTCCCAGTAGTTGCAGAAATAGTAAATAAGGAAAACTCATTATCAATATCACAAAAAATATTTTTGCTATGCATAAGAACCCCACAATTCATGTGGAAATGAATGTATAGTCCCTTCAAAAGTAATCATAGCCCACAACTCACCAATCCTATGGTAAAGTAATAAGGAAAAATAATCCTATGGTATGTTACTCTCAAGACAATGGTCAAATTTGGTTCGGGGGCATATATAATTGGATTTATCTTATGCAACAATTCCTATAAATGGTAAGGATATGAGAATTGATAAAGAACCTAGATTTGAATATATAATCAAAAATTTCTACCTTGACATAAAAATAATTTTTTATCAAATGAATATAGAAAATTTTAAAATAAATGTTAATAAACCTATCCAGAATATAGGGCATTCTAGCAATCTTAAGTTGCAAAAAAATGAAGGAATATGGCATTTGCATTTTAACAAAGAATGCAGTAAGGAGGGAAATAAAACTAGAATAATCTTAATGTCCCCTTCAGGTAAAATCCTCAAGTACATGTTCTTGCTTAACTTTGAATATACCGATTAATGTTGTTGAATATGAAGCATTAATTTTAGGAGTTAACATTGCAAAACATCATAAAATTTAATTTCTATCAGTATTTGGTGACTATGAGCTAATTTCTATTGGTGTCTCTAAATATCTTAGTCTATTAGTGTCAAAAACTTAGAGATTTATAAGGCAGAGTCAACTAGTCATCATTATGACTGTGCTACTCTATATAGGCTGAGTCATGTACAACAATAAGTATGTACTGAGCTTTATAGGAGCCAAGTAAGTGTATGGTCACCAATTATTTACTATACAAGTTAAGCTCAACATTGACTGAGCAGTTTTAAGTATACATGTGTCGAGTTACATAGCATGTGGCAAGCACAATACAGATTCAGAAACATCTATGCTGACTATCATAAAATAGAAAAAGATGAGAAATGCAAAGTTTACATGAAACTTACGAATAAAATGAATTGTGAGGAAAATCATTTTCAAGTTGACATGGAAGGAACATTTAATATTTGTAGAGGTTGTTATAGAGAGTTTTATGCATTAATGACATGGATTACAAATTCCTATGTTTTGTGATCAAAAATTTAAATGGAGAGGCTAATTATGGAAGCATCCAAAAAAATCTTTATAGAACTCTTTAAATAGAGGAGATCTTAACCTAGATCATGTGGCATGGAGATGAGAAGAGAGAGTGTGTGTGAACAAGGAGTAATATGTGAATAGAAAAGTGAGATCGAGATAAGATCAAAAGTCAATCAAAGTGTTTTGTTATCTCTTAACAAAATAAGTAACCTAATTAGAGTAATGAAGGGGAAGAAAAGTATTATCAGATTAGAAGAGAGGATGAATTAGCAAGGAGAAGACTCAAAATTAGCTTATAAAGCATATTGAGAGTCAGTTATTGAATCAATTCTAACCAACTCAAATTAGGGTAAATCTCTTAACAAAGTAGTCTTAATACATCTTTGTAAATCTCCTAATTGAGTCTTTACTTTATTGTAAGTGTTAAATCCTTTAACAAGGTAGGACTTAGCAGTCTCATAAGATTTTAATAGGGTAGACCCCTCATAGGGTAGATCATATTTATGATCAAACATTGTAACCCTGATAGCTTAACTTTATTATTGTAGTAGTGAAGATTTGTGGATGTAATCCCCACCCTAGTTTTACCTTCACCTTGAAGGGTTTTAGGGTAAAAAAATTATGTTATGTGTTAAATTTTCTTTCATGTGATAGATCATATTTACATGTACAAAAAGTTTATTATTACAAGTTTTACATCCACAAGTTAACTAGTGAATGTGTGAATGAAAAGTGCTTAAGATTTTGATTCACCCCTCTTCTCTCAGTATCTTTTTATCATTTTTATACTTCCATCAATAAATAATTGGTATAAGAGCACTGGTTCTATGATAGAAGCTTAATTAGTTCAAGATTAGATCTTGGAGATGGAGGCTTTTAAACTAGACAAGGCTATTAATAATCAGGTGATTGACATCCAACTCATACTACAGAAACTTGAGAAAGCAAGACAAGATCTAAAGGAATCCATAAAAAGGAGAAAGGAATTGCTAATCCTGATAAAATTTTTTTCTTATGAAGAAGTTGAGACTAAAGGATTGTTTGAATCATTTAATCTAAATGGAAAAGCATATATAGATCTACTTGATAAGAACAAACTCTTGAATGAAGAAATAAGAGGACTGAAAAGAGAACATGAAATCCAACTAGTAAGATTATGTGAAGTGAATGAAAAAAGAAGAAAGTTGAAGAGGAAAAGACAATGGTGGAGGAAGACAAAAGAGTAATGGCTACCAGACTTGAAAAAATGATATTAGATGTGCAAAATCTCACAAACACACAAATAGACATTATGAATCAACCGATGCTTGCAAATCAAGAATTGAAACACAAGGATGTGAAAATTGCAAATCTCAAATCGCAAGACATACTGAAAAATGAACTAAAAACTATGGAATAATCTATGGAGAGATTAAACAAACCTAAAGAGACAATGAAGTACTTTGAAGAACTTATGAATTCATCTAGCAATTTTGATGGGTCAAGATATTCATCCACTAAGCAAGGTGAATCATCTAGGAATGGAGAGCTAAGAAACACATAGCCAAAGGACAAACCAACATGCTATCATTGTGGAAAACTTGGTCATATTGCAAACATTTGTCAAAGAAAACATGGTATGAAAAATTATAAACCTAAGTTTACTGGTTACTATTTTTATTGCAAGAAACAAGGACATCAAATACATGAGTGTAGGTCAAGAATGAGGAATGCATCTACTACAGCTAGATTTTAAGGATATTGCTATAATTGTCAGAAGTATGGGCATAGAGAATATGGATGCGAATCTCAAACAAAACCTTATTAGACAAATTGGAGGAAGAGTTATGCACCTAACAATACATGTTCCAAATGTCATAAGTTTGGATATCTAAGAAAGAATTATAGAACTGAAGTACATTCAATAAATCAAACAAGAGACAAAGGTATAGGTAAATTAGACATTGAGAAAACTAAGTAGGAAATGAATAAAAAATGGAAAAAGAGAGAAGAAGATTGAAATAGTGGAGTAAATGGAGCTGAGGTCACCCAATTCAATGGAGACGGTGATCGTGTCATCTCAAACTAAGCAAGGAAGGTTTGTATGGAATTGTATATTTAATTGATATATCAAACATCAGTTCCTTACATGTAATGTGCCAAAGTTAATATTTTCATATATGCAGATGCATAAGAATAGATTTATGGAAGGTTGCTAAACATTAGTAAAATTGTCTATGTTGATTGAGCATTGCAACATAGACCAAGCACTTCAAAAGTGATATGGAAGAGACTGAGTTATAAAGAAAAGACCTAGTTCAAAGGTGCCAAAGTCAACCAAGACAATTGGCTTCCACCTATATGAGTACAAAACATTAATGGAGACCCTAATTTGATCAAAATAAGGTATATATCAAAATTTAAAGGCATTTACTCATACCTTGCATAAAGATTTCAAGAGCACAGAGTAATTTTGCAATTTGAGCGACTAGAAAAAGATTTCAAGAGAGATTTAGATGAAAACCTAAACAAGTGAAGATCTGAACCATGCCAAGTAATTCAAAGGGGAAAAAATATTCTTCAAACCCTAATAGAGGATATGAAAACTTCATCTACTATTGAAATGAGCCAAGAGGTTAGTAAAATTAAACTAGTGAAGAGTGATGCTTGTCCTCCAAAGTTCCATGCTATTCTAGAAATTGCAATGAAAGGAGATTCAATGGGCACACTATCCTCGATACTACCCAAAGTTATTATGATCCATGATGTTAGGAGCTATTATATGTGTAAGATTGGAGAATTAGGAGACTATGAGATCAGAGAAGCATTTGAGAAGTTGTCAAATGGAGGAATCTTGAAGGATGAACTTAAAGTTATTGAAAGGAAAGGGTTAACTCATGCCCTAGAATTCTCCAACAATTTCAAGATTGAATGGATTAAGGTTTCTTTGAGAAGAATCCATGATATGAAGTATTGGTTAGAGAATGGAAGGAAAGAGTGTTGGAATGGATGAGATCTATCCATTACAAAATTTTCTAATCCACTAATCGAATTTGATGTGAGGATTATAGCTCACAAATTTTATTAGTCAAATAGACTGAACAATGTGCCGTGTATTACAATGGATCAAGCAAGGAATATAGTGATGAAAGATTATGAATATGATCTTATTGAGCTGCTAAGACTGCAACTAATAGAGGATTTTTCATCTATAATAAAAAAAAAAGAATTCAATATGTAAGTTTGTATTCCTAATTGTATGTATTTTCTTTTATATCTAGAAGTATTTTCCTAGTGTTGGTGATGTTTTTTAGGAACATAGCAAACTAGTGAGAAGACAAATAAATGAATACATTTCTCAATTAGGAGAAAATTTTGAGAATTTCATGGATGCTTTCTTTGAAGAATTTAAGAAAAGAATTAAAATGAGGATGGGGATACCTAAGGAATTAGTCACAAGGTGTAATGACATTTGTTTTGCTGTAGATAAAAAATACACATTTCTGTAGGTAGTAACACCCAGGAAGGCTTGGCTATAAATTTTTGATTATGGAATTGATAGTAATTTAGTGAGTGTAATCATTGTAGTACTACTAAATGATGAGATAGACACCAAAATTGTACCTTTTGGGAAATATGAGGAAGCTAAGGCTAGAGTAACTATAAATATCAAGACAACTTCTAAAGAAAAGAAAAGGAAAATAATGATTGAAGACTTAGAAGCAAAATTGGACACATTAGGCAAGGGAAAGGAACCATTACATTTAACACAAGGTCTTTGCAAGGACAAAGAAAAAGATAGTTGCGATAAGGAAGAGGAAGAAGAAAAAAGTGACAAGGGTAAAACCCTAGTTATTGTCACTCCACCAAGAAATAAGGATTCAGGAAGCAAGAAGAAGCCAATAGTGATACCCCTCTATCCTCCACCACCAAATAAGCCAAGAACTAGGGAAATTTCTAGTGCCAAGCAGGCTACAAAACTAAGAGTAGTAGAGACTATAGGGCCTAGTGCCCCTAAACCTAAGAGAAGGAGATTAGTTAGAGGACCACCCAAAGGGAAATCTTTTGAAGAGATATGTGTAGATGTAAGAAGATCTTTAGGGTTATTCAACTTTAGATTTTTAAATTATGATACATTGGATAATGTTGATAGAAACAAAATTGAGGAGGCTAATGGTAGATATGATTTATAATCATAAGATACGCCTTAGTGAAATTAAGAAGAAGATACCTAAAGACTTATATGAGAGATTAGAAAGAAGATGACTGTTGGAATTATGATATATTTGTCATCAGTGTAAACACTTATTCAATTCTAAATGCTTATATAGCTCATCACTTAGTCTATAGTGTGGTTAGCTTATAAGTTCAGTAGGTAAACAGTTCTCACCGAGCATTCCAGAGGATACCGAGTGAATGAGAAGTTCAACAGTGTTTATCGAGTGAAAAAGGTAAACAAAGGACTCAGTGTTTACAAAGTGAAAATGGTAAACAAAGGACTTAGTGTTTATCAAGTTAAAAAGGTAAAAGAAGGACTCAGTGTTCACTGAGCAAAGCAAGGTAAACAGAGAAGTTAGTTTCTACCAAGTGACACTATATCTACCGATTCACCAATTGTTACCAAGTTCCAAGCAATGTTGTGTGGCTAGTATGAACCGAGCCTCTACTCCTACAGAGTGCATGATGATGCCAAGAAATGTAGTGGATGCTGAGTATCAGAAGGTCACTGAGTCAGCTTGAGGAACCCGAGTTTTCTACTATCTGGCCTATTGGAAATGAGAATAGAGTAACTGAGAGGGGGAGGGGGGTGAATCAGTTACTACAAAAACTTTCCACAGTCCCTAAGATGTCTGAATATACCCTTGATCTAATTAATAAATATTGAATCTTGATAATGCAGCAAATGATAAATATTAAGAACTGATATGATATCATGCACAAAGTAATTTAGCAATTAAGAACACAAGAGACACTAGATTTAATGTGGAAACCCAATATGGAAAAAACCACCAATGTAACTTTTTCACTCTTCTGAAGTGAGCCTTGTTAGGAGCCAACCCTATTAAAGGTTACAAAAACACACTGTTAGGTGTGACCCTGTTAAAGGATTTAATCACCCTATTAGGAGTAGCCTTCCTAGAGGTCTTTAGAACAATTCAACTGAACTGTCACCTTGTTAGAGGATTTATTGAATGGCTATTAAACCAACTCTGTTAAGAGATTTTGAATATACTATTACAATGGTTAGAAAGTAACAATGAAATGACCTGATATAATGTGCAACTTATCTTTGCTGATTGCAGATCTCTGTTATGCTTGACTGGATCCTTACTGATCAAATACAACTTTGCAGCTCCTTTAACACATCTGATCCTTTATCAGACTTTTCTCAACATTCACCTCTTCATACTATAATTCACATTCATAACCTTTTGAATATTCACACACTTTAATCCATAACTTGAATGACCATATGTACCTTTCAGATTATCTAAGTTGGCTTGAATTACTAACTAAAACAAATAATTACAATAGTTGGCTAAAAGTAATTAATTTGCACATCCTAATACTGGCCGACCCTGCATGGAAAACTTTGTTTAGAAAATAATTCCTGTGTTAACTGACTGAACTCGGTGTATACAGTGAACTTAGTGACAATCCTTCAGTTGCCGAGAGAACTCGGTACGTACTGAGTTTCCTGAGATAACCGAGTAAGCTCGATGGAAACTACCCTTTGGAGACGGAGTGAAGCTTAGTTAACCCTGACTTTTCCATAATTCATTTGATGACTGAGTGAGCTCGGTGGAAACTAACCTTTGGAGATCAAGTGAAGCTCAATTAACATTGACTTTTCCATAATTCATTTGATGACCAAGTGAGCTCGGTGGAAACTAACCTTTGGAGACCGAGTGAAGCTCAATTAACATTGGATTTTCACATTTCTTTCGTTGATCAAGTTAGCTCAGTTAACACTATCTTTCATATTTCCTTCGATGATCGAGTGAGCTCGGTTGGCACTGTAAATTGCATTGTAGACTGTCTAAGCTCGGTGAACTTAAGACTAATGACTGATATGACATTTGTGTGACATCAAGGACAACATTATCCAACATGGCCAACTCAGTAATATTTTATTCACTTGTGTTTTGGCCGACCTTGCAATTGTAAATAATGGAATGGTATATATGTAGTGTATGATATCATTTGTAGTATGGTAAAAAAAAAAAGGGGCATGGAAATTAAAGAGATTGATGTTTGCATGTAAAGAAGGTATTGAAAATTAGCTTCAAAGTAAAAGGAATACAACAAGGTCAACATAGGAGAAGAAAAGTTATATCTATCACATCAGGTGATCAATGTAAAATGGATCTTATCAGAAAATAGTTGTAAGTAGATCCACTGCTTCATCCTAATAGGTGAATTAGTTTATAAATCCTTTAATAGGGTAGACTTAACAGTCTTTTTGTAAATCTCCTAATAGAGTGCATACTTAACTGTATGTTTGGAAATCCTCTAACAAGGTGCATCTAGCAGTCCTACTTGCTCCTAACAGGGCAAATCACCAGAAGTGATCCTTGTAAGCCTTAACAGGCCAACTTTATGCTACAGTATTGAAGTTTTGTGGGCATCATCCCCACCCCAATTTTACTTTCTATTTGGAAGGTTTTTGGGTCACCAAATATCTATGTACATGTGTAATGAATGTCTAATCTTTCATTTATGCAGTAGATTAGATGAATGAATGATGAATGGTTAAACTGCTGAATTGTTCAAAAGTTTTATAAGTTACTGATTCACCCCTCCCCTCTTAGTGATCTATCTTATCCTGAATATTTTTGACAATTGGTATCAGAGCTTTGTGGTTCTTAGGATAAAGTTTGACAGCTTGAGAAAAGATCAAGGATAATGGAGATATTCAGACTTGAAAAATCTATGTAAAATGAAAAGCTAGATCTTGAAGTGGCCATGGTTCAACTCAAAGAAGCAAAGGAACATCTTTCTCAATCTCTAAAAAGAAGGAAGGAACTTGCAAGACAAATGAATGATCATTAGTATGTTGAAGAAAATATTGAAGACCTTTTACCATTAAGCAATTCAAATGAAGCTAATTAAGCAATCAAGGAACTCCTAGCAAAGAATGGTTCTCTGCAGGAAGAAGTAAGAAAGATTACAAGAGAACAAGAAATCCAATCCATAAGGCTATGTGAAGTTTTGGAAAAAAGAAACAAGGTAAATGAAGACTTAGAGGCAAGAAATATTCAATCCCTTCAGCATGAAGATCTTGTAGGTCAACTATCTAATCCAAATGAAGAAATTTTGAATCTAAGATCTAAGAATGAAAGTTTGAGAAATGATTTAATGACTAAAAGACAAGTCAATGCAAGCTTACAAAGTGATCTAAAATCTGAAAGAAAAATCAATGAAAGTTTGGAAAATGACTTAATCACTAAAAGACAAGTCAATGAAAGAATGATGAAATCTCAAACAGACATGAACCAATTGAATCAACAAAATGAGCAGAATCTTCATAGACAAAAAGGTAAAATTGGTCTTGGATACAAGGAAGAAGGTGAATCCTCCAAACAAGGTACCCAAAGGAATCAAAGACCCACTTGCAATTACTGTGGCAAGATAGGTCATACATCAAACAAATTTTGGAGTAATCGAAAGGCAAAATTCAATGGTAAATGCTTCAACTGCAATCAACATGGTCACAAAGCTAATGAATGCAAAGAGCAACCAAAATTTGAAGGCAAATGTCACAAATGCAAGAAAAAAGTTCACAAGGCATTTGAATGCAAATAAAAAACATTCAATCTAGCAGAACAAATTATCAAAGCAAAATTTGGTTGGGACTACAATACTTGGTGCAGGTGTCATTATTATGGAGAATATGGACATGTTGGCATAAACTATTCAAGGCATCACTTGAGGAAAAGAGACACAATAGTAAGATGTTATACATGTACAAAACTTGGTCATATAGCTAAAAATTGCATGAATATTGGAAGAACTGAAGATGAAAGGAAAGCTAAAGCTGAAAAATTCGAAAACAAATGAGACAATAGTGGATTGCAAAATCTACTGAGCAAGACAGTTCAAGTAATGGCAATATCTCTCATGAAGTGGGTGACTCCATCATTTCTAATTAGATTCATAAAGAATCTAGAACTGTATCATCAAGCTATATCTAGAATAGTTCCAAATACAAGTAAGCAAATAGATTGAATCAGTATTCCAGATACACATAGATCAAAAAGGTATCTTTTGTCGAGTTAAATCTATCGAGGAAAGTCGGTTGAAGACCTTACCGAGCTAGGTTGGGAGTAACTAAAAGTTTTGTTTGACTATCAAGTTGCAAGTTTCTACTTAGTAAATCATGGACAAACTAGCAAGCACTATGTCATCATAGTTACATTCGTACCGAGCATTAATGATAATATTTTTGTCAAAAAGGGTAGAATTCGATTTCATTCTTCATCGCAAATTCAGAGCAAAGAAATTTCTAGTGAATCTAGAGTGAATTCCAAGTGATTTCAAGCAATTTTCAAGCGGAGAATTTGTTCAAGATTTTCTTATACTTACCGAGTAGCTATGGCATCCACAAGCACCGGCAGCACCAAGGTGAAGAGGGGTTTAGAAATGCTAGTAAAGGGTACATAATGGAATGTGCCCCAATTCAAAATTGTTCTGGCTGTTGCAAAATCACTCGACCCAAATGGAGCTCAATCATGAATACCACCTAAGGTACTTCTTATCAATGATATTCTTACTAATTTCAAATGTTCTATTCAAGAAATTGGAAACCTAGAAATGGACAATACCCTAGGTGAAATGAGTGTAAATGGCTCTCTAAAACTCGAATTCAAGCATCTTGAAACCAAAGGCTTGACTCATATCTCTCATATGCCTAGAAAATTTCAAACCAAATGGATTAGGTATATTTTCAGTCGGGTGCATAATGCGATATTATGGTTAGAGCAGCTAGTGTTAATCACAAAGAAGATGATTCACAAAATCACGGGTCTCTCTATGCTCAGAAAAGCTAAAGCCACCAAAACTCTAGGTCGAGAGGAGTTACATAAGAAAACCCTAGCCAAATGGGATGATAGAGGTTTAAAGGTCAACACTATATCAGATGTCAAACTAAGATTTGGCATTCATGTAATTTCCCACAAAATCTATAGCTCTAGTCAACTGAATAGTGTACCTTGCGAAGTTGTGGGTTTAGCCTTAAAAATTGTAAAGAAAAACCTTGAATTTGATCTATCGCAAGTATTGTTGAGACAATTGAATAAAACTATGGATAGTATAAGGAATTCCAAGAATAACCCTTGTAAATTTGGTTCTCTATTGATATGTTTATTTTTGTACGTTCAAAAATTCTTTCCATCTAAAGGAATTGTCGTATGGAGAAAAGACATTCCAATTTTGTATCAGATAAATGAGTTTGCAGCAGAGACGGGTGAAAATTTTGACAAAGTCATGGATAACTATTTTTAAGACTTCAAGAAAAGAATGAATAACAAGTTTTGAATTCCTCCAAAACTAGTTGAAGATTACAGAGATGATGTATGCTTTATGGTTGACTATGACAAGGTATACATTCAGGCAGTTAGACCCCGAGTTACATGGGTGAAACCTCTTCCTATGAGGTAAATATTGATGAAGCTAGAGACATCATATAAGCGCTGGTAAATGAGCCAGTAGACCCAAGGCAACCAATTTTTGAAACTTATGATGAAGCAAAGGCCAGAATTGAGGTTAAAATCAAGCTACCACAGGCCATAAGCAAAGACAAGAGGAAGATAGCCAAATTAAAAACTGCTACCGGCCCTCTTATGCTAACAAAAGGAAAAGGTGAGGACAAAGGAGATGATGAAGAAGGAGGAGAAGAAAAAAAAGAAGAACAAGAATCTAAAGAAGAACCATCAAAGAAGAAAGGTAAGGTAATCATTACCAAACCTAAGAAGAAGCCTACTGTAGTATTCACCAAAAGGACTAGAAAAGGCAAGAAGGAACCTATACTGGTTAGGCCTACACCCACATTCGAGGAAAGGCTTAAAAAATTGGAAGAAGGAGCAAGAATCAAAAATTTCAAGGCATTGAAATTTGAAACTAGAATAGATGCTAAGAAAATGCAGATTGAGGAACTGGTACTCTCCAAGATGGGTAAATGGAAATACTCCTCGGACTAGCTTGCCTCCCAAATCTCAAAAGAAATACTGGAGAGATTGCAATAGAGATGGGAGTCAGCCACCCAAACAGTAAAAGACATATATGAGCAATCTCTGAAGAATCTCAGACCAAGTCTCACTGGAGCAAAAATAAAGACTGAAATGAAAAATCATGGAGGTAAAATAATGATCAGATTTCACACCTATTTGATTTTAATAAAAGACATTGAGCATGTTGTAAATGATGCAATGAACATTTGGAAAAATATCTATCATTTGCATAAGCCCAGTGAAGACCCAGTAGAAATCAAGGATGTTGATAGCAATGACAGTGATGATCATGGCACTCGATCCATCATAGTCTCACCAGGAGAGCTGCATGCATTAATGGAAGAAGATAAGGAGGAAGAAGCTGAAGAGGAAAATAAGGAGGAAGACGTTCCAGTAAAAATTGCAGTAGCAGTTATTGCATCCCTTCCTCACTCTCTACCTAAAACTATGACATCATCAAGGTTGGAGTTAGCTTCGATAGGTTTGATAGCATCTACATCAGATTTATCATCTGCACTTGCCACATCATAGCTCTAGGTATCATCAATGGAAGTGTCTACCACTTCATCTACCAAGCTACAACCCTCTTCTTCAGCTATCGAGCAAGCCTCCTCAGCTCCATCATCTTCAGTTGATATAATAGTAAGTTCCACAATTTTTTTTAGTTTGAATTTGTTCTACAATTTTGTCAGCATTATCTGCATCAGCTTCAAATCCATTTAGTTATGATACTATATTACCGAGTGTATCATCATTTTTGGGAAGTATTCTAGTTTTTAATCCGGTAATACTTCTATTGGCACTCAATCCTCAAGTCCTATCCCAATTTTTACTACTAGTCCTTCCATATCCACTATTGTGTCTATTGCTAAGGTCAAACCAATCATCACAAAAGTGAAGCAAAAGCATCCATTAAGACTTTTGATCACTAGAAAGGAAATTCCATAAGATATTGACTTAGATATAGAGATAGCGATTCCAAAGATTGACTATGAAAATGCTACCATTGAAGAGATGAGGTTTTCTAGTCAACTAATAGAGATGAAGGCTACACAAAAGTAGTTAAGGTCTGAAAGGGATAAGGAGTACAGAATAATTGAGAACGCCAAAAATATAATTATAGATGCTATAGGTGTTGAATTAGATTCTACTCAACACATTTTGATTTGGTTAGAAGAGGCTGTAAATAAATTCAATGAGGACACCTCTGGTCAAGAAAAATTGATTGAACAAGGTGCTTGAGCACATTGCTCAGCACATTGCAATAAAACAAGAAGAATTGTCCACAATTTTGGCCAATCTTGAAAGTTCCTTTAAAAATGTAACTTCACTTTTTGCCAAACTTTGTGATGTTACCGAGTACACCAATTAGATTAAAGAAAAATTGAATAAAATTATGAGGATATGAAGGTCAGTACCCAAATGCTGCAACTTGACCCCAATTCAAGTTCATCCCATCATCTCAAAATCAAATTTTTGTCAAAAAGCAGGTAGAATTGTTGAGAGAGGAAGCAAGGATTAGATCTACCTTGTTTGACATTCAGAATACGATCCTTCTTGTCATGGACACAATGCAAAAACACATCGTCTACTCCAAAGCATTGATCCATGACAACAATTTTTTAGTTGCAGATCATATGATTGAACTTTCAGCTGAAGTTCAAATAGCACTCTCCACCTACAAAATTTTGCAAGAAAATTGGGATAAGACTTTGGCTCTTATTCTCAAGGTACATTCTGACTTTATCTCCCATTTTAGTGTCTCTCTGTAAAATACATATTGTGTAATTTGGCATTATTGTCAAAAAGGGGGAGATATATGTAAATAAGAAAGCCATGTGTAAAGATAGAGATATTTGTAAATAATCTATGCATATTGTATGGGGGAGATATATGTAAATCAGTATGTCAAATTTTGCACATAAGTTTTGGCTCATAAGTGTTTTTGTCACTAATTCCAAAGGGGGAGATTGTTGAAATTATGATATATTTTTCATTAGTGCAAACACTTATTCAATTCTGAATGCTTATCTAGGTCATCACTTAGTCTACAGTGTATACCAAGAATTCAGTGGTTACCTTATAAGTTCAGCAGGTAAATAGTTCTCACCAAGAATTCTAGAGGATACCGAGTGAATGAGAAGTTCAAAAATGTTTACTGAGTGAAAAAGGTAAATGAAGGACTTAGTGTTCACCAAGAAAAGTAAGGTAAATGAAGAAGTTAGTTTCTACCGAGTGACACTATATCTACCAAGTCACCAATGGTTATCGAGTTCCAACCAATGTTGTGTGGCTAGTATGAACTGATCCTCTACTCCTACCGAGTGCATGATGATGCTGAGAAATGTAGTGGATGCTGAGTATCAGAAGGTCACCAAGTCAGCTTGAGGAACCCAAGTTTTTTACTATCTGGTCGACTCAGTAATGTTTTGTTCACTTGTGTTTTGGCCGACCTTGTAATTGTAAATATTGGAATGGTATATATGTAATGTATGATATCATTTGTAGTATGGTAAAAAAAAAATGGGGCATGGAAATTAAAGAGATTGATGTTCGCATGTCAAGAAGGTATTGAAAATCAGTAGCAAAGTAAAAGCAATACAACAAGGTCAACATAGGAGTAGGAAAGTTATATCTATCACATCAGGTGATTAATGCAAAATGGATCTTATCAGAAAATAGTTGTAAGCAGATCTACTACTTCATCCTAATAGGTGAATCAGTTTATAAATCCTTTAATAGGGTAGACTTAACAGTCTTTTTGTAAATCTCCTAACAGAGTGCATACTTCACTGTATGTTTGGAAATCCTCTAACAAGGTGGCTCGAGCAGTCCTACTTGTTCCTAATAGGGAAGATTGGTAGAAGTGATCATTGTAAGCCTTAACAGGCCAACTTTATGCTACAGTATTGAAGTTTTGTGGGCATCATCCCGCTCGAGTTTTACTTTCTATTTGGAAGGTTTCTAGGTCACCAAATCTCTGTCTACATGTGCAATGAATGTTTAATCTTTCATTTATGCAGTAGATTAGATGAATGAATGATGAATCGTTAAATTTGCAAATTATTCAAAAGTTTTATAAGTTATTGATTCACCCCTCCCGTCTTAGTAACCTATCTTATCTTGAATATTTCCAATAGATGACAACATGCAAAAGAAGAAGAAGAGAAAAAGATAAGGACTAACACTTTAGTTAGAGTTATACCTAATCTATCCCATGATCAATAGAAAATATTTTTGGTAAAGTACAAGTGAAGATTTGTTCCTAAGTATAGAATGTTTTTGATCTTATAGAATAAAATGGAAGTTGTAGAAAAATAGCATGACTTTCTTTAGAAAAGCATTTTTGAGCTATCAACCAAGAGAGTAGAGACAAAGAAAGAAAATGTAAATAACATTGATGATTACAATAGTGGAGAAGGTTCAGGTGTTCTAAGTCCACAAGGAAACATATCACTAGTACATGATGACACCCTTAACACTCTAGAGGCCAAGAAATCAAGGCTCATAGATATAGAGACAAGAATTGAGGTAAAATATATAAGTGTATACAATCAAACTATTTTAGCACCTCACATTGAGGAAAATAAATAAATAAGTAGAGTTGAATAAAGTGCAACTATTTTTGTCTCGAGCACTAAAGTACTAGCACAATCAAGTGTTGAAACTCCCTCACCCACTCCCAAAGAAGTGTTCAATAGCAATACTCCTTTGTTGAGTAGAAGGCGAAGATCAATAAAGGACACTTCAATAGATATTGAAGTTAGTCTAGAAATAATTGAGATGCCATTATTAGATTTGGAAAATCTCATCATGGAACAAAAAATTTTGTTACAAGAGATTTTGGAAAAAAAGAAAAGGCAAGAATAGTTAAAGAGAGAACATAAGCAAAAGAAGGTACTTTATGATGTGAAAAATATTTTTGTTGATGCTCTTGATATTCAAAATTTTGATGGGGAAGCCCTAATTGTTACTTAGCTTGTAAATATTGTTCAACAAGTCAATGTTGGTAATATGGAATCAAATGAAAAATTGATGGATTGATAAGCTAGAAGATTCGAGAATAAGTTTGTGGAAAAAGTTTCTATAACCATTGTTGAGTGGAAAGTGCAATTGCAAGAGAGAATAAAAGTTGTGATAGAACTTATATAGAAAGTACAACATTTTTACAACATTTTGTCATACATGCCATGATTCACTAATGATCTCGAAGCATAAATAAACTAGATTCAAGCTGAGGTGAAGAGATCCAACAATATTATTTCATAGTTAGTAGGATCTAATATTTATCATTAAAATAATTTACTAAATTCTCAAGGCACATTGGCCGAGTTTTAGATGATGGACAACAACATGCAATCTAAATTGATCTCTATTCAAGTAATGTTGATACCTCATTTGGAGGTGACATAGAGGGAAATGCAATCATCCCAAGATCTTATCAAACAAGATCACAATCCTTTAGTGGTTGACAACTTAATTGATTTAGCTACAAGATTATAATTGCAGAATCACATTTAGAGGCAACAAGGACCACATGGGATCACACACTGTCCATGATTACACAAGTTCATAAGACATCCTTTGATAAATATGGTTTTCTTCCATTCATTCAACCCTAAAAATTGTGAAATAAGTGTTCAAAAACAAGGAGGAAAAGGATTTGTTAATGGGAAAATAAAGAGGGAAATAGTTTTTTTATCATATATTCATTCTAAATTATTTATTCATTTTTGGCATAAGTCATAAGACTTAAGGGGAGCTCTTATATCATATTGTATTTGTAATGATGTAAATATGATAATTTTTTTTCCACTAATGTCAAAGGGGAAGATTGTTGGTATCTCTAACTATTATTTTCAATTAGTGTCAAACACATAGTAATTTACAAGGCAGAGTCAAATGGTCATCAGTATGACCAATCTACTCTATATAGGCTAATTCATGTACATAAGTAAGTTTGTATCAAGATTTATGGGATTTGAGTAAGTGCATTGTCATTGTGTGTTTTCTATACAAGACAAGCTCAATATCAATCAAGCAATTTCAAGCACAAAAGTACCGAGTTACATAAAAATTTTCAAGCATAATATAGACCGAGCAACATCAATGATAAGTATCAGAAAATAGTAAAGGACAAGCAATATAGAGTTACCATGAAAGTTAGGAATAGAATAGACATTGAGGTAAACCATTTTCAAGATGAAATGGAAGGAACATTTAATAGTTGTAGAGGTTGTTACAAAAAGTTTTATGCATCAATGATGTGGATTATAGATCCCTATGTTTTGTGATCAACAATTCAGATGGAGAGGCTAATTATGGAAGCATCTAGAAAAATCTTTATAAAACTCTTTAAATATAGGAGATATTAACCTAGATCATGTGGCATGGATATGAGAAGAGTGTGTGTGCAAAAAAGGAGTAATATGTGAATAATAAAGAGAAAGATCGAGATCAGATTAGAAGTTAGTGAAAGTGTTCTATTATCTCTTAACATAGTAAGTGACCTAATCAAAGTAGTGAAGGGGAAGAAAAGTATTATTAGATCAAAACAGAGGATCACTTTGCAAGGAGAATAGTCAAAAACATATTACAAAGCATATAGAGAGTCAAGTACTGAATTAGTTCTAACCAACTTGAATTAGGGAAAATCTCTTAACCAAGTGGTCTTAACAGATCTTTGTAAATCTCCTAATAGAGTCCTTACTTTATTGTAAGTGTTCAATCCTCTAACAAGGTGAGACTATTAGTATGAATGCTAATGATACTATAATGGGGGAGTATCCTAAATGTTGGAGAGTATTGATATGTTGTATTCATGACTGTATTTGTTATTGATGTCAACATAATAGTAATTCTGTTAAGAATGGAAGAATAACAATTAGTAATATTATGATGTGTAGAAGCTAGGAAGTTTTAGATGATGCATAGTGGAGGACATGTTCCTGAGGTTGTCCCAATGATGTGGTTAAGATGACTAAGTCTGAAAAAATGGTGTATGAAAATTACATTTTATTTTCTTGAAGCAGTACAAAAATAGAGCATTAGAAAATAAAGTTATAATGATCTATCACTATCTTTTATTTGAGATATAATGTAGAGATGCATAGTCACATAGTGATAGAGGATAGTCATATGATGATGCCAATGTGTGTGCAAGATGTGGTTTCACACATGTGAAGTTTTGTATAGACTATGAGTCAACTGTTGCAAATATAAGAGGAGTAACTGAGAGTGAAGGGGTGAATTAGTCACTACTAAAATAAATCCCATATCCCTTAGATGTTAGTACAAAAATACAAAAAAAAAAGTAAATATAGCTAATGCTTGGGAAACACACATAAAATGTTGTAGCTCGGTAATTACTAAATGTGCTATGTAAATCCTTAACATATAAACTTTAGATGTTATAGGTGATTACCATTTAGTTGCAAACACACAAAAGACAATAGCATGAAAAAAATTGACACTAGAATTTAACATGGAAACCCAATTTGGGAAAAACCACCTATTGCAACTAGTTACTATTTTCACTCTTTTGAAGTGAGCCATGTTAAGAGCCAATCTTGTTAAAGGTTACAAAACACATTATTAGGTGTGACCATATTAAATGATTTAATCACCCTGTTAGGAGTGGCCTTGTTAGAGGTCTCGAGACAATTCAATGGAACTACCACCTTGTTAGAGGATTTTTATATAACTATTAAGCTAACTCTATTAAGAGATTTAAATCATTGCTACAATAGTTAGAAAGAAATAATGAGATGACCTAATTTGAATGCAACTGAATTGTTAATTATAGATCTCTATTATGGCTTTTACTTGATCCTTCTTGATTGAATATAACTTTTCTACTCCATAAGGATATTCTACTTATCCTTTAAATTTTCTTCCTCTTCTCATCATTAAATCTTCAATCACATCTTCACACTAGCACATCCATATACTACAAATTGACCTTATACTTATATCCTTCATACTGTCAAGTCAGCTCAAATACAACTTAGAATAATTAATATTCATCACATTAGTAAGCTAGAATCAATAGATAAATCAATTAAGCTTAGTATGAAAAAGTAAGAAAATCCTTCGTTAGCCAACCCAGCTTGGTAGAAACTAACTCAAAAACAATTTCTTGTGTTAACCAACAAAAGCTTTGCTAACACTTAAAACTTTTTAAAATCCTTTAGCAACCGAGTGAGCTCAGTTAGCACTGGTTCCATCAAACATTCCTTCATTAACTGAGTGAGGGTTTGCCTTACTAAAGGCTTACAAGGATTGTTAGATCCTACCTTGTTAAAGAATTCTAACACTATCGAAAGTGTACCTGGCTAAAGGATTTACAAAACATTCACTTGGAATGTCACCCTATTAAAGGCTTTATACAATGACTGTTAAACCAACCTACCTCCATAGGATTTCATTTTGCTAACATAATTGTTAGAAAGTATAGTAGAATGTTTAACCTGATTACTTGCAATCTACTATTGCTGATTTTTGATCCTTGTTTTGTCCAATCTGATCCTCACTAATCTAGTATAAAAATGTTGTAACCTTGATCCTTTTTTCTGATAACTAATTCTTCAATTCTGTCATTCTTCTAAGTCACCTTCAACTTGATCAATTCACCCCTTTCACTTCCTTCAAATGTTTTCTAGCATTATCTCCTTTGCATGCATTCTATTGTGCACACATTGTAAACTATGGGGTTTCATCTCCTTAAAAAGTTTTCATCACTTAGGGCTAGGTATGAATCTACGATTGAGTTTCATCTAACTTTCTCACTTAAATATTTCTATTTTTTTGATTGGTTGCATAGGGAATCCAAATATATTTGATCTTATCTTTAATCCTTCAAGATTTATCCATATGTAAGCTCAAAAATGGTTTACATGTTAGTTTGTGAGGGCATAAACTCTTATGCTGATTTTTTGTTGCTCGACACTCGCTGATTACTGATTCTTAACACATACTAAATTCTATCTTGCTTGGCACTTTAACTTGCTTGACATCATCTATTTGCTCAACATCTGAATGACTTGGCACTTGTTGAATTTCTAGCTCGACACATATTGCAACTCAACATCTATACTATACTCGAAATATACTTGGAAAATTTCTTAACTGTGTTGACACACAATTGTCAAAACTAATATGAGATTAACAATCTCCCTCATTGACATGAGTGTCAAAAACACTTAACTATACATGATGAAACTAATCTCCTTAAGTATAATATACATTCTGTTCAGCATATATACAAAACTTCAAAATTGTTCAAAATTTTGTGAAGGACTATATACCTCAATTTTTTTTTTGTATATCCCCCTAAGTTAATGTGCCATATCATTTTATCCAAAATCTCTCTGAGTAGATTGATTTTCCTTTGCTAATTCTCCTTGTCTTTATTCTGAATATTTTATCACTCCTTCTTTCATTTTAGCTCCCCCTTTCACATGTTTCCCCTTGTAGATTAAGTGTCCTTATAGCTTTTTGATTTTTCTCCCCCTTTTTCAATATGTCCCCCTTTTTGACACTTATGTCAAAGGGTCTATACACTAACTAAATATTTTTCCAAGAAGGTCTGGTTCATTTCCATTACAATTCTCAAAGCAACATCCCAATTTTGTATTGCAACTTCTAGGGATTTGATTTGTATAGCTATCTCTATTGCAAGGTGAACTAAACCATCTAATGTCGAACTATTTGCATGTTTCTTTATCACATTTTTTCCATAGGCTAGTTCTTTTTGTATAATTTTCATGTGAGGGTTTAGGGTGGATTGATTATGAAATAATTTGGCTCTTGTGTTAGCCTCTTCTGCTATCAATACATCTAGTTCGTTTTGTGTGTGAAGCATTGTGTTAAAGTGCTTCTCACTTTGAGATAGATCTTTTGGTAGTTGCATGCTAGATATCTTCAAGTTCCTTTCAAGCTCATTATTCTCTAGCTAGTTTTGTATGTGAAAATTGATGGATCACACAACTTTGTGTACAATGAGAATATGTTCTCAAGTACTTTTTTCACCTTTTCAATTTTCTTAGCCAACTCTTCCTATGAAAGTGCTATCTCACTATATATTCTTTCATTCACCTTTTCTTGAAACTTCTTTTTGACCATTCCATGAGTTTTGCATTAGTATCATGGTCTTCACTTTGCACTTGGTCCACTATTTTTGAAAGTTGCTCCATAATGGGTTTTTTTTTCATCAGGTGCGTACAAGCTAAATCCATCTAAAAAGATGTTCTTTATTTTAATTAGTGCTTGCCTCTATTTATACTCATTTATGAGTATCTCATACTTCTTCTTTCTCTCTATTGCCTCTTGCACTTCATTTATATGATCAATATTCATGGTTACGTAGTCATACTTAGTAATGAATATTTCTTCATCTAATGTAGGGTCTCCATAGTGAAGTACTCTTGCAGGAGTCCCAGTGGTTGGTAGATTAACCAAAGTTTAAATTGCTTCTTGCTCCTTTTCTTTTGGGGTCTCCTTCTCCTCCTCCGATCTTCCTTGGTCAATTACTATTGTTTGTGGTGGTACATCTTGTACTTGTGTAGTAGGAACAAAAGTATTTACCTATCCTATTTTGTCCTTTGCTACCTCCTCAACAATTTTAGTGACTTTATTTATGGAATCAACCTTAGATGATGCATCTTATGAAGCTTTCTCTTTAGGTTGTTCACCTGTAGTAGTAGGGATGATAGAATATGTTTCTTGTGTTTCCATCTTATCCCTAGTTAGGTTAGCTACTACATTTTGTAACTCATCTACACTAACCAGCACTAGATTAATGCATAATTGAGCTTGTAGAGTCAATTGGTCAAGGATCTCCTTGAGACCCTTTGCAGTCAATGGGTTTATGTTTAGACTAGAGTTGTTAGGAACATCCTTCAATTTTCATGTATTTGTAGGTGTGGATGTGTCATGTGGAGGACTTGGAGGTGGCAATTGTGTGTCTTGCCCACTCTATTCTGTTTGTTGCTCTTTAGCAGTAGCCATATCATCTTTTTGAGTTTCCTTCTCCACTATATCATCTATCTTTTATTTTTCACCTTCACCTTCCTTTTCATTGTCATCTTCTTCTCCATTGTCTCTCCCCTTAAAGGGATCTTCCTCTCCTTCTTTGACAGTCGTTAGGCCATAAATTAATCTCTACATTTGAGTGGACTTTTTGACAACATTTTCAATATTATTCTAAAGAATGCTAAAAGCTCTATATTTGCGTGAAAATTTTCTCCCATGCTTCTTATTGGCCTTGGTTATTTTCCATTTTGTGAGCTTAGGCACTACTCAAGCCAATGTTGATTCTCTTATTTCTTTCTTCATATTAAGGCAATAATGCCATTTATTTTCAACAATAGAATATAACTCTTTGGGCATTGAATTGTCAAGTTCAAGTGGGGTGTTCTTGAACTTTTCCATCATGGTGTAGACTGACTCTTCAGCCATGTTTTTCTCCTCTACTTAACTTATTAAAATCAATGATCTTTAAGCCAGTTAATTCTACATTATCTCTAATATTATCACATATATTTTCTAAATCAAACTTGATGGTGTGACTTACCACTCTAAATTGGCTTGTGTCTTGTGACTCTATTCTTTCTTTATTTGAGTTAGGTTAAGCAACATATTTTCTTCTCAACTCCTTCTTTATTGGACCTTGTTGCTCAGTAGCCTTCTTCTTCTTTTGCTCCTTAGCCTTTTTAGTTGTGGCTCTTGTACTTGCCCTTGTAGTAGTCTTAGCTGGAATTGGTTTAGTAGTTTTCTTACCCTTGGGCTATGTTATAGGATAGTTCTGAGCTTTTCTCTTCTTTGGCTCTATCTTGGTAGGTGCTTCATCAGCTTGCTCTTCATCCTTGGCACCTTCTTCCTCTTCAACATCTTCTCCCATGCCTTGTGTCAAGGTAAGTGGCTCTTGGCCCTATTTTTCTTATTCTTCTTCTTCTTCATCTTCTTCTTCACCTTCTGTTGTCCCTTCTCCAAATTTTTCCTTAAGATTTTTGACCAATTTGTCCTTTTTCTTTAGAGTTGAAGTATTTTTCAACTCCATCTCCAACTTAGACTTTACAACTTCAAAAGTGCCACAAGGTTTTACACTTTTATCAATGTCTTCTACAAGTAATGCTATGATTGCTACTAAGGCCTCATCTATGTTGATCTCATATCCAAGTGGCCTTATCCATCTTACCCTTGGTACTACTACTTGGATATAAGTGTAGCCAATGTCAACTAAGAAAAAAATGTCATTCATGTGCTGATCCACAAGAGAAACTATAATCCTTAGTCTTTGCTTCATGGACTTCTTAAAGTTCTCAAAGTAGCTTTTCATTAAGGTTTTAAAATTGGCTCCCATCTACTCTATGTACTCATTTACTTGTACTACTATAGACCTATTGATCTTCCAACTTATCTTACCAAAAGAGGGAAATTCATTCTAAACATAGAAAAATATGCATATCAAAATTGATCCAAAATTACACTGAGCACTCTTAGATCTCCTTATTGCTCCAAAATTGTCCATAATCTGCTACAGTTGTAGCTCTGCTAGATCATATGTATGATCCTTCTTGAAAAGTTTGTATCCCATATCAACTACAATGCATGGTACACTATTCAGTTGACTTGATTGGTAGAATTTATGGGATATGACCCTAACAGCAAATTCTACAAGTGGATCTTTAATTGTGTCAATTGTCATGCCCCTTTTTTTCCACTTTACTCCATTGTTCTTCTCAATGGCTTCTTTTGAATTACTCCTTAGGGTCTTTTTCCATTCTAAGGTTGGGTAACTTGTCACCCTATGTATGATTCTCTTTGACAACTTAATAGGTCCACCCTCCAACCATAGGAATCCATCATGAAGCTGGCTCAAAACTATTCTTATCCACTCCATCTTGAAAATTGCAAGGAAATCAAGGGCATGGGTTAAGCCCTTCCTTTCAACAATATGAAATTATTCCTTTAATACCCCATTCTCACAAAGTTTATCATAGGCTTGCTGAATCTCCATGTCACCAGTTACTCCAACTTTATAGTTATGATACTTTCTAACATCTTACGCCATAACAACCTTAGGTGGAATAATAGATAAAGCAATAGTAAGGTCATTTTTGTAAACCACTTTAAGAATTGGTCTAAAATCTAGTTTTTTAACTTCATTACTGACTAGTTGAACCTCAAACAGTTCCTTCTCCTTGGGATTCCTAGAGCTAGATGCAACTCCTAAAAACTAGGGTTTCAAGATGTAAAAATTGCATAATTGCATAGCTCGGCACTTGAGTGAATACCTTGAATCGATGATATCACTTTGAATCTCTATTGAAATCTGCTTGAATTCTTTTTCCTTTCTTGAAATCACTTCTATTCTCTTCTTACTCTCACTTTGTGTTTGTAGTGATTAAAAATGATCAAAAAATTGACTTTATACCCTTCATTGCATAACATTTAATACTTAGTGCATATACAACTATCCACTCGGCTCCTTATGCAATTTCTATTTCACTCAGCTTCCATTGATTTTTCAATATTTGATATCCAGTGGAGTTTCTCTTACTTGGCCTCAATAAAAATTTCCCTTTACTTAGTAACCATTACTAACTCAGCTCTTACTAACTTTGGCAGACAACTTGACATATACTAGGATTTTTCTTGGCATTTAAAAGAAACATTCCTTATTCGGTGACAATGTGAAAACTTTAAAGATTTAAGCTTGCATCTTTATTCATGCTGATCTATTTAGTACTGACTTATTCTAGAAACTGATGTATGATAAAGCATTAAAATATCAATCCCTCATACCTTATTTTGCTTAATTTGATGAAGCATGACCACTTGATCCTTTAGGTGAAGTGATGCCTTCATTTGATGTGCTGTATCCATCTTTCTTCTTCCATGTCTTATTCATCTCTCCTCTAGTGTGCTCAACATCTACCTTTCCTTTTCCCTTGTTTGACTCTGAGTTAGGTGCCTTTAATCTTGTTGGGCAGTGCCTGCTAATATGACCAGTCTTCAAACAACTAAAAAGCATGTAGTTTGGCTTAACCATCCACTATAGCTTCCACTAAAATGTTTTCTTATGCAATTTTTAGGGATGTGTCCATGCTCTTGACAATAATGATAGCAATGTTTTGTGTTGTAGTCCCAATTATAGGAATTTTCATGGCTATTTCCCTTGTTTGATGACCATGTGGTCTTGGATCTACCTTCAAAGGCTTTGTGTCCAAACTTCTGACAATTGTAGTAGTGTCCTTCGAATCTTGGTGCATGCATAGTCCTGGTTTTGCATTCATGTGCTTGATGATGTTGTTTGTTGCACTTGTAACAATGGATCATTTTCTTTGGCTTGGCATTTTGACTACCATTCTTGTTCCTACAAACATTATCTATATGTCCTTTCTTACCACAAAAATGACAAGTGGGTTTGGAGTTCTTATCTTTGTCATTCCTTTGTTCAGTAGTCTTGGATGACTCTCCTTCTTCAGTGCTTGTGTAGCCCAAACTGTATTTATCTTTACTAGATCTTGGGGATTTCAATAATTTCTCAAAGTACTTGATGGCTTCATTTGCCTTACTGAAGATTTTAGAAAACTCCTTCTCTCTTTATAGGTTATTCTATAGTTGCTTATTTTGTAACTTCAATTAGTTATCTCAATATCCTTAACATTCAACTCATGATGGGCATTCATCATTTGGCTCAAGGTATCCAATTGCATGTTTGAGATCCTAGACAACTTTGCTGATTTTTATTCCAATCTATTTGAAAATTTTCTTTTGTCTTCTTTAATCATGACCTTATCCTCAATGGCTTTCTTCTTTTGTTTTGATCTCTTCAACTTGTGCTTTGTTCTTGTCCATGAGATCTATAATTGCTGCACCAAAATCACATGAGTTACCATCTGCAAATAACTTTTTGGTGTCAATCTTCTTGTATTGGGTGTCATTCACAGCTATGGAAATCTCTTTCCTTCTTTTTAGTGAGTTTGTCAAAGCATTTATTGCTTTATCCAATTGTTGCAGTAAGGGGTGTATCTCAATCTCTTGATTCTCAATGCTCTTTCCCAACTTGTAGACTTCCATCTTAAGATCTCTCCAAACTATAAGGCTTATCCTGATGAGAACTTAGCTCTGATACCAATTTTTGGGACTTACAAGTGGAAAGTATACTTGTGAGAGGTGGGGGTGAATTAGAAGTACTAAACTAACCAATAAAACTTTTAACTTAAAAACATTGCATGCATAAACACATAGAAATAACATGTAAAGCAAATGCATCCACATAACACTAGATATGATTACTACTAAACCATCCAATGAGATGGTAAAACTAGGGTAGGGATGACACCCACAACTCTTCACTACTATAGCAATAAAGTTCACCTGTGAAGGTTACATATTTTGACCATTCTAATGATTTTCTCTATAAAAGGCCTGCTGTATTAAAGGCTTACAAATTTTTTTAGATCCTACTGTATTAAAGGATTTTAACACTTATTAAAAGTGTACCTGGCTAAAGGATTTACAAAACATTCACTTGGAATGTCACCCTATTAAAGGATTTATACAATGGCTATTAAACCACCCTATCTCCATAGGATTTCATTCTACTAGTACATTTGTTAGAAAGTATAGTAGAATGTTTGACATGATTACTTGCAACCTACTATTGCTGATCTCAGATCCTTGTTCTATCCAATCTAGTCCTCATTGATCTGGAATAAAAATGATGTAACCTTGATCCTTTGTTCTAATAACTAATTCTGCAATTCTATCCTTCTTCTAGGTCACGTTCAACTTGATCAACTCAACCCTTTCACTTCCTTCAAATCTTTGCTAGCATTATCTCCTTCGCATGCATTTTCTTTCACACATACTATAAATTATGGGGTTTTGTCTCCTTAAAAAGATTTCATGACTTAGGGTTAGGTATGAATCTATGATTGAGATTGATCTAACTTTCGTACTCAAATCTTTCTATTTTTCTGATTGGTAGCATGTTGATTACATAGGGAATCTAAATAGATTCAATCTTATCTTTAATCCTTGAAGATTTATCCATATGTTAGCTCAAAAATGGTTTACATATTAGTTTGTGAGGACACAAACTCTTATGCTGATTTTGTGTTGCTCAACACTTGCTAAGTACTAATGCTCAACACATACTAAATTCTGTCTTTGTCGATACTTGAACTTTCTTGACATCATCTATTTTCTCGATATCTAAATGAATCAGCACTTGTTGAATTTTTGGCTTGTTAGATATTTAACTTGGCATCTATACTATACTCAACATCAACTTAGAAAGTTTGTTAAGTGTGTTGCTAGTCAATTGTGAAAACCAATCTGACATCAACACTACCTTTTGAACTAAGCAACCATAGGAATGCTTGGTAGACACAAAAAATTGTCTTCACTGTCTGGGTGAGCTTGACATATACTAACTTATAATGATATGAAATTTTTGTAATATCAAAGACAATACACAATTAATAAATTGTATCCAACAATCCCTCTCGTTGAAATTGATGGCAACACAACATGTCATAGCATAATGAAATTTTGGATTTGTTCTTGAGAACTCCCTTTGTTAGTATGAGCTCTTTCTTTCACTCGATTCTTCCACTGCCTACAAAATATTCTACCATGTTCATTCACGGAAGTTTCTCCCTCTTACAAAAAACTTCTCCTTCTTCAGATAAATTTTTTTTTTAGTTTCTTACTTTATTCTAGTTCCAAAAATTTCTCAAAGATATGACAATAAACTTCTCCATCTTTGACAACACATCCCAAATACAACAACTCTGTTAATACCAATGTACCTTAAGTACTAATTCTTTTGCAATATGCCCTAGCCAATTCTACACCAACTTATTGATCTTGAACTTAGCTCTTGTTGATGCATCAGTAAACTTTATTTAGTGGGCTTTAGATATCAAAATGACCCCTATCTTACCTCTTAGATATCAAAATTCATCCTTAGGTAATGGCTTGGTGAATATGTCTACAATCTTTTCCTTTATATTGACATATTCTAATCTAACTTCTTTTTCTTGCATCAATTCTCTTAAGAAGTGATGTTTTATTACAATGTGCTTTTTATTGGCAAGCATCACTGCATTCTTTGATATATTGATTGCACTGGTGTTATCATAGTATATGACTATTGGATCCTTGATCTTTATCTTCATTCCTTCTAACAACTATTTGAACCAAACAATGTTAGAAAAATTAACTACTATTGCCACATATTTTGCCTCTACTATGGATTGAGATGTACAATTTTGCTTCTTGGTTGTCCAAGACACTAGCCTTATACTAAGAAAGAATGCTCCACCACTAGTACTTTTTTTGTCATCAATACTTCCTGCCCAATCAACATCAGTAAATACCTTCAAGTCCAAATTGCCTCCAAGTTTATATCATAAGCCATCTTCTTTTGTACCTTTTAGATATTTCATGATTCTGTTGATTGCCATCATTTGATTTTCTTTAGGATTAGCCAAAAATCTTGCCACTATTCCAACCACTAGAGAAATATCAGGCCTTGTATGTACTACATACTATAATTTTCTAGTCATTGATTTGTATGTGGTCTAATCTTCTTCTTTAGAATCATCATTTTTGGAGATCTTATGTCCAATGGACATAGGTGTTCCAATTGGTGTTGAATCTTCCATTCCAAACTTCTTCAATATCTCCTTGATATACTTAGATTGAGTGATGTAGATACCATTTTTGTTCTACTATATTAGCAATCCAAAAAAGAATTTTGTCTCACCAAACATGGACATCTCAAATTCTTTACTCATTTCTTCTAAAAATGCTTTGCACAAGTCATCATTTCCTATAAATAGAGTATCATAAAAAAATATCTCTTCATAAACAATCTTCTTATCTGGTCTTTCCTTGATATACATACTACTATTATCATTTGTTCTTTGAAAGCCAATCTTTACCAAGTAATTATGAAGTCTTTTATACCAAGCTTTAGAAGCTTTCTTGAGACCATGTAATTATTTTTGTAACTTGCAAACCATGTCTCTTTTGCTAAGATCTACAAAATCTTCTAGTTGTTCAATGTAGACTTCTTCATCAAGAATTCCATTCAAGAATGAAGATTTGACATCCATTTGATATAGTTTAAATCCTCTATATGCTAGTAAAGTTCTAACACCTTCTAGCCTTGCTACAAGAGAAAAAGTCTCACCATAATCAATACCTTCTTCTTGAGAATAACCTCTGCATACTAGTCTTGCCTTATTTCTTGAAAATTTTCCATCTTCATTTAGCCTATTTTTAAATACCCACTTTGTACCAATTACATTCTTATCCTTGGGTCTAGGAACAAGAGTCCAAGTTTTGTTATTTTCTATCTATTATATTCTTTCATCATTGCTTCAATGCAACTTTCATTTTCTAGAGCATCTTTAACATTTCTAGGTTCAAATTGAGTGAATAAACATGTACCTTTTAATTTTCTTCTTGTCATTGTTCCATTAGATTTGTCTCGAATAATTTGATTAGGTGCATGATGCCTTTTGACATATCTAGCTAATACAGGCTCTTTGGGATTAGAATGAGTGCCACTATCTTCATTATGAACTACAATTTCAAGCTTAGGTCCTTCTATTTGTGACATAGGTCCATCAGATTCTGTTTGAATTAGCTTGGTAATCTCTAACTATGACTCGAGTCCTTTAGACTATAACTCAGGTCACACTGTCTACAACTCAATAACTGTTGAAGATTTTGGGAACTTGGGAGATGAAGCTTCATTTCTTATAGATAGATTTGGTAGGGTATTAGGTTCATATTAAATAAATCTTCTATAATCCTTTGGCTCCTTACTACTTTCTTCTTCACTCTTTTCTACAAACTCATCAATTCTAACATGTGAGCTTTCTATTATTTTATGAGTAGATAGGTTCAAACATTTGTATGCTTTACTTTTGTAGGAGTATCCTAAAAATATGCCTTCATTACCTTTTACATCACTTTTCATTTTCTAGACTCTTTCAAGATATAACATTTTCTGCCAAATACTTTCAAGTAACTTACATTAGGTTTGTAGACATACCATAGTTGATATGGATTTTTGTTTGAATCTTTCTTCAACTGTACTTTGTTCAAGGTATGAACTACAATGCTAATAGATTCCTTCCAATATTTGAGAGCAACATTCTTTTCAATCATTAGGGTTCTTGCACAATCCATGATAGATCTATTTCTTCTTTTAGCTATATCATTTTACTATGGTGTACTAGGGGCTAATACTTGTCTTTTGATTCCCCTTTCAATGTAAAAATTATTGAATTCATTGGAAATGAATTCACCATCTCTGTCTGATCTTAAGAATTTCAACCTTTTTAAAGTTTCTTTTTCTACTTTTTCTAGATACCATTTGAACTTTTGAAAAGTTTTTGATTTTTCCTTTAGATACATTATAGGCATCATTCTAGAATTGTCATTGATAAAAATAATTTTTTTTTTCCACTATAACTCTCTATTCCAATAGGTCCAATAAGTTTGTATGAAAAATTTCTAAAAGTTTTTTTGATTGATAGTTTTTGTTTTTGAAACTAGTATTTCCCATCTTACCAATTTGGCAATTCTTGCATAGACCCATATTAGGCTTCTTCAAACTAGGAATGCCTCTTACTCCTTTATATTTTCTTAACTTAACCTAATGATCAAATTTTACATGACATAACCTTTTGTTCCATAACCAACTTTCTTGTACTTGAGCAATAAAAGAAGAACCATCACTGAGATCAAGATAAAATAGATTACATTTTTTTTGATTACTAGATCAAACTAGATTTCCTTTTCCATCCAGTAGTTTGGCCTATCCATTCTTGAATTCTACCTCCTATCTAATGTTATTCAACTATGCCACACTAAGTAGATTATGATTTAGTCCTTCAACCCAATAAGCATTATCACATACAAGTTCTTTAGTCAGTGAAATACATCCTTTTCCTTTTATGTTACAAGGTTTAGTGTTTCCAAATCTCACACTACCTCCATCATAATATTCAATGTGCTCAATTTTTTTTTTTGTCTCTAGTCAGATGATGTGAATAGCCACTATTAATAATCAATATATCTTTTTTTCTAATATGAGATGTAGTGCCTCTCGTGTTTGCAGTCTGTACCTTGTCTATTTTTGATTTGAGAGATACTTGATACTCTTTTGATATTTGTACCTTGAGATGACCTGAGGGTCGAATGTTATATTTTGATTTCCGTACCATAGATGCTTTGTTGCTATGCTGTTCAGTTTATCATATTTGCATGTTGATGTTATTTTGAGATGATAGTAGATCTATGATAACTGATTATCTGATTATATGATGTATTGGACCTATTTGTTGACTATGTTATGAGATGGATTCTATGCTATGGTTATTTACTTCATTCTTGTATCTTTACGCTTTCTGTGAATGTGAGTGATGTAAATGGATTAAATAGGTATTTTAATACATGTTGCTTCGGCTATGATATTATTTTCCATTTCACTTGATCGTGTGTTTTAGTGTGCAAGAATTATATCCCTGGCAGTGGCACATGGAGTTAGTGATTCAGCTATTCATATTTACCCATGTCGTTCCTATATGGTCGACGTATCCTTATTGTTATTGTTTAGATCAAAAGCTTTCGATGATTAGTAAATCCGAACTCATTTGCATTATGTGATTAGACCAGTGAATATGTTTGTGCATCTAGAAGTTCGAATTTGTCGTGAAAGTGTTAAGTGTTTTTCTATGTTTTTGGGGTTTTCAGGTTTTAATCTTTTCAGATTTAATTTCTGGCAGCTTTGCCTTAGGTGAAATCCCGTTGCGGATAATAACCTATTTTCGTTTGGGTCAATTCAAAGTTTAACTACTCCAGCTAGCTATTTTTCTAGAATTGACTATTCACCCAAAAAGTAAATAAGTATTGGAAAAGTGATTTCATAAATCACTTCTCACAATTTGAAAATGGAAATTTGGAGAGCAATTTGGAAATCCTCTTCTGTAGGATTCTTTTTTTGTTCATTCTAGGAGCTGTGAGCATGGGATCTTTACGAGGTTGGTTTCAGTGGATTCAGCTCGAGGAGTTCTTGCCTTGCTGTCAGTTTCAGCAGTTTTGGCAAACTAATTATTTTATTGTGCAGGTTTCGATTTTTGCCCCTTTTTCCATCAGGTAGGGCCTTCCTGTTTTATTTGTTTTACTCTGTTTTTGCTTCCGTTTCTTGTAGCTGTATGTTAGGAGGATGAGAACTAGTGTTCCCCTCCATTTCTGTTTGTTGGTTCTGCCCGGTTGGTCGGGTATGAACTTTTTCCTTGTTTTCGAAATGGAGGTTTGGGTTTTTGGGCCGTTATGCTGGCCGTTTTTGCATACGGTGCTCATTTTCAATTATTTTTGGATTTTTGGGGATTTTGGACCCAAAGGCCAAATGGGTTTTAATTTTGGAATTTTTCCAAAATTTGGGATTTTTACCTATTTTGCATGCCACCTTGTTTTCTCGAGTTTTCTTGGGATATTGTGATTCGTGGACCTGGATGATCCGTTAGGATACCAATCAGAACACTTTTTCATCTTTCATTGCTTTGGGATGCGTGTAGTATCCGTCATCTCGATTATGTTTTTTGGTCGTTTGACTTCTGTTTACATTCTCATCCTGTCCTTGTGTATGATCTCTGTGATGGTGGTGCGCCACACACATGTACATTGTCAGGTAACCTGCGAGGCTCGATCTTCTGTGGTACTTTCGAAAGTTATGATCATTGGGGTTGGGTTGGGAGTTTGCATGCCTACAGGCACTCATCATTGGATGAGCATGGGTAGGGTAGGGTAGCATATGGAGGGGGCTTCTACCTCGCAGCCTGATGATCATTGTGCCTAGAGGGTTGGCGAAGGAAGCTTTTATTAAGTGAAAATTAAATAAATATTGGGTTGTAATAATCTTAAGATAATAAAATATTTGGGGTGCAAGAGCCTTTCCGTTGAGGGATGTTGAATCTGCGCAAGTCCTAGCTTGGGCTTTTCGATGCCAAGCGACTCTCCATGATGTTAGTCCCTACATAGTAAGCCCATTGAGGTGTCTGACCAGGACCTGTAGTTTATGCATTGTCTATGTCTTGGTTTCAATCATCATACTGCTTGGCGTGAGTGTTAGCCATGGTTGTTGTGTTTTTGTGTGTTTGTGGTTGGATCATTATCTCTATCAGCACGATGGGTGTGGACCTATGGGTGCCACGTGGTTGGGAGGTGTAGCTACCTTCACCACTGCTAGGGACCGGTGTAGAGAGACGGTCTATCGTTCTAGCATGATCGTTGCTGATGTGTCACTTGGTACTTCGATTTGCAGAGTATGCTTTCTAGTGATTTATGCTTTCATTGGGATGTTGTGTTCCATGTTTACATGATGTTGGTTTTACGCTTTCCTTGTTATGATGTTTAGCATATTGTAGATGATGTTATCTAATTATAGGGTTATCTTATGCTACTACTACCATGTTAGATTTCATTCACTTATGTTGTAGCATGTTTAGTAGTGATGTCCCTATCACGACAGCTCCGATGATCTAATCAGTGACTTGGGATGTTATGCGCAGGGGATGGCTAGGGGCCACGATGGTCTTATGATTCCATTGACAGTTGGGAGGAACCATGTACTTAGTTGGTTATTTTTCTCATTGCAATGTTATCTATATTATTGCGATGTTATTTAAGTTGTCGTGATGTTTCCTTTATGTACTTTCCCTTCTTTGTTTGATAGATGGTTAGATTTCATTTTTTGTATTTCTGTTACTCAATTCTAGTTCAAGTGCTTTGGACTCGAGATGTGGATCTAGTACTCCCCGATGTGGAGGTTCTTTTGTCATTTTTTTCCCATTTTTGAGTTTCTGTAATTTAAAAACATAGAGCATTGTGCGACACTGATAAAGTATCGCACACCCATAGAAATAATGTCGCACAAAACTAAAAGTGTTGCACACATTACTAGAGAAGTGTCATACGACACTGGAAGAGTGTTTCATGGCTTCACGAGAAATGTTGTGCGGTACTTTTCCAGTATCGCACGCCTTCTTGAGAAGTGTCGCACGCAGTAAGGGAGAAGTGTCACCCACCCTTAGTAAAAAGTGTCACACACCTTTTGGTTAAAACCTGCGCATGCCAACAACGGGCACTTTTTGTGGTGATCTGATCATTTTGAGAGTTGATCTAGATACCCTTTTGGGTGTTCTTGAAGCCTATGTTGCATTTTGAATTCAGGAGGTTTCTTTTGAAATTTAATTTTTGGGTTTCTGTTGTTGTGCTTCGGGGTTTAAAATATATTGTTTAAGTATAAGGAACTTATACTTAAGATATATTTTAATATATGCGACGATTCATTTGAGATGGGTTTCAGACCTCTATGAGCTAAGGTGTAGATTCTAGGAAAAATCAGGCCTTCAAAAATTCAGACTTAGCCTAATTTCAGGGCTTCAAGATTTCAAACTTAGCCAGTTTCCAAGTGTCATCTTACATCTTTCAACTTGGTAGGTCTTTGTGATTTTCATGGTTGTGTTCTAGTTGGTAGTGGCTTTTGGAGATCCGTTGGTGCTTGGTTGTTTTTCAGTCTTCCGTTGCGATCTTTTGGTTTGTGTAGGTTGTATCATGTGCACTTACACTTGTAAAAAAAAAAAATTGTTCTGGCTTGTTTTCATCCTTGTTTCCAAGGATCCCCAGGCGGGGCATTACATCAGAGATAAGTGCCATCTTATCTCCTTCATCATCAAATTCATCTTTCATAGTAGTTTATACCATTTCATCTTCACTGTTATTAGAATCTTTAGCTATAATAGAAGATTTCTTACCTTTTTCTTTGTAGTTCTTATAGTTCTTGGAATCCTTCTTGCCTTTGTGCTTATTTCTTTTCTTTTCATCTTTTATTTCCTTATTTGGACACCTAGCAGCAATGTGACCAACTTCTTCACAGGAAAAATATATCAGAGGATCTTTACCTTTGTACATTCCTCCGCCTTTAGAATACTTTCTTGCAAGTAGGGCTTCAACAACTTCAAGATCACTATTTGAAGTTTCTTGTGATGTTCCTTCTTCTTCATTTCTTTATTGACTAGATTTTTATTTCTTACCCTTTTCTTTGAGTGAGAGTTTAGCTTTAAAAGAACATTTAATACCTTTTGAACTAGGAACATAGTCATCAAACTTATCTAACTCAAAAGCTATCAATCTTCCAACTAGAGCATCCAAATATATTTTATTATTTGGATCAAATCTCATCTTCTAAATATCAGACACTCTAATTGCATAAATAGGAAGAAGAGTTCTAAGTACCTTGCTTACATTTATTTTCTCTTCAATGTCTCCTCTAGATGCTTTGATTGCACTTACACTTGCTTTGATTCTTTCCACATATTTTGCAATGTTCTCATCTTCTAACATTTTCATCTGATCAAAATGACCTCTAAGATTTTCAGCCTTAGCTCTTCCTACATTGTCATCTCCTCCAAATAAGTCTTTTAGTTTGATCCACATCTCATAAGCTATCTTGCAATGTTTGACTTCATCAAATACAACATAACTAAGAGCAGATGCAATATCAATCATCATGATGTTATGATTCTTCTTTTTAGTAATATCTTCAATAGATAATGTTCTAGTGGAAGTCTTGTACTTAGTATCAAGATATTTTCATCCTGATTCATTGATGGTAGCCAAGTAACCTCATAAGTCTTTTTTGTGCTACAAAATTGTCTCTATTTAGCTTGGGAATTTCTCTTTTGTAAGACAACTTGATCTTTTGCTGAGGTCCTTGAAACCTTCTCTTCAAGCACCAAAATCTTTGATATCAATTCTTGTAAATATAAGAGGAGTAACTAAGAGGGGAGGGGTGAATTAGTTACTAGTAAAATAAATCCCAGATCCCTTAGATGTTAGTACAAAATTACAAATTGAAAACTGAATACAACCAATGCTTGATAAACACACATAAAATGGTGTAACTTGGTAATTACTAAATGTGCTCAGTAAATCCTTAACATATAAACTTTAGATGTTATATGTGATTACCATTTAGTTGTAAATACATAAAAGAAAATAGCATGAACACATTTGACACTAGGATTTAACGTAGAAACCTAATTTGGGAAAACCACCAATTGCAACTAGTTAATATTTTTACACTTCTAAAGTGATCCCTATTAGGCGCCAACCCTATTAAAGGTTAAAAAGCACACTATAACATTTGACCCTATTAAAGGATTTAATCACCCTAATAGGAGTGACTTAGTTAGAGATCTTGAGACAATTCAATGGAACTACCACCTTGTTAGAGGATTTGCAAATAGTTGTTAAGCCAACTCTATTAAGAGATTTAGATCACTGCTACAATGGTTAGAGAGTAATGATGAGATGACCTAATTTGATTACAATTGAATTACTGGTTACAGATCTTTGTTTTGTCTTGTACTTGATCCTTTATGATCAAATATAGGTTTTTGGCTCCACAAGGACATTCTACTTATCCTTCAAATTTGTTTCCTCTTCTCATCATTAAATTTTCAATCACATCTTCATACTAGCACATCCATACTTTGAGACTACAACTAGACCTTATACTTATATCCTTCATATTTTCAAGTCGGCTCAAATACAACTTAGAATAATTAATATTCATCACCTTAGTTGGTTGGAATCAATAGATACATTATTTAAGCTTAATATTCCAAAATAAGAAAATTCTTCATTAGCCGACCTAGCTTGGTAGAAACTAACTCAGAAATGATTTCCTATGTTAACCAATAGAAGCTTGATTAACACTACAAACTTTCAAAAATCCTATGGCAATTGAGTGAGGTTGGTTAGCACTAATTCCATCCAACTTTCTTTTATTAATCGAGTGAGCTCAATTAACACTCATCTTTTGCATACTTTCCTTCAATGCCCGAGTGAACTTGGTAGACACTACCTTCTAAACTAGGCAACTACATGAATTCTCAGTACACATAAAAAACTATTTTCTCTATCCAAGTACACAATTAATTAGTTGTATCCAACACCATCAATGTTGTTGTAATTGTAAATTAATTAATTATCTTATTTTAATTAATTGTGATAGCCTCAAGTATGACACAAGGAATTATTATGAGGATAAGGTATAAAAGAAAGATGTTTTCCTTATTTGTAATGTATCTTGAGGAAGAAAATAAAATGAAATGCAAAGCATTAGTGCATAGTGCAAGAAGGAGAATAATGCTTACTAAATGCATTTAAGTAATCCAAGGGATCATTGGATGCACAATATGAGATCTAGTTACAAGATCTGACAGAGCAGAAGTCTAGTTGATAGGATAGAGACAGAGGAAGGAAGTACCTTTTACTTCTATTATTCTATAAGGAATAATACATAGATCAATTAGATAGTGGGTTCTTTGATCTTAATGTTGGAGCTATTTGGATAGTGTGTCCAACTATTTTCCACAACTCCTAATAGGAACTCAAAGTCTCCTAATAAGGACTCATATGTACTGAATGTTGTAAAAAACTCCTAACATGGTCTATCCTATAACAAGGAATATTTATATTAGTACATCATCTTGTGGGTATAGTTATACCAGTAGACTATATATTCTAACAATTGGTATCAGATATCAAGTCCTTGAAGATAAGGCTTAACAACTTTGGAAAATTGATGGAAAATATGTTTAGGATGGATGTTCTAAGATTTGATGAGGCCAACTATTATATTTGGAAGGAAAAGATGAAGACTCATCTACTATGAATGGGTCCAAGATATTGGCTTTTGATGAAATCTAAGAAGGAAATTGTTGAAGAATAAAAGGTAGAAGAATGTAGTGAGGGAGAAAGAGATCAGTTCATGTGGAACATGAGTGTTAGAGAAGCCCTACTATTAGCTCTTCTAGAGAATGAATACAATAAAGTAAAGACATTTTAAACTTCTCATGAAATTTATAAAGCATTAGAAGTTACTTTTAAAGATGATGGTTAAGCAAAAAGAATGAGATTGAAAAATTGAATTTGTGCATTTCAAGATGTTAAGATGATGGAAGATAAATCTATAAGAAGTTATGTTGGTAGAATATCATAAATTTTTGTAGGTATTCGGTCTATTGGTGGAAGTAAACAAGATGATGAGGTTATATGGAAGGTCTTTAAAAGTTCAACACCACCATTCAAGCAAACAACTCAAATGATACAACTAGTAATGCCCTACACCCAAGATTTCATAAGGGAAACATTTCTTGGAAGGTTATAGTTTGTAGAAGCAAAATCAAGATAGTTTGGAGAACTAGTAAGAGTTGAGATAGCCTTCAGTGCTCTTAACATTTGACCTAATTTGTCAAGAAGTACAATCACAAGAGGAGACTCTGCCAGTAGTAGTAGATCTCAAGAAGATAAGAGGATTGAAGAAGGAATAGGCCTTCTGGTACGAAGAGAGAAAGATGGTAAGAAAATATTTAAAATGTTAGACTTGTGATTAATATGATCATTATGCATCTAAATTTCATAAAAGAGAGAACAAGTTTAGAGGAAAATTTAAGCTAGAAGAGATAAGGATAGAAATTGCTTATATGCTAATAAGGACAAAGAATCTAATGAAGGAAGATGATCTTGATAGAGAAATTAGAGAAAAGAGATCTCTAGTTACCAAGTTGAGAAGAAATCAAATTGGATAATTTTTACTGGATGTTTGCATCACATGACTAGTGATATGAACAAATTTGTTAAGTTTAGAAATCATGATGGAGTTATTGTTAGAGTTCATAATAATGTAGCCTGTCATATTACAAGGATTGGATCTATTACTCTTGATGGTAAAACTAACACTGATGATGTTTACTTTGTTGATGGTTTGAATCATAATTTTTTAAGTGTTGGATAGTTGGTAGACAAGGGGTATCAATTATAGCTCATAGAGAAGACTTTCTTTATCAAAGACAAAGATAGTAAGTTGATTGTTATTAGAACTAGATCCAGAGGTAATGTAGTTTACTTGAATCCTACTAAAATAATATGATTGGTTGCAAAGGTTGACAATAGTTGGTTACGACATAGAAGGTTCTGTCATATAAACTTTGATAATATTGTGAAATTTAGTAGTACATTTATAGTAAGAGATCTACCTAAGATTATTAAGCCTAATAATGTTATCTACAAGGAATTTATTTTGGCTAAGTAGAGGAAAGTGTCTTTTCCTAGAAAGAAGTTCTCTACGACAGAGAAATTGGAGATTGTTCACACAGATCTGAGTGGTCTTGCAAGAAAAAAGGGATTCTATGGTGAAAGGTACTTTATGATTTTTGTTGATGATTTCACTAGGATGATGTGGGTAAGATTTCTTAAAGGGAAGTATAAAGCTTTTGAGAAATTTAAGATATTCTAGAATAGAGTTGAAAATAAATCTAGTGTCAAGATTAAATGTTTGAGATTAGATAGAAGAGAGTTCATCTCTAGAGAGTTCAACATGTTTTGTGAAGAGAATGGAATCAAAAGACAATCATCTTCATCAAGAACACCTGAATAGAATTGGATTGTTGAAAGAATGAACAAGTTAGTACTAGAAGCAACAAGAGTGATGTTATTTGAGAATGATGTCTAAAAGACATTTTGGAGAGAAGTAGTTAACACTACAATATACACTCTGAATAGAGTATAGATCAAGAAAGTTATGAGCAAGACACACTATGAGTTATGGTTTGGTCATTCACCATTAGTCAAGAATTTTAGAATATTTAGAAGTAAGCGTTACATAAAGAGAGATGATGATATTGGTAAGTTTGATCCTACAAGTGATGAAGGTATGTTTGTTGGTTCTTTGTTGAAAAGTAAAGCATATAGATGTTTCAACTATAGAACTAAGATAGTACTTGAGTGGACAAATGTAAGGATTGATGAAAAGTTTGGTACTAAAGAAAAGATGGTAGTTTATAATTCTGATGAAGAAGAGGACAATTTTGGATTTGTTAGACAGAATGATAATTTTATTTTTGAGACTAATAATGACTTGTACAATGATGTATATGTTGAGCATAGAGAACAACATAGATCTAAACCTAGGGAAGAGATAAGAGTTGAAATATCAACTCCTACTTCCAGCAAAAACATGACAAAGAATCACCCCCTAGAGAAAATAATTGGGAGCAAGGATAAAGTTGTGATGGCAAGCAATACAGTGAATGAGGAATTATGTCTAATTCCTCAAGTGGAAACTAAGAGCATAAATGATGCATGTAAGGATGATCACTAGATGCAAGCAATTAAAGAACTAGATCAAATTCTAAAGAATGAGACATGGGAATTAGTTTATAGACCTAAAGAGAAGAATGTTATAGGAACCAAGTGGGTATTTAGAAATAATATGAATGAGAAAGAAGAATTTGTGAGAAATAAGGCTAGACTTGTTTGCAACGGTTACTTACAACAAGAAGGCATATATTATGAAGATACATATGCACTTGTGGCAATAATGGAAGCAGTATGAATGTTCTTGGTTTATGCAGCTAGCAAGAATTTTAAGGTTTATTAGATGGATGCCAAGTAAGCTTTTCTTAATGGAGAACTTGAAGAAGAAGTCTACATTGATAAAACTGATAGATTCCCTCTAATAGAAGCAAAAGAGTTTGTATGCAGAATAAAGAAAGCACTATGTGTTAGAAATAGGAATTATTGAGGTGGGGGGTGAATCAGTAATCTACAAACTTTAGTTACTAACTAGATATTATTTTTTACTTTAAACCATACATAATAAAGTAATAAAGTAATGCTGAATAGTAATAGTAACCATGCACAAAGATAAACTCATAACACCATATTTTGTTAACTAGGGAAACCCTGGCCAAGGGAAAAAACCAATGGTGATAATACCCACTAGATAATATACTGATATATAAGTTCCTTGTTAGAGGATGAACCCTGTTAGGAGTCAATGAGAAAATTCAATATAGAGAGTCCCTATTAGGAGACTTTGAATCTCTATTAGGATATCCGAACCCAGTTAGGAGTTGTAGTATAGTAGACAAAAAATGAGCCCATTGCCCAAACATGTATAGGATTTGAGAAAATGTGCAAATCAAATCAATGAAGCCCTAGAATACCTGCATGTAGAAAACCAATCACAGAGAAGAAAAAGAAAAGAAGAACCAAAGGTTTGACCTAAAAATCATGCATATTGTATATTCAAATGAAGAAAAGATTCAAGATTACAAAGAGATCAATCCTTATAAAAGGAGATCGAAACCCAAAAATGGTAACCTAATAAGTTACAAAGGGTAAGCTAAAGGCAAAAGCTATTTAATGATTACTAATTAATTATTAAATAGACAAAAGCAAAAAACACATAAAGATAAATCTTAAGAAGGGAGAAAAGATAATTTAATAAATAAAATGAAATTAACATTTTTCTCTAACACCCCCCTTAAGATGAGCAACACTGTAGTTACAAACAATGCAGAAAGAGCAAGAAAACTATAATGCAATTTGAAAGAAAACTTAGGTCCCAACGACAAGGCTTGATGAGGTACCCAATCACAAAAAAATCTCTATGAAATGGAGAAATAGAGAAAACCTACTGGGAAAAACTCTATTCCAAAAAAAGATAGTTGAAAATCTAGTGAAGGATGTCAGAAATAAATAATACTAAGAGGGGGGGGGGGGGGGGCATGAATTGGTATTTTCAATCTTTTTGGCCACAACTAGATATTATTAATTACTTTAATACATCACTAGTAAATTTAGGCCTAAATTTCGATGTGAAAAGGTCAAAATTTTGACAAGAGTAGGTTGATAAGGCGACCAAGCTTGCTCTCAATCTTTTTTGGTTAGTTTTTTGACACATACATTCTTCATCAAAATTTTGACTTCATAAAGGTGGACTTACCGACGTGAAATTCGTCAATTTCCCTAGTCCAACCTGAACTATTATTTCATCATTTACAGGCGTTGTTGGTCAAAATTTTGATGTAAACCTACACCAATTTGGCATCTAAATTGCGATGAAAACCACTTACTTTTGTATGCTGGTGCCATACAAGCGATGTTAAAGGCGACCAGTTTGGTGTTGAAATTGTGACCAAAAGACCTTCCCTTTCTATGCATTTGCGTCGAAATTGAGACCAAGATATGTAGAAATTTTGATGAGCTATCCCAATTATTGTTAAAGCTTTGCTCTCATAGGAGCCTTCTAAACTACACAAAACTTGATTCTAAAGCATAATTGCTCAGTGTGTGATAGTCAAGGTATCGTGCACATTTCTACCTCTACACCATTTTTTCATTCGTCACATGATTTATTTCATACAAAACAATGGGAAGGAGGAAGAAATGTGCATGATATCTTGAGTCTCCATTGAGAAATTATGCTTTACAACTCAAATTTTGTGCAGTTTAAAAGGCTCCTATGAGAGCAAAGCCTTTACAATAATTGGCACAACGTGTCTAAATTTTGGTCCCTATAGGGAAGAATAAAATTAGGAAAGAATTATTTATCAGGAATGAAAGCCAATAATTTCATCTATTTTTTAAATAGATAAACATGACAAAAAAACTTATAGTCCCAATCACATCATCATAAGAGCACATATATAACTATAACTATAACTATGTCTAAAACCCACATAATTTACAAATATCCACAATTCAAATATTATCCCTTGATGTTTTGTTTAATGCAAAGTATTAAGTCAACTATGTTATCGCCCTAGATGTAATACCAAACTGTCAGTAGGCTAAAGACCGCAACAAGATTTACGATTTACAAATGCAAGGAGAACTACCCAACCAAAGTAGTAAATGACATGAAAAGTTAACAATCTATCAATTAATAATTTAGATGAAATATTTCTAGCAATTGAATTGTATGTTATAGAAACAAAAAAATGCCTTAAAATTGACACCTCATCAGTTGTTCATTTGCATCCGTAATGGCTTCACAAAAGTTGAAAGCTTACGATTATTCAAGAACACAAAAGGCACTCGTAGTTCAGCTACACCAATAAAAATAAAGTAGTCAACTATCATTTTACTTAGATCCCTATGAAAATGTAGCACTGAAATACAATATACATTGGAGTTTGGAATTTGGTTGACAACCAAAATCAATTGAATTGAAATAAGAAACTTCACCAAAGAATTAACTAAATATGTATCTTTAAGCATATTTTGCTACTCAAAATGTTATGAATTCTTCCTTGTTCACCTTAAACTCATGACATTTCTAGTTTTATGGGGGGAAACACAATCTATCCAACTGTTAGTTCTAAATGGCTTCCACCTTAGGCTCATAGAGTCTTTGAACTAGATAGATAAAATACACAACCATGCTAAAGACCATGGAAATAGAGGATACCATGGAAAATACCAAACAACAAGTTGGATGATGATGAAGACTACAGTGAAGGTAGAAGATCCCAGACATCATCAATTAATACTAAACTACCAAATGGAGTATACAATTTTGAAAAGATAAGACACACCTTACGACTAAATGAAACTCTAGAAGCTACACTCAAATGGAATTACATTGAATCATTACCAATACATGAATACAACATAGAGAAGCTACTAGATATGGTATTTCTATTCATTTTTCAAACGAAAGAGTGCAATAGGTATGCAACCACGACTAAGGAAAGTGCAATTTCACACCATTTTCCATGTTCTAATATGATGATAACAGATGCCCAATACCCTAATCTAATAGTATTGTATTGTCACCAAAAACAAAAAAGTAAATGATAACAGATGCCCAATACCCTCTTTCAATTTGTGCTCTTCCCTTAAATCAATATTTAATTCCAGCAATCAATCATAGGAAAATGGTTTTTTTTTGTTATTGAAATTTGTTGGTCATTAACTCTTGCAATGGTATATGCTTTAGAAATTGCACCTACACATGCAATCCTTGTATGTGTCTAATTTCTCACAAATAGAAACCATTTGTTATATTTTTTGTTGTTAGCTTTATTATGTAAGACTTCCATTAAGCACAAGTGCTTCTCTAGAAAAATAATTATAAAAGGCTTTCTGCATTCAAGAATCAAAACAATAAAAGAACTTGAAAGCATGATTTTATTAGGAACTTAACCACTTACTCGTCAATGAACTAGTAGAAATATAAAAGAAAGTAGCTTTGGATTCTCCTACCATAGCTTATCCAATCATCATTTTACTAGTACCCTAAGAAAAAATTAAATGTACTTTATTGTAAACAAAAATGAATTTCCAACATATAAAGAACAGAGAATAAATCAGACTGACTTATAGGAGGGCCAAATAAGAGGAGCCCTTTGCTTGGAGAGCGATAGCCTTGAAAGATGTTAGGTTGCAATTGAGGCCATATGACCATTTTCATGACACACTTTTTGGCATGCTCTAGCCCAGCTTCAGTATACTTTTGGAAAAAGAAATATTAATGTTAATGGGTACATAGAAATAAACATGAATAATATTATCATCAATTCATTCAGCCATATTAAATTTACCAATATCATCCCACCGAACATTGGGATCTTGGTCCATTATCTCATTGCTAACATGCTCTATCAGACGTGATTCCAAGTTATGCAACTTATCAGGAAGCTCACCATTAGGACCAACAAGCATTTCTAAACTAAAATATAGGACCAAAAAGAAACAACCGTTAGTATGCTTTAGACCAAAACTGCTACAGATGGTTATTTATTTAGTTAAAATCAAAATCAATTGATCCTATTCAAAAACAATGGCTATGAGTTATTGTCAAACTACCTTCAGATTTGCAATACTTATCTTGGCACAAGATATTTTTATAACCAAATAGTTTCAAAGATCATGACTAGAGCAAAAAGCCCAAGAAACCAAGGTCACCAAAGACAAGAAAAGGTAGTCTGCTATGGAATATGCATGTGGATAGAGTATTTCCCAACCTGTCTAAACATTTGAGCTGCAAAAAGATGTTGATTATATACTTTACAGTACAAAAAATCAATATACACAGACAAGGTTGAATAGGCACTATAGCAACATATTTAGAACTAGTCAAACATCCAAATCACCATTAAAAAAAGGAATCATACATTAATAAATTTTTTTCCATCTTAAGATGAAACATAGTTGTCTCATCTTTTGGCTTAGAAGAATCACTATCATTGCCTAACCACAAAATTATTGTAGTATTCAACTATGTTCTTCATAGCCTATAAAAGCTGACTAAGGTTGCAATGTTTATAATGACTATAGACAAAACTATAAATTAAAACAAGCAATATTATTATCAATGTTTTTAAATGTAGAATGAAATGGTTGTAAGTATGCATTTCTACCACATGCAAATGATGTTGAGATACAGACCTTTGCAATCTAGTCTCCCAAGGAATAGACAATAGCACTTATCGCCATCTTTGCCAAAATAGGATTTGTCATAAAGTGATGTTAGAATAGTTACTAAAATGGTCATAAATTATATTGTTATAGTAAAAGAATACTTTAACTTAAGAAAAAAAAAAATACAATATTAAAACATGACATCATGCTTTAAAAACTAAAAAGGTACATGTAATGAAGAACTTCATTTCGACTTGCTAATTGGTTGTCACTATTAACTATAAGCTTATCTTTAAAGTTTGAGCTTCACTTGGTTTCAAGAATAGTTAAATATTCTCTACCTAAAAGGGCCAACCATGTGAAGGTGGAAGCTCATTTGGCCCCTACCCGCCTTAACATCACTCTAAATTCCCCATTAACATTTAATAACATTCAATTCATCCATTTTTGAAATATAACATTCAATCATTATAATCACATGATGACATTCATTAACACATAAAATTCATAAACACACAACATTCATGAATAATTCATTAACACAAAATTCATTAACACGCAACATTCAAGAGTAAGTCATTAACATAATAATCATTAGCACCCAACATTAATGAATATTCATTAACAATATTCAAGAGTAAGTCATTCATGAATAATCATATATTTTTTGCTTTCTTGCCATTTATTTTTTTCGTAAAATTTATAAGAGGAATATCAATGTCCTCGTCATCCCCCTCCTCTACTAGTTCTAACACATTTCTTCTCCTCATCAATTCAGAAACATCATGAGGTCATTGCACCAAAGGGGGGTCCACTGCAATAACAAGTACTTCATGAGTTAAATTCACACCATTTTATATTAGTGAATTATGAGTTTTTATTCAAGTAAAAGAACTATAAATCAAAAAATTAATTGAAAAGAACAAAACATAGATTTTATTTACCTAAATGTGTGACATGATCTACCTGCTAATCAGTCTGAACATCCTCCGGCACTCTTTAAGCACAACATGATTCTATATCCTCAACAAAATTTTTTTACATTAAGTTCAATTAAAGATGTTAAATTGTATTAATAATTAGATAATTAGTTTTAAATAACAAATGAGTACCTCCATTGATAGTATGATGCATGTAGGCGCTTCATGATGCTACGTATGATCTGTGCCCTGATTAACAGGTTGCATTGCAATGCCATGCACATTATTATCAAATAAATTGTTGCTCGAGTATTCAATTTCTAATATATTTTTTGGCATATTTACTTGTATGCATGATGGAAGAGACTATTCAGTTGGGGCAATGGAAGCTTGCCATAGGCATTCAGCCACCGTTGCATAGCCTTGCTTGAAGGCAATTTTTTTGTGTTCTTCCATGGCCTCCAGATTAAAATCAATGCCCTGCATTTTTTTATTAATTAAAAAAATTATTTGCATTTTATAAATAATTTTCTTTGCAATTCATTTATTGCTACTTACAACACATCCTTTGATTTTCAAATATCCCCCAGAGCCAAGTTTGTGCTGCCCAACCTTTTCCAGCCTCACCTTTGTTGCCTTTGATGTGTCCTGCAACCTATGAAAAATTTGAAATATGTTAGATGATATAGATATAAAGATCAGTACTAATTAGTCAATTATTATATATTGGTATGAAGGTTTTAGCATAAAGTAGCATGTTCCACCAAAAATATGAAAAAAGGGAAGAAATTATAGCATCATACCTTTAATTGACATTGTTGGAAATATTCAGGATAAGATAAGTTACTGAGAGGGAAGGGGTGAATCAGTAACTTATAAAAATTTTAACCAATTCAACATTTTACCCATTCACCATTGATTTGTCTAATCTACTGCATAATTGAAAGAACAAACATTCATTGCACATGGACACAGAGATTTGGGGATGATGCCCATAAAACCTCAATACTACAATATAAAGTTGACCTATTAAGGCATACAATGATCACTTCTGGTGATCTGCCCTATTAGGAGCAAGTAGGATTGCTAGATCCACCTTGTTAGAGGATTTACAAACATACAATGAAGTATGCACTCTGTTAGGAGATTTACAAAAAGACTGTTAAGTCTATCCTGTTAAAGGATTTATAAACTGATTCACCTGTTAGGATGAAGTAGTGGATCTACTTACAACTATTTTCTAATAAGATCCATTTTGCATTGATCACCTGATGTGATAGATATAACTTTTCTACTCCTATGTTGACCTTGCTGAATCCCTTTTACTTTGCTACTGATTTACAATACCTTCTTTACATGCGAGCATCAATCTCTTCAAATATTTTCATATATTCCCCCCTCTGCAAATGATATCATACATTACATATATACCATTCCAATATTTACAACTGTAGGATCGACCAAAACATAAGTGAACAAAAAATTATTGAGTCGGCCAGATGGTTGAAAACTTGAGTTCCTCAAGCTGACTTGGTGACCTTTTGATACTCGACATCCACTACATTACTCGGCATCGTTATGCATTCAGTAGAAGGAGAGGCTTGATTCATACTAGCCACACAACACTGCTTGGAACTTGGTAACCATTGGTTTCTCGGTAGATATAGTGTCACTTGGTAGAAACTAACTTTTTTGTTTACCTTGCTTTGCTCGGTGAACACTGAGTTCTTCATTTACCTTGCTTTGCTCAATGAACACTGAGTTCTTTATTTACCTTGCTTTGCTCAGTGAACACTGAGTTCTTCATTTAACTTGCTTTGCTCGGTGAACATTGAGTTCTTCATTTATCTTGCTTTGCTCGGTGAACACTAAGTTCTTCATTTACCTTGCTTTGCTTGGTGAACACTGAGTTCTTCATTTACCTTGCTTTGCTCGATGAACACTGAGTTCTTCATTTACCTTGCTTTGCTCAGTGAACACTGCTGAACTTATAAGGTAACCACTGAATGCTCAGTATATCAACATTTTGGATCCACTCTGTGATCTATCATCAAGATGAAAGAATTATCTTACATGCTTCTCTCATTCTGACGATGGATCATATCTTACATCCTTCTCTCATTCTGATGATGGATCACATAGTGTGATCCATTGATACTAAAAAAACTTACACAATCAAATCAAGAAAGAAAAAATATTTTTCTGAAATAGATTATGAAAATCTAATATTATTAATTGTCATGTTGTATTAGAATTATTCAAATGTGATTTAAAAAAATATGTGATTGAGGGTTATGTTTACAAGGAATAGAGAAGTTTGTGAAGAGTGTTGTAGCAGAGATGAAACTAAAACTTATAGAGCTATATAATCTTGGGCTAAGGAATTTTCTAGTATCAAATAACATGTCATTTGACTGCCAACCAAGTTACTTATAGTCTGGAGCAGTATGTTTGAACACTACAATGGACTTAGTTTCCACCCACAACAAATATCTATCACAAGCCATTTCAGACCCGAGGGAGCTTGAAGATGCCAACTTCCTCATCCTTAATTTCTTTGCAGCCTTCTCTCATATTATCTTCAACCCATTTACATATGGTAAAGACATTGCTTATAGTGTAGTTAAGATTTTCAAGATTATCTTTTTTAGGTTTTCCTTCTAAATAGTGTATCTATTTAAGAGCCATAATTATAGGATTAAATAAATACATGAGGATATTGATTGACTTATTTCTGTATAGTGTATTGAGTAGGAATCCATGAGATGAGTAGATCATGCTATTCTAGAGATGGAAACATGAGCAACTCCATTGTTGGGTGTGCTGATTATGATGAACAAGGAAGAGCTCTTTTTCATCTGTGTAAGTCTCAAGAAGAATTTTTCTTTTTTGATTGGTACCATCCTACTCAAAAGGGATGACAAGTGATGATAAATCTTCACTACTCTCATTGCGGGTTTGTTCAAGATGGCTCTTTTTCTCCTTTTCAATCACTAGCAGAATGGCTTTCTAAGAGGCTGGGCTTGGACTCTTATCCTCCCAAATTTTCACAGAAAATAAAACATGGAAAAGTGAATAATAAAATTGAAATTTAGAGGTTCCTTATTCTCAATTCTTGTTGGATTGATGGGGTTTGACTTTAGGGTGTAATTTTGGATCTATTCATTTTTAGTTATTTTTTTTAATTAATAAAATATTTATTCATAGTTGTCAATTAAAAAATTAAAAAATATCTTAATAATATTATTATATAAATTAGATAAAACATTACTATATTAAGCTTTAAGTCTTAAAATATTAGAGTTACATTTTTTTATTATAGTACATTTATTATTAAGTTGTGAAAATATTGGAATGTTCAAAGTTTTACTCTAGATTTTAAAATATATTCAATTGGATTGGGTGTATTATTTTACACATTTAGTCTAGTTTATTTAGTTAGAGAGAACGAGTCATTCTATAAATAAATATCATTTTGCAATGCACGAGAGTATTGTTATCTATGTTTAGAAAATTGAAGTTGCTTTTTGTTGGAGCTTGTTTAGTTTTGAGTGAGATATTCAATGAGTGCATAGCATCTCCCATGTATGTAACACTATTTATCTACAATATAGATATTGGACAAACAAAGTGGTATGCTCATGAAAGATCAAGTTCATGACGTATAGGGGATAATTTTTGGAACAATCTATAATAAACAAATTAAAAAAATTGATCCAATCTCTTGCAATTGCATGACTTGTAGATTGTGGGAAGTGAACCACTACAAAGGATAAGTATCTTTTGAGAGCTCAAATCCTACAATACACTCAGAAACACAATTGTTGGATTTCAATTAATTATAAGATTGTGGTTTAATTTAGGAAGTGTTGGAGGTTTCTATTTGTATTGTGATGATTGAATAGGATCTTGCCGTAGTCAAATCACCACTTTGGTGTTCCCACCTCCATGAACAACGAAGATAGATGGAGATACCAAATAAAAGGCAAGGCATTATCACCTAAGAAAGCTTCAAATGTGAAAATTACTAATCCTTTAGAAGAGGAAGACCAAGTGTCCAAGGACAGAGTTGCCTTCGTAGAAATGCTGCCAGAAACAAAGGGTGATCTCAAAACTTCAAGAATAATCTCAATGTGGCAATAAGAATTCTAATATGCTGCTGCATGTGGGAGAGGAGCAAAAATGTAGATAAATGCTAGAGTAGTTGTGAAGGAGCTTCAGAGTCTCAATCAACAATTGAATAGCAGAAAAATAGAGGTTTTACCATCAATATACCAGGTCTGGATTCCTTTGTGATGCCTAAGAGGGTTGACAGAAATGTTACACTACCAAAATAATTGAAAGTGGACTGTTTTAGCATTCAACCTAGTTGTGGATTTTTTGCAAGATGCTAATGCCACATGTAGATGTTTGTATGTGGTACATTTGTCCAGGAAATAATTGGGCTAAGAGGTTGGGGAGTAAAACATATTTTGATTGAATTAAGGAATATTCATCAAAGGGTTTTTACAGTATGTTTTATGAGAACATAAAAAAAACAAAACAATCATATAAATAGAAAATTAAGAACTAACATCTACATATCATTTCTCATCTTGATAATGAATCTGATAGATCACAAAAAAGTGAACCAAAACATTCATGTCAAAATCATATTCAGTTATTTTCTGATAGAGTTTTTGCCACCATATGGATTAAAAATAACGTTAGTTCTTCTCTTGCCATCTACCCTAATGATGAATCATAGAATTTGATCCAAAACATAGGCAAAAAAAAATCTAGGTGGTCTAATACAAAAGGGAAAAAAATCTTTAAATCATAAGGACTATGGAAACTTCATGAATTCGATATTAACTCTCACCCATTATTTATCTTTGCTGCACATAGCTATCTGATTGGTAGACCATAAATCAAATAGTATACATCTTAGTAGATATTAGGTACCAATGTAGCCAAAAAAAATACATCTTAGACACCTACATGTACAATACTAGTTTAGCATCCTATAACTTAACTACACCATACTGTTAGGAGAGTACTTAGTTGTCATTAACTCATGTTTCTGGCATTGGACATGATGCTTATTACTTTTAGGAGTGTGACCATTAGTAAAATTCTTGCAAATTTTTCCAAAAAAATTATACTTGTCATTACACTGACTGAATATCATTTATGACCTATACTGCTAACACATACAACTATGGTACATGTAGTTGAGCATTACTATATTTTCAAGACATAATATAGCTATATGTGAAGTTATAAGCGCACTATTTATATCTTATGTAGGATTTATGCCCAGATTGAGATATATATAGTTGTATACGGGCATTCTATGTGCAATCAACCACCATAGTTTATTAGATGCCCAAATTTTAGAGAGCATTCATAATAGGGTGAAAGAAATTGTCTTAGCATATGAATTGCATACCTTTCATCAATAGATAGATTAAATTGAGCTAGTTGAAATTGTTGATACTAAAGTTGAGCCCTAAATTTGCTCATTAATGTACTAGTAGTTAATACCATTGCATACCTTTTCAGATTTGCTGGTGTACTTTCTTTTGGACATTCCCCTTTCTCCTTTGCATCCAAAATGAACTCATTCTAGTCCCTCATTGAAACAAAGGGAGGACACTCGTACTTTGGGTTTAGGATGAGACTCTTTCTATATGTGTCCCTCAAAACCTTAAGATGTCTGGAAGCTTTTTGGAAAAATTTCTTATGATAAAAAATATTACTACCAAAATCATGCTCTATATCTTTGATGAGCTCATCTTTTAATTTATCTTGGTAGTTGCACCTTTTAAGAAAAAACACAAAATTGTTAGATATAGCTACTATAAGAAAAGACCCAAATGAAAGGAAAAATGTTGTACCAATTAATGATATGAAAAAAAAGTGGGATAAAATTAGTTCAGTTATGATGTTCCACCTTTTACGTATGGTGGGTCTGAATCTTCATAGTGTGAGGTCATAAAGCCTCCTATAAAATGTATCGTTTCCTGCAGAAAATGTCATGGGATAATTAATAGTAAGAACCATTAAAATGAATCATGCGAAGAATACTTTTCATAGTGAATAAAAAATACATAAAATGAGATAAATTTCATCCTTTTAGTGATCTATTTAAGGGTTGGAGTATCAACTTGACCAAAATTGACCAAAAAAGAAGTTTGGATTTTTTTTTAAAATGTCTAAAACAAGTCAAACTCTACTAGGGTTCTATTGCTGTTCTAAAACTAAAAAATGTACTGTGACTATATTAATCAGTATACCTTGAAAAAAAATATAGTTCATAATACATATAACTTGCCATGACCTTCATTTTTTGTCATTCTTAAGTGATGTTATCACTGATCATACCTGGGATATTATGGAAAACAAATATTGCTAAAATAGATAGTGAAGCTGAAAGTGAGCACTCTAAAACTCCAACAGGCAATAGCAATGATGTGGGAAATCATTGAAAATTGAACATTGAATATGAAAGAAGACTCCCACTTTTGGTTGTCTATAGAAAAATTGGTTAGTATCTTCTATTGAAAAAATGGAATTGCAATGTATCGAATTACTAAACTAGAGAATTACTGGTATAGGCAAAAGGTCATTGATAATTCAGATGATCCTACCAAACGCCTAATAAAAAGGAATTCCAGAATAATTAAACAACTTGCACAATAAGACATACTAAAGAAGGTCATGAGGCATCACTCCACATCAAAAGCCCTTGCATTCACCACTTCCTATCATGTTTATGTCTTGCAAGAAAATCCTTATTACTATATAAAAAAAAATTATTTAAAGTACATGAAATCTTAGGACATTTCAAAGGCATTGATTCATCATTGTCAATCAACAATGATGTCTGCATAGCTCCCGTGCTAGAAACGTGGGTAGCTCCAAGAAATGATGGTGATTTATCACAAATACATGCATTATGATCTGCATTCAGTGACGTATGAGACGGTGCATCTCCTACCACAAAAAAAAATAATACACTATGTGATGCACCCAAGATTAAAGTACATATTATCAACTCATAATTAACACAAAACCAAATAGCAAAACAAGGATTTATAGCTAGATGTCCCCTTGTTCCCAACATTGCAATTGGAAATCTCGTACGTGCATTTGTCAACCTCATAGGAGTCTCTTGCACTTGATAACTTGAACAATACATTGTTAGCAAAGACATTCTAAAATAATAAAAGTAAGAGTTAAGAAGTTTTGAATGTTCAAAACAAAAAATTCCTTCTAACTTTTCAACTAAAAGATTATTTTACCAATGGCAGTTAGAGCTCTACTACTATCGGCCTCATTGTGTTGTGGATCAGTTTCCAAAAAAATCCTATATAACAAGAATTTAGTAGTTAAAGTTTCTTACAACTCTTTAAAAAAATTGCATCAATAAAGTATTTTGCACATATTACATATTTTACTTCACAACATAGAAGATTATAAAATATAAATCTTTATTGAACTTTTTTTATAACTAAAGATTCATTACTGCTTACTTCATAATGATGAGCTTGCGCTCTCAAATCTAATAGCCTCTTCATCATCACCTCGGATTCCATATTTCCCTCATCAAAAATTTTCATTATTTCTAAATTAATTTTTAAATTTTTTTCTTCAACATTGTTGTTACATTGGGAGTTTCAACAATATCCTCATCAGAAGGCATAGCTAGTGGCTTAGTACTTAGTATTGGTGCTTTACCCTTATCCTGAACACTAAATTTTAAGAGGAATATTAGTAAAACTATCATAAAAAATAAAAAATCGTAAATAAAATAACATAATAATATAACATTTTTCAATTATCTAATTTGTACAATTTCAAAAAGGTTTACCCTCACTAAAGAAGGGGTGGGAGTAGCATCCTGATGACCTCTATCATCTGTCAGATCCATATCATCCTATCACAAGGATTAAACATAAAAAAATCAACTAACTAAAAGTAATAGACAACAAAAAAAACTTATTAACAAAATGGTAAATAGTACTTACATCCCTCATGATAGTAGCTTTGTTTGTATCTATGCGATTTAAATGGTAATCGATTAGTAGTTCTTCGCATGAACTTATTGATTTTATTGCACAAACAAAAACTTCATTCCCCTCATGCATCTCAAATATGAATTTGGGTTGCTTACTAGTTGAAGAAAGTCACATACTATTTATAAAACCTACAATATTACCGATTGCTTTTGGTCTCCCATCAATGTACATAGAAAATGTTCTACTTTGATCATTTTCTTTCCATTATATATAATTAGTTGATACCCCATACCTATGCATAATTTTTATATATCAAAAAATCTGCATCCAATCATTATAATTGTAACATGGACCGACGTACTTGAACAATTTGACAATTTTTTTGTAACATACCTTTATCCCATCCATGGAAAATAGGCCTAAACCATGTAATGAGGGTGGAGCAATGTGATATATCCTCTCATTAACACAAAAATCTATGTTAATTGGAGGTAGCTCATTGGGTAGCCATTCTTTTTCAATGTGTGTGTACCAAAGGGGCACCTTGATGTCGCCTTTGGTCTCATCATCATAAGAACATGACCCACCATTAGCAAGAAAAAAATGCATGCGTTTATCAAATTTTTTTCTATTCTTTTGACCTCTAGTTGATCTCCCTATTTTAACCGTAAAACATGTACATTGTTCATCTACTATTTCCTTATTTCTCTCATTCGATGTAGATAGATCTGACAAGTACCTATTTGGTGGGTCTTGCAATCCATCAAATGGAAAGTGAAAGTGACAAATATAAAATGTAGTAAGTTGAAAGTGATTATACAATTATATTTCTATACGGACCTTCTTTGTCTATATATACATTATATGATTATATAATATGTCTATTTATAACATACGTACTCAATGATAAACAAGAAGAATATAAGAAAATTATGTCTATTTATTAACTTATACCTGCTGATCCATGTCACTATGCACAATCCATGCCGAACGGGTCAAATTTCTTGCATTTGTTAATCATTTATCTTAAGTTAGCTAAAGATTACATGATACACATTTGCTACAAATAATTTAGAAGACAACATGAACAATAGGCAACATCACAAACATGAATAAATTTCCCTTATATATGGAATGCAATATTGTCAACAGAAGGGGTGATGATGTACCTATAGTCAACTAACTATTTGCAAAAAGAATCATAATTAGACACAACATAAACATTGGTAACTATAAATAACATATGTTGTAATAATTAGAAATGTACACAATAAATATGTAATCAAATTTCTTGCATATGTTAATCATTTATCTTAAGTTAGATAAAAATTACATGATACATGTATGCTACAAATAACTTAGAAGACAACATGAACAATATGAAACATTGTAAACATGAGCAAATTTACCTTATTTATGGAATGCCAGATTGTCAACATAAGGGGTGATGATGTTTGTAGTCATTGATTATCTTCATCATCATCATCATCATCATCATCATCATCATCATCATCATCATCATCACCATCATCGTCATCACCATCATCATCATCACCATCATCTTGATCTTCATCATCTACTTCTTCATCATCTTCAATATCTTCTTCTTTCATAACATTATACATTATCAACCTTCCTCTTAGATCATGTCTAACAAAAAATGACCAACCCTATTTATGTGGAACCTCTGAGTAAAACACTTGCTCGCATTGGCTTGGAAGAACATAGGGCTCATCTCCAACTGACTTAAACGACCTTGTATTGATCATTGTAAATCCATTATCATGTTGAATAACCATTCGATCTAGATTATTTTGATTTAGTCGTAACTTGTACCATTTAACAACAAATAGAACTACTTTGAAGGTGTTAAATTCACACTCAATTATGTCATCCAAGATGCCATAGTATTGATTTTGAGATTGTTGAGGATGTATGTCATTTCTAAATGATATATTGGTGACCTTAACAATTGCACTATCCCATAATCACAATTTTTTTTTGTGTCATCCAACCTTTTTATGAAAAATTTGTGGCCATAATAGTACATAGCTTTGTGGTGCTTGACCTACAATTTTTGAAGTGTGTGTAAATTATTTGCATCGTGAGTTGATACAAAACATACGTTGAGTTATGATCATTAATAAATTTCTACATACCTCTCCACCTCTTAAACCCTTTACTGGATCAACTACCATCGACATAACATTGGAATCTCCATTATGATGAGCTTTTGTAACCAATGAAGTAACACCTTCCCATGTTAATGAGAAACCATTTTGTTGACATCGTTCAATCCATTTTGTCATCCAATCAAGATTGTTTGCAATATACAAATGTATTACATCCCACTCTCGACCACCTGTTTCAAAAAAATACACCAATTAAAAAATCTATATTGAAGATTTATAAGAATTAATTAACTAAAATAACATCTTAGATTTATTTCTCACTTTCCTCGATCTAACTTTTCCCATCAAGTACTCCCCTTCGAATTTGTTAATTGAGTTGGGATCCCAAATATTATCTACATGGATCTTTGCTGCAAACTTAGGAAGATATTCACTAATGTACACCATGATCTAGTATACCATATATCCCTCCACCATAGAACCCTCTAGATGTGCTCTTTGTCGAACCAAGCCTTTCAAAAATTTCAAGTGCCTCTCAACCATCCACATTAGCCTGGTTGGTATAGGTTCACACAATTCAATCTCCTCAACTTGATGTACGAGGTAGTATTCTTGTGCATTGAAAAAACTTGGAGGTAGACACTTATGCATTTCACACATCATAAGAGGAATTTTTCTCTTCCAATATTTTATATCTTCTTTATTGATTTGTTTAGATGGCAACCACCTCATGTATTTTCCAAGATCATATATAACCTATTTGACATTGTTGGTGAAGTGGTGTGGGAGAGATAGAGGTAGAATGTACTGCAATATTTGTAAAATGATCTTGTCAATATTTTATAAAAGAATGCAATTGAAACTACATGCAATATATAAATATATAGTGAATACAAAATAACATGAATTACTATAATAAATGTATGCCAATCATGTGTTTTCAATCCTGGCCCAAATTCCCTTTTATTTGATATGAGATTGTTTATGTTCGCAGCAAATCCTATGGGAAATCATATTTTTTTTATGACTTCTTTAATATCATTGCTTTGCTGCTCTGACAATAACCAACTAAAGGCACTTGTATGAATTTGGTCTCCATTGTTATTTGATCGAATGCCATTTTTCATTGCATGGTTGGATTCTTCAATGTCACTAAAAGTTTTGACAATTTGATCTTTGTCACGCCTTTCATCCAAGATTTTCCATAATGTCTTTGTTAAATTCTTTCCAATATGCATAGCATCAAACAAATGCATAATTGGGAGTTTCTTGTAGTACGACAACCTAGTAAATTGTGTAGGATAAATTTTTAGTCCTTTTGGAAGTTGGTCATTGATGCCTTGACGACCTTCACAAGCATCAATCACATCATCAGTAAACAAAACACAATATCGAAATATAAATTTTAAACAAAAACCTTCAAATGGAATGACATTACCTCGACGATTTATTTTATTGTATGCCAACTTCCATAGGTGAGGTGTCATTCTTTTTGGCTTTGACATAGTCTCTTCTAGATCATTGAAAAGTTGTTTTTCATTAATTCGGTACTTATGATTTCTGTGCAGAAAGTGTCTATTCTCATCGAACACCTGCTTTCTTAAACTTTTTGAATAACAAGATTTCATCTTTGGACCACAAACTGGACATGCAAATTTTCCCTTTGTCTGAATACCTACAAGATCATGTATAATTGGATTAAATGTGTTAACTTTGACATACCAAAAAAGAGGTGTCAAGAAGAGAACATACCAAAAAAATGTGTTAGCCTAGGGACATCATGTATTGTCCATACAAGCATTGCATGAAATTTAAATTGTCTTTGTCCTATTGGTCTACAAATTTCATACATAGTAACCCCATTCCATAACACCACCAACTCATCGAAAAGGGGTTCAATATATAAGTTGATATCTTTAACTTGGTACTTACCTAGTTGAATGAACAAAAAAATTTAATAATTATTATGACCATTTGATGGATTAGTAATAATAAATTAATTTAGATGATCACTAAATAAAAAAATACCTAGAACTATCAGTGTCAAAATTATGTGCTCTCTCTTTATGGACAACCAAGGAGGTATGTTACTGTTGATAACAAAAATAGGCCACACTGAGTAAATAGATCTCATCTCTCCAAAAGGATTGACACCATTTTCTGCTAATGAAAGCTTGAGATTATGAGGTTCTTTTTAAAAGTGGGGCCATTTTTCCTCTATTTCCTTAAATTCTAAACCATCTATAGGCATTCACATAATTTCATCTTGACTTCTACTGCATGCATGGTAATCCATAAATTGTGCCAAGCTATTGCACCTGAATAATCATTGCAGATGTGGAATAATGGGAATATGCCAAAGAACCTTGCAAGGCCCCTTTTTTGTTAATTGATCTAATTGATATCTATTGATATGACAAGTAGGGCATTGTGTTGCAAATTCATGCTATTTATGATATATAATATGATCATTTGGACATACATTTATTGTTTGTTACTCCATTCCAATATCTTTCATGATTGCAGATAATTCTCGGTACAAGCAAGGTAGAATGTTTGATGGTGGTAACAAACACTCACCTATCAACATACGACAAAAAATATAATTTGTTAATTTAAAGAATATTAATTGCTACATGAACACAATGTTAATTGTAAGGGAACTATGAGTAAAATAATGAAATAAGATGGCATACCTTAACATACATGTAATTTCTAAGTTGCATAAATCATTCATAACCTTCAAGTTCACCAACAACAATATAGCAACAAGAAGAGTTATTTTGGAGCCTTCATATAAGGACTGGTGTGCCTTTTAAAGTAAAGGTACATCCAGCTCTATGTCAACATCATCATCATCATCATCATAATCATCATCTTGATCATCATGATCATCTTGATCATTTTGATCTTCATCATCCTGGTCTTCTTCCATGGTATCATTACTTTCTACTTCAGTATTCACACCTCCATGTTCCCTCATTTGGAAATCCACATTCTCCAAATTGTCATGGTCCATAACATGAAACTCAGAGATGTTGACCTATATGAAAATGATGACCTTATATTAACCATTACCATGATGTCATCATCAAATAATGTCTTTTGTAATTATAAACTATTAAAATACATACAAATGGGCGATATTTGGTTCCCCCTTCAATGTGACCATGTTGCCTACAATGTTGCTCAGCTGTTGTGATTAGATATCTTCAAGCCTTTAAGCCCTTACACATTTTGCAAGGATAATAACATTTTCCATCACCTTTTCTTTTTAAGTTAGACCACAATCTAGCAATTATCTCCCTATTTTCTTGTGCGTTGATATCGTTAGACATGGTCTTTCTTGAATGGAATGACTTGTTGGTGGAAGAAGGATGATTTGTTTGCAACCTATAGATGGAGTAGTAAGAGGAAGACACATATAGAAAGGAGTTAGGTATGTGAACCAAGTACAAGTTAGGACATGCTAGAGTGGGGTCAACCCAAGATATTTTGGAATCTTGAAGAACCTAGTAAAGGATATCTGGAAAAGTGAAAATAAACAAGTATTTTTACAGCTACAAAGGAGGAATCAAGAGAATTATAAATAATGAAGAAGAAACTTAAATCCATACAACTTCACCTCTATTTACAATTTGACCTTTTTGCATGTGAAATATGACAATATATAAAATTTCTAGTCACATTTTCACTTAAAAAAGAACACCAAATAAACCTTTGCTACAATATCTTCTTTAGATTCTTCGCTATTAGATTCTTCAGAACTGCAAGCTCCTGTGCAAAAAAAAGATGAGATGTACTAAGTAATTTTTGATGGGCAATATTTAAACAAATTAACTATCAAATTTTTTTTAATGAAATTTAGTTTCTTTATTATGTACTAAAGACTTGGCAGGATGTTCCCATGTCTATCTATAGAATGCCTATCTACATGGTTGTTTGCAAATAGTCTAGTATGGTGCCACTTTTGAACAACAACAAATGTCACTGGGGCTGGTAATTTGGCTAAAGAGATGCACAAGTCTGTTGAGACCATAGAAATTTTAGTTCATATAGCATTCAATTGTCTTCTTTAAAAAAATCAAAAGAGAATACAAACAAACTAATGAGCCATGTCTATCTCAATTGAATAGCAAGTACTATAGTTCATAAAGTAGAACTTGGTAAAACTATCCATCACTTACATGATCAACTCAAAACCAACTTGTATTGAGAACAGTTGATCAAACTCGGATCACCTCAACTTGAAAATTAATTTAAGATATGGTGATTAAAAGTTAGGTTTTTTTCTCAAAATCGTTGCAACTTAGAGGACCAAATCTTTGCTGATTAGTTTAACATAGATTGGTGAAAAATAAAATTCATAATAAAAATCTGATTTTTTTCCACACTTGTTCAAACCATATAATGAATGAAAAAAAATGAATTGTATATGAGTCACTCCAAATCCTTAGCTTTTAATACACTTCATAGATGAGATTGCATTATATGGTTTGAACAAGATGTGGAAAAAATGAAATGACATAGATATAAGCATTCTCACACCATGAGTGAAGCACCATATGCATAAAGTTTTATTGCAAAAAAATTGTCAATACTATTTACATTATACATACTTGTTTATATAATGCTTCAATTCCTAAACTAAGAAACTATAGCTAGTGTTCTAACCATGCATAAAAATAAAATTACAGTGCAGATGTATGAAATTATATGCATAACTACTCCTATACTAGTTTATAACTACTATGTACATATTTTTATCCATTTACAAAGTGCATCTAGGTGTTACAACTCAAAAATCTATCAAAAAATAAAAGAAAATGGATTACACAACAAAAATTGGTCTCCAACTTGAGCTCAAATTGATCTTCTAAAAATATCTCTCAACATTTGCCCATGAAGCCTCTAATTGAATGCAACTAATTGAATTACTAGCACAAACAAAATGCACATAAACTAGAAGAAGCAAATACAAAATGAAAATGATGGACCTAGAACTCGTCGATTTTATGATTTTTTTTCTATCCCCATATCATCATAAGCTCCCTTCCCCTATTGATTAACTCTCTTAGCTTGGGGAAGAAAGTTGAAACACATCCCGAAACTATAGTAATTTTCCACACAAATAGCTATCCATGTACAGATACATTTTGAAGAGATTTTTTTATCAAATGATCACTACTCTTCAATAGAATATTATTATTACTCTTAACTAAGTTTTAATCATCATTCTTATATTGTGAAGGGTGAAGTATTGGTGAGAGTTGTATCTAGACATTGTGATATACTGAGAAGTACAATATTTTATCTAATTAGAGTGGACTTGATGTTGGCTTAATTTTTTAATAGAACAAGGATTATTATAGTTCTTAATCATCTTCTAAGTTCAATTTGTTCATTGATAATATCAAGACAATGATTATCTAAGGAGATTTCTAAATATCTATCTCTTGAACATGCAAAGAAAGTACTCTACCTACTTGCTTGGGTGGAATGAGCATAAATATTTGTATCAACCTAGCTTGCTCAAGTCATGATGGTAGATTTGGAAAATACAAATGTAACATCAATTTGAAGATCTCAAAGGATGAGTGAGCAACAAGCCTAGTTTATTTGACATACAATCGTCAAAGAGATGATTTGAATCAAGGAGCTTGGGAGGGAGGAAGAGATTGGTGTAAATTTTAGGACAGATTTGTCTTATAAAAGGTTGTAGATTTAAATGAGACTATCTTGGATGAGTATTAAAGGATTCCGATGTGTGAAATTTCATACTATCTTGTGATCAATTTCTTGTAAGTAGAGGAGATGATATTTAGAGGTTGTTCATGTCTAGAGATCTTAGATTTCTCTATGGCAACAAGAATCAAGGACAAGTTATGTGTAGAAGTTAAGATTTCAATTAAGACAATTATGGTCTTGTAAATCCAAGTAGCTTAATATTAATATTTTTCAAGTAGCCCAATCCAATGAGAATTGGTAGCTCTTCAAACTCAAGGCACTCAGCAATGCACATGGTTATTAACTTTGTAAGATTGCCACTCCATTCACTGCAACTTTTTTGAACCAAAAACAAGCAAAATTTATCCATGTCCATAAGAAGGGGAACCCTGGTAAAGGTCATCAATCTAGGTGACAACGGTTTTTCCTTTTTCTAGACATCTGGCTATCCCATTCCTAGAGTAGTGGAAATACCATTAGGATACCAGGGCAACCCCAATGCGGTTGAGGGAGGGTCAAAATGCCAAGGCACCCTTTTGCATTCCATAATGGAGAGGTCTCCACAAAAGCATTCCTAAATTATGGGCATGTCCCATTTTCTATCTTTTTGATGGGTGGAGCGAGAATGTTCTATCCCCATCTTCAAGCTCCAAAAATTATAGACATATGGTTTCCGTAATTCATAATGTTGAAATGCATAGAATCAATTCTAGAAGTTACACATTTCAGCTCCAAAAAGTTTCCATTACTTAGGAAAGGCTAGAAACTTACAAGAAAGACTATGTCTATCTTAACATGTTGACATTAATAGCATAATAGTACAATAAAGACAAAAACTTTCTACCTAATTACTACATGTGCTTTATCTTTTGAATTATCATATTATATGAAGATAAGTTCTAAGGGAATAGATTCAATATTTTAAAAGCCAATCTTCAAAATGATATTGAATGGCAATCCATTGTCTTATAGGTGTCTTTGTTGAGGGTAGATTTAAAGCTTCCATGCTGCCACATAGATATCCATGTTCAAGATCACAGCCTTGAAGACAGAAATTCACCTTTCAGGCTTCATCCTTCCGTGAATTTTGTTGGTGTTTGAAAACACTGGAGGGTTTTCAATTATCCCACTGAGAAATTAAAATATCTAGGGGTAGCTAACTCCCATTTTTAACATGCCATTTCTAACAATAGGCCAACTATAAGGCATGACCCTTCTTCTACTTTAGGCTTTGCTAAACCTAGGTGGTTAGACCTCAGATTCAAATGATACCGTACTAGTGCAAAAACATATCCTTGAATCTATTAAGAAGATTTTACCCTTATTTCTCCTAATGACTTAGGAAATGACATAGATCTATAGTAGCTAAATGCAAAACTATGAATCTCATAAGCTGAGTGAGGGTTAAACATTTAGGTCCTTCCACACGAAAGGGAAAAAATGTTTAATTAATAATGTTGAATTCAACAAACCCTTAGATATGTAGCAGTAAGACATTAATGATCTTGTACCTGATTAGTGCCTAATTCATTGGGAAAATCTATGAATGAAGTGCATATATATGGATAATTTGATACTTAGTCATATACTCAGATATACGATCTATCTATTTACCTTGTAAATAGACATCTGTTCTCAATCTAAACCTCATTCTTACATGATATCCCCATCAGTAAACTTGCAACCCTGTTAATTCCCTGAAGCATTTACATAACTTCTTGAGTCATAAGAAATAATCAAATAACATGTAGCCTTAAGGGACTGCAACTACAACCTAATCTCTTTGTTCAAAGATCACAAAACATTGAAGATCATTGATAAGAGAAGACGAGAATCAAAATGAAACTAATGAATCTGTTGCTCTTTGTATTAATTTTCTTGAAATTATACAGTCATATGCATGAAAATGAAAACATGGAAATACCTAACAGATTTGAACTATCTATTTTAACATTCCTAATGCTGTTCATACAAGAGAATTCTACTGAAAAAATGTGGCATCATAGTATGGGAACACATCAAAACTAGATCCAAAACCTGGTATCTCAGCAGTGACTATTTTTTCTCCAAAGACTGGAACCAAATTGGTTTCTCAGTGACCAAAACTGGAACCCTTACAAAAGATTCTAGAGAGAAAGATATAGGAGAAGAAATCTTGGATTTGATCAAAACATGACATCTGTCTAGCTGGAAAACCTTCTCAACAGGTTAAAAACATCTTTTTAATCTTTCCCCTCAACTTGCATATCAAATGTTCAATCAGTTATGGCTACAAAAGCATAAAACATCTAAAATATCTGATTGAACAACCGATTTGATGCTTGATCTAGAATGGTAAAATTTGGTTAAAAATGAACTCAAGAAGAGTAAAAACTATTCCAGAATTCATTTTAAGCATCAACAGACATCAATATATGTTCTCCAACTGATTCTAACATCCCATGATGAATTCTATCACTTTTACTGAGAAAGCCCCAAAAAACACAAAACTGATTACAAATTGAATTGGTGAACACCTACACAAAATTTGACCCCAAATTTGGAAAATTAACTTCTTCCCGGTTCCAACGGTATATGATAAGGCATATTTTGGACAAACAATTCCACCTTGGTAGCAGTTTGAAAATCAGACACTTAGACAATGATCAGTCATTAAAATTAAAAAATTAAAAAATTTATATAGTCAAAACCATATAAAAACTTTAAATTTATTTCAAATCCTTCATTTTAATGATCTATACGTTGAATATTTGGACTTTTATTTTAAAATCATTTCTCTTTCTGCCATCACCACTAGTTGACTCCTAATTTGCCTTGCAACATTTGATATATTTTCAATTAATTAATATTTTAATATTAATTAATTTTCTTCATTCCTTCCCTGTAGCATTGGAAGCTTTCATTTTTTCCCTTACGTGCATCTGCTCACAATCAATTTTCATAACTCTGGAAGCTCCTACATTTTCCTTTACATGCACACGCGGGTGTGTTCCCTTTGTGCATTTATGACCTTAGCATAAGACCAAGCTCTTTGAAATTTTCATTCACGACCATACACTGAATGATGCCCTTTACGCTCTTACGAGCACTCGTAAAGTTGAAAGCCTTCAAATTTTTGTTTATGCCTTTACGTTGGATGTATCCTCGGAGATGTCTAAAATTTTGTTTATGCTCTTTTGGATGCTTGCTTTTCCGTAGCATCAGGAAGCCTTAACATATCAACTTTCGATCATATGGCAAGCGTAACAATGTAGAAGGTTTAGAATCAACTTACACTCACACACATGAGATTGTCTTACTCTCACACTCTTCTAAAGTCAAAATACATTGCTTTGAACCCATGGGCCCCACACACACAAGGCCGTGGCTTTTTAAAAGTCGTGTCTCTTTAAACTCTGACATATTGTGAGTTAGCATATTTAAAAAGGTGAGTTTTTTCCACATAACAAATATGGGATAAAAGCTTCTATCCTTTTAAACTTCGACATGTTCCTTGCTCCCTATGCATTGTGTGATTGCTCATCACTTCTCCTAATTTGGCGTGTGGAGCTCTGTTCTACCATGCGTTGCTTGTTTCTTGGGAGTAGTCTACTCTTTGTTTGGAGTTTTCTTCAACCGGCATCTTGGACATCCTTTTAAAGCATGTGCTCCCTTTTTAACTTGTTTCCTGCGGTTCTTTAACATTTGCGACTTTCTTTAACCAACACTTCTTGTTTTTCTTTGTTGTGCCTACTTTGAACAAGGCGTGAGCTCCTGTACCATAGCATGAAGCTTCAACAGTGGCTTGTCTACCATTTTGACCTACAAATTTTTCACTTGATGCACGTGGAGCCTTCTCCTAACATGGACATCCATGCTTTGTGCTTGCTGAGCCTTTGACTAATCTTCAAAATTGCGGCTTATTTCTCTCCTTGATTACAAGTTCTTTTTCTTGCTTTCCTCAGTGGCTCTCCCTTTGTCATAGACATGCTCTACTTCCTAAGCCATCGGTGATCATTTCCAACATGATTTGCCCTTGCCCCAGCTGGCTGCTCTTTAGTGTATGGCATCTATTCTGCTTGACTGCGGCTTACATCATTGAAAATGGAAAATTTTTCCTTTGTTTAACTGCCAGTGACTGGTGTATTTTCTTCATTGGTTACCCACACCTATTATCATACCATAGCCTCACTTCTTTGCGTTTTCTCTTCAATCAGCTTCACTGCTTCTTACTGACGTGTGTGGGCATCCTTTATTGCTTGATTATAGGTGAGCTTCATTTAATTGCATGGATGACTGCTATTTGACTTCCTTTTTAATGCATTATGAGGTTTCCCTACCTTTTAAACTTAACACACGTGGATGTTTGTTTTAAATGGCCATCTACAAGGAACGATCTCTTCGACCAATGCTCTAATTATGCTTGTAACATCCCGTAAGCTCATGGAAAAGAATATGGATAGCTTAGAAGACAAACCTTTGATTAAAATATTCATTTATCATTACTAATGCAATCTTGCATAGATTTTAAAACTCAGACCATTGATATGCATATACTTCGTTATCACATTAAAATCAACCCTCAAAAATCACTTCACTTTTTCTTGGTGGAATTAGTTGGGCCCCAAAGTGGGTCTGACTAATTTTTTTTCCATTTTTGAACACTTGAAATGCCAAATTGATCTATTGATCATCTCAAACTAATTAGAATCAAGTTCGATCAATGAACCATTAGTAAAAACTCATCTTATCACTTTCTTGCAGACTGTCAACTTTGTGTTGGGAGGTCCTTTGACTAGCTTTAAAAACTGATCAAAACACTTGATCGATCTCTAAAAATTGGTACATTGAATCTCTGTTCTGCACACTTGCACCTTGTCAAATATCATCTCATGAAGAATACGGGATCAAAAGATATTCATTGTCAAAGTTGACTACTTTAAAATAGTTGCAGATAAACATGTCAGAAAACAATAAACTGGGTTCAGATTTGGCTTTAAAAACTGGGCAAATGGACACTTGGGAGAACGAAAACTAGGACATTAGTTCTCTGTCATGAGGACATTATAAATATGGGATTAGGGATCATGAAGAATAATAGGGTACAAATGGTGAGTGGTCAAAGTAGGCTACTTGGATTTGCAAACTGGAAATACTGACAGAAAAGTGATTTTTGCGAATGGAATTGACTTGGAAAAGTGTGCAAATGGATTCGTCAAGATTTAAAAAATGACACACTCAGAGTATTTTCAAAGGAAAAAACAATGGTACAATCCATTTGATTTCACCTATCACAAATTTGGAGTTATAACATCTCGAATAGAGGTCCCAATCAATCTGCAAATGCTAACACTCGTAAAAAGATAGAAATTTCATTTTGAATTGTGTTTAAAAACTGATCAAACAGATTCGTCATAATCTGAAAATTTAAACATAACAAGTCTCTGATGTCTACAATACAAGGCAATAGGAATTTTAGTGTTTTTGTCAACTAGTCAAAAGTTATAGCATGTCAAATAGGGCCTCCTAGAAATATGTGCAATTTACAAATGTGTGAAAATAGTAAACTACCAACCTTGAGGGATTCAGAATCTAGTCAAACGAACTTGAAACGGCTTGAAATCTGAAACATAGGTTCTTAGGTATGGACACTAGACAATCCCAAAACAAAAAGTCACAAAACATTTATGGGTGCGAGATATTCACTTGCAAATAAGGCCTCCTATCGCTGTCTGACACTTGGATGAAAATGCAAAATTGACACTAGCTCAAAACAGGACTTCACCAAATGACTCAGAATCTCAGTTTTTCTTCATGGAATGCTTAGATAGATTGAATGCAAGGTTTTATAAACATTAAACACCTTAGGGGCCTCAAAGGTACAATCAAGTACAATCTCATTTATTGGCATTTATAGGGCTCAATTTTCTCAACAATGCTCAAAATTTGGGCTACAATTTTGAGTGCCAACAAATTTGATACATTCTATGTACCATCAAAGGCCCGCAAATCAAAAAATTTGTGGAAAAAAAAAACCATTAGGCATTTATATTCCATGGGGCTTAAATAACCCACCTCTTTGCTCTGATTTTCCATTTTGTTCTCTTTTTCTTGGTCTCTTATGAAACATTCACTATTTTTTGAAACTCCCTCTTCTTATTAATAGGGATGAGAAATGATATGAAGAAATGTAATTTGTGATGAAGGGGGGAAATGAGGAAAATAAATGGGAATTATTTAGATCCTCCCAATAGCGGGTGTTAATATTTCTCACTTTTTCCAGAATTGGCAGTTCCAAACATTGCTTTGAAAACGTTGCCTTTGTAGTTAAGCTAGATAGATGGATGCTTGCCAATAGAGTATACATTCTCTACGTCAAATTTGTGGACACATAACTACCATAAATTTAATTAGTCACACTAGGTATCTAGACAAATCTTAATCTCTCTTCAAATTTTGGAAGGACCCTAAATGGGAAAAGAGTGTTTGAGCTTCGATTTGAAGCAGTGTAGATAAATAGTAAGAAAAATAGGCAGCATTCTGTGTACCCATCTCATTCCCAATTCAGTACAATTTTATTCCTTAGACACTCATATTTATTTACTTAGATTGTTACTAATCCTGAATGACCTAATGATATTGTTAAATGTTCTTTTAGGAAATAATAGTTTTTTACCTTTTAATTTTTTACTTTGGTCATGAGTTTTTTCTAAACTTTTTGTGATTAGTTATTTCTAATTTTTTATCATCATGGCATATATTTCTTTCTCAAATAATTTGAGGTTCCCATTCAAAATAGAGGAAGAATAACAAACTAACCATTACAATTCGGATCGATATTTTAACATACCATAACAGATAATCTAAGCGTGCATCGCAAATAACATGATGTGACTGATTGTATTGCTAAGAGGTTGTAGTTGGACAGAGATGAGAAAAATATAAACAATGAATTTGGTTCACATCTGTTGATTTTTTTCCTTCTTCATTCTGCTATTGGTTATTGCTATTGGAAGAGCAATCTTTTCCCTCACTAATTTTTCATATAGTTTTCGTGATGTCTTCTGGAATAAATGAATCCATTTGGTTATTGATTAAATTTGTATTTTACCAATTTAGATTATACAAACCATCTTGTTGGGCATTTTTCAATTTCTAGAAATCAGTTTCAACATTCTCTGTATTTTGTGTAGTGTAACCCATGTAGGGCAGGACCAATATTTGGATTAAAGGTTGTTAGCAATTGTGTAAATTATTTGAACTATAGTTCATTTTATTATTTATGTTAGCATGACAATAGACATCATAAGGATGGCCCCACTCTACTAATATAGGGGCTACACAGACTAAACTAACCTAACTTGCAATATCTGCTGCAGCTATAGTTGTTTAGCTAAGCTCCATGGGGCTATAATATAAAATGCTAGCTAGTTAGTGGTCATGGTAGGTTGGCTATTTTTCTATATATCTTCTTGGTCCTATCTATAGCACTCTATTAGACTGGTAATATGCATATAGTATTCCAGTAAAGGAGAAAATTAATTATCTTCTCATAGAAAAACATTAAGGTCGATAATCTTCTATGAGAGATTTCATATGAAAAGAATTTATAGGAGACATTTTTAACCATTTATTTGATGTCATATTATAGATATTACGAGGTATCATTCAATTCAATTCTTTAGAAATCTGAAAATAATTCCCAAGAGTCATGATGTTGTTGAGTATGTGATTAAATAGGCCATAGTACTGTAAAAGACCAATTGGAGGCAGAAAAAAATATGCAACTTCTAAGGCGCACATATCCCAATCTTCATTCCAAAAGAAAATCTTTAAATATGACATACTTTTACCTATTACAACAATTGCACACAATGCTGAGTTCCTCTTTTAGAAGCCCCCTTGAAAATCTATGCCCTCATGCAAGCGAAATGCTAGAAGTGAAGGAGTTGAAGTGCCCTTAGATTGATCTAGGTAGAACCATATCAAATCTCTAGAGAAACCATTAACTCACACTTCTCGCGAATACCCTAGAACCCTCGACAACAAATGAAATGTGATATATTTTTGCCCCTTTTTTTCCTCTTTTATGCTGTGGTGTGCATTGTAATTGTGATGCAATTGTGACCAACACGAGCATGTTATAAAAAAAAAACAAAAAATTTCTTTATAAATCGACCAACCAACCCATTTAAAATCCTTAGTCATTTTTTGGTGAAAAATTAGGGTAAAATGGACTAGTGCATTCATAAAGAAGTAAACCAATAATGCTAAATAGTATAAAGAAGCATACACAAAGAGAGCTCATAACACCATATTTTGTTAACTAGGGAAACCTTAGCCAAGGGAAAACCCTAATGGGGATAAAACCCACAAGATGATTCACTATATTTAAGAATATGGTTAAGGATATTGACCTTGTTAGGAGTATATGAAGAATGTATAGTGTCTCAAGTCCCTGTTAGGAGAGTAGGCCTTGTTAGAGGCCTCAACCCTATTAGGAGTTGGTGGATCATATACAAATGTTTCCATGAAGAGTCCACTTCCCTAAAATGAAACTATACAATAAGTTCTTCATGGGAATAGATATACATACAATATTAGATCACTTGCTTTACTTCACAATTCTTCTAATTGTTAGTTCTTCATACAAGGAGTGACTGTGCATACATCAATTTGCACAATATATCACATTATCATGTCACATAACATTACATCGCATCACATGGCATCCTAACTTCACAATTGGAGTTCTTTACTTATATCAATCATATTAATAAATTATTTCTTAGTTAGCTCATTATCATCCTTGAACATGGTTTCTAGTATGAACATGTGCACTATTATGGATCATCAGAATGATGTCATACATCTATGGTTAACTATGCAAGAGAATATTCTGCTATTAGTAAATCTCATCATGCTGCTATAAGATTGTCCAATACTTAGACAATTTTCCTTCACAAATAATCACAATTAAATTGCAAAACATATGTTTCCATAAATGACAACCACATATCTCACTTAATTTGATTGATTGGCCATATTGCCAAAAATCTCCCCCTTTGGCATTGATGGCAACATTTTGGGAAAATTGGCTAAGTCCCAAAAATGTTGTCATACCAATCAAAGTAAATAACCATGCATAATCATAGTAAAAACATTATATTCATATTTTGAAAAGAGATTAGATCCCTTATAACTCTGATTAGAAAGCTTTCTTAAGGAAAAGCTTACTACTATATGTCGAAGTACAACTATATAACTTAAAATTATAATTTTCCTTATTTCTCCACCTTTGACATCAATGAAAAAGGTATCAACAAAAAGAAAAACCTGTCAAAACCTAAAAGCTACCTCAAAATATGGAAAAACAATAACTGAAGTTAGTCTTCAACTATGCAAGATGTTTCTTCCAACTTTCTTTTCATGCATTTGATACATTTATTAGTGCAAATAAAGAATATGCAACTAACTCTGCTACATTCAAGTCTCTAACCACAAACTTTTCATATAAGATCTTAGCTACCAAGCATTCACCCAACTAATTTTGTAACAATGTAATTTGTGGGGATAAATAATCCGTCAAAAGAGTAAATCCTTTTAGAGCTTTCTCCTTTTTCGGATGCTAGCATGAAGTGCTTGCATTATATGGTCAAAGGTTTCTAATTTTTTATTCTATTTCAGAAAGTTATCAGTGAGCATCTGAAGCTCAATTATCTTCTCTTTATTTGCTCATCAAAATTGTGAAGGTGAAGGTATGCCAAGTTGCACTTAGCATTTATCTATTTCCCTTCTTCCATACTTTGTGTCAATTCCTTAATGCACACATTTAATATTTTTATATAATTTCTTATATTTGTATACATAGTATTAAGAAGTTTACCATCATGCTCAGTTTGTGCTTGAATTGTAGTAACATTAGTAAGCATTATAAACTCATTATCAAAAGTTTTGCACACAATTGTTTCTCTCTGCTGAATGTCTACAGATTTATCAACAGAGCTTACTATCTTCTCCAATCTATCAAAAAATGAAGTTAAATTCTTCTCAATTGACTTAACAAATTTCTTCTTTTCAAGACATTTTCTTAAAGAAGATATAAGATTTTGTTCTTTAACTTCATCATTTGACTATACTATTGAGGTGACCTCTACTGCTTCTATAGGTGGTGTAGAGGGTTTCACTATAGTTGTTGCTAAGGGCACACTTCTAGTAGCTACCTTAGTCATAGTTTCAAATTTCTTTTTAGAAGATACATATTCTTTCTTTTTCTCTTGATCTTCTTCTTCATCAGAAGAGCTATTGTAATCAATAATATTGCCAACAATGACAGAGTCAAAATATTTGAATGGATTTTCAGTTCTATCCATGGTTACATTGGTGTTATCTACTTGCATAGATCCATTGTCAATGGTAATGTGTGGAGAATCACTTGTTATTGAAGTTTCAGTTGGTTGCTCAAAACTATGAGGCGGACTGACTAGTACCAGAGTAGGGCTTGTCTTCTCTGACTACACACTCTCCTTAGACTCCTTAGGCATAGTAGACATGTATGTGACTAATTACTTTTGAGTTTCCACATTCATGTCTTCATAATTTCCTCCCATAAGAAGAATATAACTATTCTTATTTCTCAACAATGGTGCTATTCCTTTCAGAATTTTCTTTATCTCTTCCTCTTTATTTGTTTATCCTCCTCAATTACTCTACTTTTTTGTTTCTTAGTATATTGTAAAAATCTTTAGGTATTTGACCTTTCATGCTATCAAAACTTTTATCTTTCAGAATCATATTTCTAACTAGAAAATTTTCTAGCCATCTCCTATCCATATTATTTTACAAATCATAATATGTATTTAATTACACAAATTTATTGTCATTAATAATTTGCATATTGAGATTTTCTACCTTTGGCTTCCATGCTTTTTTTCCTGATGAAGTTTTTGCTTCTTGATCTATTCACTCTACTGGTCTGTCACAAGTTTCTTCTTTAGATTTTGAGGAAACAATTAGCAAGGTTCTTCTCCTCTTACTTGGTCTACTTCTTGTTTTCTTGACTCTCTTCTTAGGAGGGAGTTTAGTTTTCTGAAACCATGTGGACTTTCTTGGTGCTGATGCTTCCTCTATTTTTCTTTTGTTTCCTCAAGGGTTGCTATTATGCAACTACTACATATGGAATTATAGGTGCTTATGCACTTGTTTGTGCAACTGTGACCTATTCAATAGGTCTGGCCATTGCAATAGGTGTATGGGTCAATAGTCCACTTTGACCACTAGCCCTCATTTCTGAGGCTATCCCTTTTAATTCTTCAAAATCCCTTCTAGACATCCCTGAATCTTTTAAGATGGAATCAATCACTTTGTCTGATTTCCTCTTGATATCCTTGTTCATTAGATTTGTTTTGACTTCTTTCATCTTTTTAGCATTTGTACCCCATCTAGGGCATCCAAAATCAACTTTAGAGTGTAGAATTATCTATTCATAGCCTTGAATTAGTTCAACACTCATTTCATAACCCATAGGTTTAATGAACTTCACTCAAGGAACTATTACCTCCATGCATGTGAAGTCTATTTCTACCATGAAACATAGTTCATCCCTATATTTCTCTCTCAGTGTAGGAGGTATCCTATACCTTTGCTTCATTTCAGCTTGGAATGATTTCATCATTTTGTCAATATCATTATCCCTGACTATTTCTAATTTAGATCTATAGGCACAACCGATAATTTGCATTGCACACTCTCTTCCATCCCAATTTGAAATACTAGGAAACTTCTTTGCTGCGTAGAAGAATATATGAGTAAGTAGGGATTCAAATGTAAAGACTACGCTCCTAGACTTCTTGATTTTTGATATGTTATCCAAAAATTGAGTTTGGATAATTATCACATAGATTAACCTTTTCACCATTGACTGCCATCACATAATTTGCATGAAGAAATCTTGTAGGGACTAAATCTATACTAGATAAATAGTTGAACTTATATCCCAAAATTTAAATAATAATTCTCACTCCATCATCTTGAATGGTGTTGATCTTCATGTTTCTACCATCAAAACTTGTGTTGAGATTTGTTTCAGCTAATTTGCACACATTCTTTATGTTCATAGGATTGCATCCTTTATTGCTCAAACCCATGACCTTGTGAATTAAGTCATTATCAATGCATATAATTGAATATCCCAACCATAGAAGGTCATCATGAACTCTACTCCAAATTATTCTTGTCCATTTGTGGTTATCAAAGTCCATATAGAACATATGCTTAACCAGGTTAAGTTGTTCTAGGTATGCATATTTTGGTTTTAATGACAAATCATTGTTGCACATTCTCTCCAATTCCTAATGAATTTTAGTATCTCCTAAGCTTTCTATTTTATAGTGAATGAAACTTCTTATGTCTTCAAAATGAAGAACATTTTTCAATACTTGTGAAAATGCTCAATTTCACATTTAGGGTTTTTAGTGATTATTCATATCTACAAACTTTTTTAGGACTTCAAATCTCTCTTTAATCTTGCACTTAAGATTTCACACAATAAAATGATTTTCATAAATCAATTTGCATCCTTTAAATCTTTTACAATCTGTGCTTTGCATTAAATGTGTATTGGTTTCTAGTTTAAAGTACTATCTCTATATAATAGGGAGATTATTTTTCTTACATGACCTTATACTATTCATATTAAGCAATGCATACTTCACTATAAACTCCTCTCAATGTCTAGTATATAATATTAACTATGCAACTTGTGATATTCTTTCTAACATCAATTATTATTAACTGATGCACTGTACTAGTGAGAATGCTTAATGTAGGTAGGCTGAGTCATAGACAATAAGTGACTTTATTATCTTATTAGGTAAATTATGATGTGCTTCTTTCTAAACTATATGAGAACTTCCAATTTCTTTTTCCTTTACAAATATTTCCTTAAATTCTTCTTACAACTCCTTCATTTCTTCTATTGTTCATTGTTTAGTTTTTGATTTTTGTTAAGTTTTCTTCTATCCATTCTCCAAAACTTTGTTGTGTGTCCAATGTTATTACATAATTGACATATAGGTACATTCCTTATTTGTTCATTATTCTAGTTGTCAGGTACTCTGCAATTCCTTGTGATGTGTACAAGATTGTTACATCTGTCACAAAAAATGTGTCTTCTTTCTCCACTTTGATTGCTGTGAGATCTTCTTCTATTGCATGCACTATTAGTGTTACTAAACATTCTACTATTTTCATTATCGTTATCAAATTTAGGTTTCATACAATCTATTGCATGAGGTCCATATCCATGATAATTATGATAATACAAATTTGAAATAGGTTTAAAAGTCTTACCTTTGCAATCATCCCTAGTATGTTCAAGTTCATTACCCCTAGCATGCGATTCCTTTCTTCTATTATCCTCATATCTTGATCAAATTCTTTAGATTTCTTAGAGTGAGTAGCATTCTCCTTGTCTTTAGAGGTATCATTTGTTTTGCTTATGTTTAGATCCATTTTTACTTTAGGAGTATTAGGTTCCTTTCTCTCAATAGATTTCCTAGTAGATTGTCCAAGGAAGAATCCAAGTCCAGTCTTGTCATAACTAGGTATCTATACAAATATTTTTTTTCTTCAATCTTTTCACTACTGGTATATAATTTATCAAGTTTTTGTTTGGTTTGCACCAATCCACCTTTCATTATAGTGTTGTATTTCTCTAATTCTACATGCTCGGACTTGATAGATTCCAATTAAGATGTTACTTTGCTTAACTAGGATCTTAGATCTGTATTTTGGGCTTTTATTTTAGAGTCATTATTTCCTCTATTTTTCTTAAGACTTAGCTCGAGTTCAACTATTTTTAACTCATGTTTTAAGATCTCATTTTCTTTCTTTAGATCTTCAATGTCATCATCACTGGTTTTCTCACTAGGTCCTTTTTGGTTCAGGTTATCTATCTTGCCATTTAGTTCACCAATGTAAGTTTTTACATCTTTTTATCTATCTTTTAGGCCATCTCTTTTGTTAGTAAGGAGATTAATTTGTTCAAGAGCTTCTTCATGATTCTTCTTCAACTAATCCATATCCACATGGATCTTATTCAAGCTATTAAGCCTATTATGAATAACTAAGCTCTGATACCAATTGTTAAAAGTAGATAATACTAAGAGCGGGTGGTGGGGGGGGGGGGGGGGGGGTGTGTGGGGGGGTGAATCAATTTTTTCAATGTTTTTTCCCATAACTAGATATTATTAATTAATTTAATATATGCATAAGGAAGTAAAACAACAATGTTGAAGAATATAAACAAGCATACACAAAGAGAGCTCATAACACCATATTTTTTAAACTAGGGAATCCCTAGCCAAGGGAAAGCCTTGGTGGAGATGAAACCCACAAGATGATTCACTATATATAAGAATCTAGTTAAGGATATTGATCATATTAGGAGCCTATGAAGAATGTATAGTGTCTCGAGTCCCTATTAGGAGACTAGGCCTTGTTAGAATCATCAACCCTATTAGGAGTTGGTGGATCATATACAAATGTGTGCAATAATAGCCCACTTCCCTAACATGCAACTATACAATAAGTTCTTTAGGAGAATAGATATACCTACAATATTGGATCACTTGCTATAGTTCACAATTCTTCTAATTGTCAGTTCTTTATACAAGGAGTGACTATGCATACATGAATTTGCATCATATCTTGCATTATCATATCACATAACATTACTTCACACCACATGTCATAGCATCATATTTAATCCTAAATTCAAAATTGAAGTTCTTTACTTATATCAATCATATTAATAAATTCTTCCTTAGTCGGCTCACATATCATCCTTATAGTTGGCTCATCAAGATTTGGTAATCAAAACAATTCTGTAAGTCTTGCAACTCAATTTGTTGACATGCTCTCTTCTACATTGTGAAGTAACTACATAGGTATTTCCTTCATAACATGAACGAACATGCACACTAGTTTGCATCATTAGAATGACATCATGCATCTATGGTTAACTATGCAAGAGAATATTCCCTTGGAATATTTTGCTATCAATAAATCTCATCATGCTATTGTAACATTGTCCAATAGTTAATAGGCAAAAGCCTACAACACAATGGTAAATTGTGAGCCTCTTATTAAAGAGGTATTGGGTTGAAATCTACTCATGCTTGACAAATAATAATAAAAAACATAATAATTAATCTTAGCTTTGAGCTCTTACTGATAAAAAAAAAAGAAAAAAATGAAAAAAACATTGTCCAATACTTAGACAATTTTCCTTCACAAATAATCACAATTAGACTGCAAAAAATATGTTGTCATAAATGAAAACCACATATCTCACCTAATTTGACTGACTAGGCATATTTCCAACAAGGGATGGTAGAAGCCTCCAACAAGAGAAATTTTTCAGAAAATAGGAACAAAGAGAGATCATGAAGAAAACCACTAAAACATGAACAAGCCACAAACTTTCTCAACAAGAAATTTCTGATCTATAGAACCTCCTCTGAAATAGAACCTAACTAGGTAGAGAATACTGTAATCTACATTGAATCGAGAGGCAGACAATTTAACTTAAAAAATATAGATGGAATGAAACACCAAAGCCTATAGAGCTGATCAATCAAACCAAGGAAGGCTGCAACCAAAGTAAGAACGAAAAGAAGAGTGTCTATATGGTAGATCCATCTCACTGAAATACATAGGTATCCAACGAATACAATCACCTAGTACATAGGATCAAATATTGAATACATAACTCTAATAAACCAAAGAAGCATTAGAAACAATAGAAACCCCCCCCCCCAGACAAGGATGAAGTGTCAGGCAGTTGAGAAAGTGAGCCCAAAAAATTCTTACAAAACAAAAAGAACCAAGAACATTAAGAGTGAGGAAAAGGTACTGATACCTATAAAGCCACATGTCATCGACACATCCTTGGGCTAATTTCATGGAAGGGACACTTATTTGACAAAGGAAGAGAGCATTAAAAGGCAAACAACTATCCACCCATGGCACTTTATAATGTAGTATAAGTACAATAAATCACAATGATGAAAAAGATCTTGAAAAGAAAGGAGTGGCACTTTATCTCAATACATTTTCATAAAAATGCATACAAATGATATCAACAATGACTAGAAATAGAAAAGAACTAATAAAAATGATACTACAACTCAAAAGAAGAGATCCCATGCCATGAAAATGATCCCTAGACCTGAAACACCCAAGATATCCACCATAGGGCAAAAAAGAAAAAAATATGATGGAAAGAGCATGAAGCATAATATGGAAGAAATTACAATATTTTTGAAAAGAGGTTAGAACTAGCTTTCCAAGAGTATAATGTTTTTGAAAAACTAAGATGGGAAGCTCAAAATATGCCCTCTAGAGTGAAAAACTAAACATCTAGCTTTGACTACCAAAATAGGTAACCAAACTACATCAAAACTAAAAAAATTCTACACCAGTGTCTTCATCTAAGAACTCGCTTTCCAACACTTCTTTTGGATTGAAAAAATATGTCTGTATGCTCAAGTTACGGTGAAAAACCAACAAAGCCCTTGGAAATGCATAAAAATTATTATTTATTAATAAAAAATAATAAAAAACTTTTTAAAAAATCCCACACCACCAGTGGAGTGGCGGTCAGTAGGTAGTGTGAGAAGTGGAGCTACTCATAGGAGACTGGTGGGCATAGCAGCGGGTAGGTGGCAGAGCCATTGGGTGGAATGCTAAGCGGTGACTACCAACAATTACTGTAGTAGTTTTGTTGTAGTTAGTTGACCATGGCAGTCAAAACTACCAATTTTTTTTTTTTGTGACTTTTTGCTAAAAAATTTATGTTGGAGTGCATGTAGAGGCTATACAGCCCTACAGGGTAAAATTTTTTTGCGTCTCGGATCAATATCCAAAATGGATAAACTTTATATGGAAACAAGGGTTTTGACAACTTCTAGATCCATCCGTGAAGTCCATTTGGCTTCAAACTACTCTAAAAATCAATGACCCCTCTATTTTCTCAGGAAATACTCAAAAAACTCTTGATCTAATCTATCAAACCCTTATTCTCCCTTTTTCTCTAAATATTGAACAAGCTACAATAGATCAGGCTTTGATACGATGAAGAATTTGAGCAAATATGCAAATCAAATCCATAAAGCCCTAGAATACTTACATGTAGAAAACCTATCATGGAGAAGAAAAAGACAAGAAGAGGCAAGAGTTTGATATGAAAAACATGCAAATTGTATATTTAGATGAAGATAAAATTCAAGACTACAAAGAGATCAATCCTTATAAAAGGAGATTGAAACCCGAAAAGGGTAACCTAAAGCTAAAAGCTATTTAATAATTACTAATTAATTATTAAATAGAGAAAGAAAAAATAACATAAAGTGAAATCTTAAGAAGGGAGAAAAGGTGATTTAATAAATGAAATTAAATTAACCTTTTTCTCTAACGACATGCACTTTTAGTTACAAAAAGAGCTTACTACCCAAACAAGTAACATATTTTTGGAATGTAGGTACTGTATCTTCTTTCTTGATTGATCTCTAATCTTCATCTTGATCTTAGATCACAAAAATAGCTTTACAAAATTTTACATATAATCACTTTCACAAAAGTTTACATACAATCGCTTAACATGACTACTATGACACTCATCTTATTGCAAGATGTCCTTTGCATAAATACCATGCCTTTACACAAATTTTTTTTGGGTCAGCTAAGACCACAATACACTATTCCAACTTAGAGTAAACATCTTGGATGTCAGCCTTAATTTGACAAGTAATTATTTTGTTAAAAAAAAAATTCCTTTCCTTTAATTTTGCTGTCCTATTACATTGCTAAAACACAAATATATCTTTTTTGTATAGTTCACATTGACTTCCAAGGTCATATACATCATCATCAACATGTATACAATCTCCATCTAACTTCACTAGTCATAATATGACATCAATAATAAGTTACATACAAAACAATACACTGCTATATACCAAATTAATACTTAGACAATTTCTGAAGACCAAAAGATAAGTATCTTTATATTTGAGGTTTCCCATAAGCATGTACATCATTTATTGCCATAAATGGAAATAATTACATATCTTCATTAGCCACTTGTCAAAAATCTCTCCCTTTGGCATTGATGGCAACAAAATAGGAAACTTTGGCTAAGTATCAAAACTTAAAATAAATAACACATTAACATTACATCTATTACAAATTTTCCATCTTACATATGCTCCCCCTTACAATATGATTTCATACTTTACAATATTATCTTCTCTTTACCTAGTTTACAATTTTTTGATTTACTTTCCCCCCTTTGACATCAATGACAAAGGTTAATATGTCAAAAACTATCTAAAAAATTGTCCATCTGCTATCAAAATCTCTATAAACATCTACCTTAAGCTTATAGTATCTTCATGCAATAATCAAAACTTGCCTCAATATTTATCATAACTTTTTTCCATGTATCTTTGGCTAATTTAGTAGATGTGAGAATTGCACATTGGGCATATGATGCAATCTCAACTAGATTGAGGTTGGAGTATAAAATTTTAGAATAAGTATCCTTGGCCTTGACACTTTCCTCCACCTATTTCTCTATAGACACTAAAAAATGGTTCACATCTATGGTTTCATCACATTTTCATTCCAATTCATCCAATTTTCTCATTCCAATAACTTTTATCTTTTGGCCGACTTGACTACAATCATTCATATCCTCTTTTGCATCAATTGCAGATCATTTTGGAACCATTTCAACATCATATCAAATCAACTCAGAATCATATCAAATCAATCTAGAATTACCCTGAATCTATTTGAAATCACCTAAAATTAGTCTTAATCAACATGGAACATGTCGAAAATTCTAAATCTATCATTATTTGTCCAATCTTAGGCATTGTTGTGACTTTCAGTACCTTGGTAACCTATCAATCTATCAAACTTATCAATCTGACCTAAGTGTTGTCATGGCTCTCAGTGCTATATCAAACCATCATTCTTGTCATTCGATCATTGACATTTTCAAGTCTCTTAGTGTCAAAATGCAACATCATCAAACCATTTTAATGACATTGATAGCGCCCATCAATGTTATTATGATCAAAACTTTCAATCAATCTTGATCCTATAGCATTTATGATATTAGTTAAATGTTATGTGTCACTAACCCATGTCATGTGTCCTTGGCTGCTATCAATTCTATTCAATCAATCAATTTAACCATGGCTTTGGTTTGCCCACCATCATCCTAGTCAATCTCAATCATCATCATATTTTCATCAAAGAATACTGCCGGACTTATTTAATCAAATTGGCCAATCATCTATATATTTTCTCCATAGGATTAAATAACCCATAATTTAATCCTATGTCATCCCAATCATTTTCATCTTGCATTGCTAATTATTCTTCTTAATTATCATCCTCAATTAATTATTTTTATTGATTACTTGATTCATTATTCACAAACTATGGATGTTCTCAATTTTCTAAGTCATATTTTCCACCATTAATTTTCAAATTCCTAATTTCTATTTGTGTGGATATATGGATTTTTAATTTAGATATTAAAAATAATATTGACACAATCTTGAAATCATGACACATGGGAATATTACATCATAGATTCTATCCTGACACTTGGCTAAAACATATCATAATCCACATATTCTTATTCCCTTATGCATGTCTATATTTGGCTTTAAGTGGGTTTGTGGTGTCAAATGACGTGTCATAGATCCTCTTTCATTTTAGCCATGTTTGACTTCCAAGGTCCACACAATCCTACATTTGGCATCTTGTGTCATATGTGTCATAGATTCTCAAAGGAATCTCTTGCTAAGTCACGTATCCAGGGTGACAAGTCCAAGGCTCTCATCTTATGTGTTAATTATAAATTGAGCATTCTTCCTCTCATATCAGGTCCTCCAAGTCCCTTGATTCTTAACCTTCAACTCCCTAGGTCCTTGGTCTTTTGCTCTCTCAAGCTCAAATCACTTCTTCCAGTACTCCCATATCATTGTCATAGGATCTTGCTTCCTAATTATGTGCATTATAAGTAATTGGAGCTACATCATATGGAGAAGAAAGAAGGACATGGGAGCTACAAATAAAAGAGGGAGTTTCTAACTTTATATTGCTTCCTTTTGTTTATTTGGCTTTTACGGTGGACTAGAGGGTGTTAATGTATGTTTATTGAGTTTGTGATTTTCTAATAGTATGTTAGATATTAACCCATTTTTTAATCCTAAAATTGGTGAACTTGACATGAACATGTTTAACTAACTTGGGTTTCTTGTGTTATTTCTTGTAGGTGTAAGGAAGGATCTCACTTAGAAGGGTATAAAAAATATCTACACTTCCTTATCACATATAGATTAATTAGGGGGTCTAGTAACATGGTTATATGCTCTTATTTTTTGCATTCTATTAGCTTGCTATTCTTGGGTGCACTTTGCCCTATCAGGGTGCACTTGGGACCCCTAGGAGGTAGTTTTAGGCTCTTGGGAGCCACCATAACCCCCATCTGCTATTCCCAAATCACCAACTGTGCTTTGAAACAATAAATTATACCCTTCTAGGCCCTAACTACACCATGGGCACAATCTACACTATCTAAGTACACTTGGTAGGGTAGATTTAATTTTTTTAGTTTTTGGGTATTATTTAGGGCCCATTTCCCCACAATCTATAATTGGTCTCCCAACTATGCACAGAAACTACCAATTGCACCCATCTGGGTCCCAAATGCACCATGGGAATAGTTAACACTATTCAAGAACACTTGGGGGCATCTTGGGTCATTCTGGCCTTTTGGAGCACAATTTGCTGTATCAGAGTGTAGTTGGTTCACAGAAAGAACATAATTCACTTAGAATCTGCATCTAGGGTTTGTGTTTCTTTGTAGGACCTTAATTAGATTTTTTGTGTAACTGATTATCTATTTGTAGTATGTGGTAACTAGTGGATGAAGACATAATCATTACAAACTACTAATGCTTGTTTGGCAGGATGTTGTCAAAGACTTTATGTGCTTGTCTAAACTATGTGTATGGATTTCCTTGATTAAATAACACTTTGTATGGTGCATTAAAATGAAATTTTTCTATTTTTATTAGCATGTATATAGTGTTTAAAATGCTAGGAGTTACTTGGACATATCCTCTCCCCTCAGCATTTGTGGATCTTGGGTGTAAGAGAAATCCATGTGACTTTTATGAAGAAGCCTACACTGGACCAATATACTTGATATTAGGTATGTCAAGGGATGACTTCAAAGTGGTAACTAGAAAAAGTTAGGTCAATGTTCTGGCCACTATATAAAAATTGATATAGTTAATGTCATGTTGGTGATATGGTTGCATGACAGCACTCCTCTAGTACCCTTGTGGTGCATAAAACCCTGGTTCTTGGGGTTGGTAGACCTTTTGAGGAAGTTTATCATTCACTTGCTGAATAAAATGCCCATACTAAAAACCTTGTTTTAGTCACCAAAGACCTTTCTATTCACTATCTCAAGGGGCCACCCATGCCTATGAAGACATGTCACATTCTTGTGGTCCTTAGTAGAGACAACAGTCCCTTTGGAAGTCATGCCCCTTGGGAAGTGGATCTTGGTAGTCCTGAGAAGTGAGTCTGTTGTAAGGGTGAGCTTATGGTGCCAAGATTCTAATTTTTACACTCTAAATAAACATGTCTAAACTTCTATTCAAGTGGGAATTTAGTGTATATAGTCCTAAAACCTAGGTTGTGGTGTGTATTTTCACTTTAACAACAACTATTCTTGTCTTATTGTGTCTTGTGTGTGTGCAAAACATTAATCAAGATAGAAAAAAAACTTACAAATTTACACCTTGGATACTATTCAAACCTTTTCAAAGCTTCAAAAAATCATCAAAACTTTACAATCTTTTTCAAAAAAATTTAAACTTTGGTCCAAAACATTCAAAACTTGGAAAACATGACAACTTGTGACCTTAGATGTTCTTGGCATAACCTAGATTTCATCTTTGCATAGCATCCACTTACATTCACCATAGTTTGAGCCTCATGCTTGCATCATCTAGGCTTCATTTAGTCCTCATTTAGTATCTCTCATCATTCATAGTGAATTCCTTAGGTTTCACTTTGCATTCTTTAGTCTTTGCATTTCAACCCCAAAATATGCATCTTGCATCTCCCATTTGCATTTTTACATTACCCAACCTACATCTTGTACACTTTAACCATCATTTTGGGTGTCTTAACCATCATTCTAGTCTTATCACTATTCTCTTCTATTTAGGTCACTGGCACATCAATCTAGAAACTGCAGCACCCAAAATCATCTTAGTTTTAGCCTAGTTTACCAACTGTACTATGAAACTACCAACTATGACCTAACTATGCCCTAACTAGACTAAATTACACCATAGGCGTAGTTGGTACTATCTAAGTGCACTTGGTAGTCTAAGAACCTAGTTTGTACTTCCAGAGTGTATTTTGAGACTTCAAAAGTGTCCTTACTATTGGGATTAAAGATAGAGTAACTAAGTGGGGGGGGGGGTGAATCAGTTACTACAAAAACTAATCCATAGATCCCTTAGATGTCTTAAAATCTAATTACTACTGATACTCGGTAAACATAAAAAAAAATGTTGTAACTCGATAAATTAAACTGTTACTGATCCTCAAGCAATCATGCATACAATTGAAAATAGAATGAACATAAGAGACACCAGATTTAACATGGAAACCCAATATGGGATAAACCACCAATAACTAGTTACACATTTTCACTCTTATGAAGTCAACCTTGTTAGGAGCCAACCCTATTAAAGGTTACAATACACACTGTTAGGTGTGACCCTGTTAGAGGATTTTGATCACCCTATTAGGAGTGGCCTTACTAGAGGTCTTTAGAAAAATTCAACTAAATTATCACCTTGTTAGAGGATTTACAAAATGGTTGTTAAACGAACTCTATTAAGAGATTTGAAGTCATTGCTACAATGGTTAGAAAGAAACAATGAATTGACCTAAATAAGATGCAACTGGATTTGCTAATTACATGTCTCTATTCTACATCATTAGATCCTCCTTGATCAAATACAAATTTGCTGCTCCTTAATGATCTTTGATCATTCTTCAAAATTCACCTCCACAATAATCAGTCTTCATATCACATCAAATCTACCTCTGCACTTAGAATTCACAACTTGACCTCTTATTTATACCATTTAGATTATCAAGTTGGCTCATTCACATGTTACATTTACTAATAAACCATACATTAGTTGGCTACAAATATTACTTCAAACAAATAAACATTATTTCATAAATCTCCATTGGCTGACCCTGCTCGATAAATACTACTTCTAGAAATTTTCTAAGTTAACCGTCTTGACTTGGTTAACATTGCAACATCTGCAAAATGCTTTGGCTACTGAATTTACTCAGTAATAACTAAATTCCCTTGCTGTCCGTGAGAGCTCGGTAAGAACCATTTCTTCCACATTTTCTTTTGATGACCTAGTGAGCTTGATAATAGCTAAATTTCCTTACTTAACCTTGAAAGCTCGGTAACAACTATCTACACGGTAGACATTGTAATCCTTCTTTACTAACCTTTTGTGCTCTATAGACTTTTTCCTTTGCCTTGCTAACCAACTAAGCTTGGTAGACTCTATCTTTTACCTTACTGACCATCTAAGCTTGGTAGACTCTATCTTTTTCCTTGCTAACCATTTGAGCTCGGTAGACTCTATCTAATGATTGATATGACATTTTTGTAACATCAAAGACAACACACAATTGAATAATTGTATCCAACATTTAGGTACCTGAATAGGCCCCCCTATCTCAACATGCCATGATTTGAATTCTCCATGCCCTAGATTTCACTTTCTTCAATTAGGAATTCATTCCTTAGCTCATAAAATTCATTCTACATCTCCTATCTAATCATAACATCAACCCTAACATCCTAGCTATTTGGTAAAGTAACTTAGCCATAACCCAATTCAAAATTAGCCAACATTCAACCTAGCCTCCCAATTATGCCAAGTGCACCATAGGTAGAGTTGGTGCTATTGGAGTGCACTTGGTGCTATTAGAGTGCACTTGGGTACATGCATGACCATTTTGGGCCTCCAAACTACATGTTGGGACCCTAAAACTGCATCTAAAAGCCTTTGTAGGTCCTCATTCTACATATGACCCAAAACAACATCTTGCTCCCAAAACATCATTTTGCATCTTAGGACCTTTACATATTGCATATTTGATCGACATAATCATCATTCTAAGCCCCTTAAACATTACTTTGAACCCAAAAGCTATGAATTTAGTCCAAAATCTAAACAAAAGTATGAACCCTAGAGTATATCATTCTGTGAATGGATAATGGATCTTGACCATGGTCATTTTGTACTTTTCTTTTTATCATATTTTTTGTTCAAACTCTATCCACATCAAGATGTTTTTTTACTTTGTCATTTTGATCTTTTCACTTTTATCTCTTCTTGGTGAAGATCCAAAATCTATTGTCATAACATTAAACTCTTAGGTTAATGCCTTTCAAAGATTTCACCTTAGTTCAAAACCTTTCATATACCCTTACCATAGCATTTTCATATTCCTAATTTCCTTAAATGTCATTTTGGCTTATCCTAGTGGTATATCCTCCCTCATCTTGCATTGTTCAAATCCCTAGCATCATTTCGACTATCAAAACCTATCAACTTTTCTAGTAACTAACTTGTTTCCTTGATCACTTATCCTCATTTTGCATAGCCCAAATGCCATTATCAACCTTAGAACACCATCCCTTGCATAGTCCACCTTGCATACATCAACTTCCAACATCATTTCCAAGTCCAAAAGTCTAACCCCAATCATCATTTTGCATACCATAGAGTCATTTTCATCTCCTTGAGTCAAACTCCAAAGTGCCATTTACATTTGCATTTTCATAACTTTTCTAGGACATTTTCATCTTGCATATCAAAATCCTAGTTCAATTGGCACCTCCTTAGGTTTAACAACACCCGTAAACACCTAAAATCCAAAAAAAGACTCATATCTTGCATACATACTTCTAGATTTCCAAGTTTTACCATATTTTACCAATTGCACCCTTGTTTTACCAACTGTACACTTCAACTGCACAAGTGGTAGTTTAATGCATAGATCATAGTTTTAGAGCACACTTGGTAGTTAGGGATTTCATCTTAGGTTCCAAAACCCCAATCTAAACTTCCATAGCTTGCATTGCATACTTAAACTCTAGAAAACACTTAAGATCACTCAAATTAGTCATGTTCTAGATTTTAGGCACCTTAACACCTCTTTTTACCAGCATACCTTCTGCTTAACAACTACTTAACTTCAGGGCTCCAAGTTCACCAAGGGTACACTTGGTATTATCTAAGCATAGTTAGTAGTTTAGGTATGCACTTGAGAGTCAAAGAGTCCATTTAGGTTTTCCTCCATTGCATCTACATCCTTAGGTATCATGCCAACAATTACAAGGACACAATCAATTTAGAGACCTAAAGAACTATACCAACCCTTATTTTCTAAGGTAGAAGCACAAAAAAAAACTTGTCCAAGACCAAAGAAGAGCAAGAAAACCAAACAAAAAATTGACAAAGATCAAATCAAAGCATCACAACCTTTACTCATGAACCCCTTAAACATGTATCCACAAGATCACAATAATCAAGAGATGACACAACACAACCTAAGAAACACACCTACTATGAGGTTTCCTTTAAACACTTCTCATACACATGGAATGGTTCAATGGAGGCATACCTATGAACCCATCTTTGTATTGATACCACCCAGAGGTGGAAGTGTGCCAACCATACTCGAGGATGAAAAAACACACTTCTTCAAATTCAAAAAATTCAAGACAAGTGCCTTCAACCCTAACATATCAAACACACAAAAATGTACTATACAGTTAAGTGATGAATCTAACACTAATTATAGCATCACTAAAAAAGAATGTCTAGGTCGTGTCAAGACAACACCTTCCAAAAGAACTTTAAACTTTTGGCAACCAAAGAAATTGTCAAATTCAACCCAAACTTGGAAGGGCCTAAGTCCAAACATCAAACCAACTCTACACTCAAAACCATAAAACTTATGATGAATTTGGAATTAGATAAGGGAAAACAACCATTAGAGTTTTGAAACACAATGATGACACCTATAAGGTCCCATCAAGAAGCAACCATCAAAATCCTCCAAAGTACATTTGAACACATCAACATTAATCCCTTGTTTGACAAACCACCAACAATAAATGGAAATAGGAGTCTTCCTAAATATCCCAAAAGGATTTTAAGACTTGATCTCAATGACATAATGTAACAAAAAGATGTGCCTAAAGGAACTTGTACTCTAGGTATGCCAAACATACCTCGTTTGGAGGAAAATCAACAAAGTGCACCTTTGCTCCTAACTCTACCAAATGATATGCCATCAAATGTTATGGAGACTCCCATGAGTACACCATATGAAACATCAATTATAACAATCCCTATTGACATACAAAGGAAAAGGCTTATTAACATTTCACCCATTCCCTAAAGGAACACATCTCATTATCAAATCAATATGATGTACCAAGGACAAACATCTAACACATAAATGTATCAAAACAACAACCCAAACATGATGCTCAATTCTCAAGGACATAACCAACTTCAAAGACAACAACAACCTACAGTGGTACAAGGACTTAACATTTCCAATTCACAACTAAGTTTAAATCCACTTAATAGATGTTCAACATATCAACAACAACATCAACCACAACAATAAACTCAAGTGGTGCATGCATCCAACATCCCTAAAATGTACTCCAATGTAAATTCCACTTGACTTACATGCAATGTATCAATGAAAATTTCAACAACAAAAATCCATGTTCACTCTAAAACAAGAGTAACTAAAACAATTGTTAGAATACCAAGACACCTCTAGCAAAAAAATTATCAACAACATTTGTTACAACAACGACATGTGCCACAAAAACCTCAATAGATACCTGTACAACAATAGTCACATACATCATCTCACATGCAACCAACATAGGTATCTAAACAACAACCATAACAAATGGCACAACAAGTGCTATAAGTGATGTAAAAGCAACACATGGTACAACAATCATAGTGGATACCATAACAAGTACCACAAAAAATACCACAACAAGTACCCCAACATCTACCACAATAGGGACCCTTTTATCTTTGAGGTACTAACATACCTGCACCACCTAGTGACATATCACCTCACTCATCAAACATAGAAATGTCAAAATTGAGTAGTCATAGTTCTTGCCATAGCAGATGATCTACTCATAGACACAAAAGGCTTGAAGAAAAAACTATCATGCAAAACCCTAATGACGAGTTGGTATAGAAATTCAAAAAAATTCCAAACAAGTCGAGGCTTTGGGAGTCCAGAAGAAATAAACTCTCTATATAGAAAGGGACTTATGTCCTAATCCATTTTATAAAAGTTTGTATATGCCTCCATTCTCAAAACACTTCAAGGCTTGAGTATTTGAAAAATATCGAGGAAAAGGAAACCCTATTGATCACATTAGAGAATTATGTGCCTCTTGTACCAAACTCAGTGTTGAGCCCACCTGTCTCATGAGATTGGTCCCTCATTCTTTGGGTGGGCCCACACTTGAATGGTATTTCAAAGTTCCTGGTACTATCAAATCTTTGTTAGAGCTAGCATCCAAATTCATCTCCCACTTTGCCTTCAACATTACAAATGAGGTGACACTCTCTGATTTGTGGTCAACTAAAATAAATATGGGAGAACCATTTATCATATTTTTACTATGTTGGAGAAGATTATTTAGTCAATGCTCACTAAACATTCCCGAAGAACAAAAAGTTAACCCGTGAATTGAAAACCTATTCCCTAATGTAATGTATGAACTTAAGACCAAAAGTCCAAGCACCATCTCCAAACTGATGAAAAAAGGGGCTAGTATTGAAGATGCTCATATCAGTAGGGGAATCCTCAAGATGAATAAGGAAAATAAAAATACCAACTCATCTAATGACAAGGAATTTTTTTCTCCAAGAACAAGAATGTGACTAATTATGGTATTGTGGATGTACAAACAATTAGGATAGCCCAACCTCAAGCAACATTTAAAGGTGTGAACCCTACGAATTCAAAACCTTCCAAGATGGATCTTGAAGACATCTTAGAACCAAAGATTGAAATTCACACCCCTGGAGATACCTCTTGAGACTACACTTCAACAATTACTCAATAAAAACTTCCTATGGTTACCCTCGATCAAATATGAACCACTAACTAAAGCTTCTTAGTGGGATGACAAATTTTTTTGTGATTACCATTGCACCAAAGGACAAAATACTTCATCATGTTTCTAGTTAAAACATGAAATACAAGACCTTATTGATGATGGTGTGATCATAGTTGATCCATCACTACTAGCATCCAAATTTGATCACACTATTTTTAAAGATCCTTTAGGTAATCATGACAAAGGAAAAGCCTCCATTTCAAACTCAAGCTCACAAGCAATGTGAATTACACATGCATTGGATATGACTACACTATCAACTATTTCAATGAGTTTAATTCTTGCATATTCACATTCACCTTAAAGGATGAAGACCCTTGTTGTGCTATCACTACACATCATACCAAGATCACCCTACTTAGAGCTCCTTCTAGGCCTACTACCTCTACTAGACTTGCACCTCCTAGTAGATGCAATGTTCCTACTTCATTTGATTATAGCCTTGTCAAACAGATTGAAAGGACCCCTATTCAAATATCCATCTTGGATCTACTACACGTGTCCTCCCAACATTATAAGATCCTTGACCAAGCATTAAAAGAGTCAGTAGTCCTAGACAACATTGATGTTCCAAGTTCCAAGCCATGGTTGGGAACCTATCTACATCACAACATATCACCTTTTCCCCTCAAGATATTCCTAAAGATAGACCCAATGACAATGATAGGCTTCACCTTGAAGTCTTTATCCACAATTTTATGGTTAGACATGTTTTGATAGACAGAGAAGTATCACTAAACATTTGTACCTTAAAAGATGTCAAGGGTCTAGGTTACTCTGAAGAAGATGTGGATCCCTCTCACAAAATCACAATAAATGCCTATGACAATGGTGAATGCTTCTCCAAGGGCATCATCATATTACCTATTAGAGTTGGTCCAGTTATTGAGAATACATTATTTGAGGTCCTAGATATAGAAATGAATTGCAAAATGATACTAGGATGCCCTTAGCTTCATCCTATGAAAGTAGTGCCATATAAATCTCATCAATGTCTAAAGTTTTCCTATAACAACGTGGAGATTACCATCCTTGGCTACCAAGAGACTTTCCATTTTTGTGGTAATCTGAGAGATGCTACTACATAGAAAGTCCCAAAAAATAATGAAGTAGAACCCCACAGATTCCTCTAAGTATGTTAATGCTGATACACTCCTCAATAAGGTCAAGGAAATGTTAAAGATTGAAGACAATGAGTGTGGATAGTACTTTATGTCTCAAGTATTCCACATTAGGGAGTCATCTCTTTCTCCCCAATCTTATGGTCAATCACAACTATCGCAAGAAGAACATTTTGAGATCAATAGAAAGAATTATACTTCCATCAATTTCATTAGAAAAAGTGTCCTACTTGAAGAACATGCTTATGAGAATACATATGTCTATATTGAGAATAAAAGAAGAATAAGAACCTACTTTGATATCTCCTAGCAAGTATGGACTTGGGTTTATTATCATGTAGAAATAAGGCTATGACTGATGTAGTGGTCTTGGATATCATAAACAAGGAATAATTGAACCTATCACCATGAAAGGATGACATCCTAGGTTGGGGCTTGGACTCAAACCATTGCAAATAGGTCCTCCAAGTACTACAATACATATGTGTAAGACTATGAATATTTTGAATGATGAAAAGTCATCTGAGGACACCCAACCTAAAACCAACAATCCTGTAGCTTTTGAGCATGAGCCCAATTATACCACTAAATTAGATATCCACATGTATACCTTCAACCAAAACCTATTAAAAATAATGATGACATCCCCTCAAGTTGTCCATAACTATTGGATTGGAACCAGTGTGGACAACCTATTTTTGATCTATCCAACAATGATGATGCTCTTGCAAAAAACTTCAAATCTATTAAGGCATTAAAATTGGTGATCATAAAGAGGAAATTTATCCTAAAGTGAACACATTGGCATATTTTGGGGATCCATCTCCACCTTCTAGTTGCAAAGAAAAAAGAGAAAAAAATGACAAAAGTAGGTCTCTTGGTAAAAATTGTAAGGTTCCATTAGACCATGAAAAAGAAAAAGCTAAGCACCTCCCAAAGATACAAAATGAACAAGATGATGGTGTGAATATAAGTGTTCTAGTGTTCAACATGCCATGAAGTCTTTTGTGCACTCCCAATCCGTATTCATGTGGGAAGTCATTGGTCTCAATCCTCTCAATCCTTCGTTATATCCAACAATTTATCCCCCAATCCTACTATCTAATCTATCCACCACCCAAAATCTTTTACTACGTCATCATTAGTGATATCCCACATAACAAATCATCTTACCCATTTATCCTTAGATACCTTGATTCACAAGATGCAGACAATAATTTACATACAGTACACAATGGTATATCTCGAGGCCTTTCTAGTGGTTTGATTTTAACTACAAACTGGGAACAAATCCTGCATAGTTATAATCACTCATGGGTCCAGAGATTGTTAGCTAGTAGCACCAATTTTTTTTTTTTTTTTTTTAGCATTCATTAGAAATGTTCATGATTCTATCTAAAATTCCTAAAAAATATAGAAAAAATGGGAAAAAAATTTCCAAAATATATAAAAAGAAATAGCAAAAAGTTATGAAAAAAGTAAAGGAAAAAGTGAAAAAAGTAAAGAAAAAATAGATGCCTTGATGAAAACCTGGTAAATAGGTGTCTTGGCATGAAAATTTGAGTCCATAGAAAAATGTAATTCACAAGTGAAAACCTGGCAAATAGGCACTTTGGGCAAGTACCATGGTGAAAACCTAGCAAACAGGTGCCATGTGTAATCAGTTATTGCTCCTCCATCTATTTGGATTCCATTTGGTTTTTCCCCTTTTGTCATTCCCTAATCATATGCTTCATATTGCAAGACATCCCTAGTCCTTGATCATGGCCCACAAGATAGTTAATGTCCATTGTTATCTTACCTAAGCATCACCAGTCTGTACATACTCTATCTTTGGCATTTGTACATAGTCTACGTCTTGTTTGGGGCATATTACCTAGACAGTGCATGAGTTTGAGCTTGAACTAGCGACATAACCCTAAGCACTTTTTATCCATCAGAATTATCACATATTAGATTGGAGTTAGAACTTCTGTATGCTTTTATGATCCTAAAAAACTTAAAAATTCAAATACAATCCTAAAAAAATTCTAAAAATTTATATATGATCCTAAAAAAACCGTAAAAATTCAAATATTGACATGAACAAAATCCTAAAAATCCTAAAATATTCTAAAATAATCTCTAAAAATCATAAAACATCCTGAAATAATCATTAAAAATCATAAAATGTCCTAAAAAAATCCCTAAACATCTTGAAGTAAATCCTAAAAATCATAAAATATCCTAAAGAAAAGAGTAACAAAAAAACATAAAATATCCTTAAAACCCTAAAAAAAAAAAAAAAAACCCATAAAAAATTTGTAATAAACCTTGTAAATAGTCACTATGGATTATCACTCCTTTTGCATAAACAATTGCACTTTCGTAGACTAAAACTCAAAGTACTACACTTCAATGACATTCGCGCCTATCTAAGCAATGTGAACCAACAATTAATCCAACATGTCACTATGAAACTATCAAATGAATCCACAAATAGAACTATCACATGATCAACTTGTCAAACACTATCTAAAGACCTAAAATACCAAAAGGCAAGTAATAATGGACAAGAATAGTTGTTGGCTCATGATGTTTAGTGAGTGATTTATTTTTGCGTTGTTTTTCTTTGATCGTGTTCCATATATGCCACTCGATGATATAAACTGATCTATGAGAGTGGTTGAGATGTTTCATGGTCATCTATTATTTTCTATCTATTAAAATGTACCTTTGAGAATCTAGGGCATGTGTATATGCCTTAAGAAGGACAAGGTTATTTTTTGTTTGCATTGTGCTTTTTTACACAAAAGGTTTGTGATTATGCTCTGGCCCTTTATGCCATGATATGCTATGTTACCTAGGGTTTTTAGACCCTAAATATTTCCCCTCTTAACTACAACATGAGAGATTAGAAATATATAAAACTTACAAATTATTTTGCATTTATATTATTTAATTCTTTAATGAATTAAATATTTTAAATGAAAAGTCATTAAATATTAAACCATTACTCTAATTTATCATATGATTAATTCTATAATGAATTAATTATTATTATAATATGAGGGTGAAAGTAAAAGAATTAATTGAGTAAGTTGATGGAGCAGATTATATTTGGAAAAGAATTTTAAAATAATTAATTCTTTTTAAAGGATTAATTATAATTATTGTAATTTTCATTAGTTAGGGTATATTGGAAAGTTCAAAACAATTAATTCTTTAAGCAAATTAATTATATTTATAATGGGAAAATGGGTTTCGCAAGAACAAGTTAGGATAGTTGAACATGTTTAGAAATTTATTAAATGGTTTAAAAGGGATAGTAAGGGTTTCTTGTTCTTCTTGGGAGAGAAATGTCTGTACATTTTTCAGAAAGAGGGAGGGCATTTTGAGTTCTAAGATTTGTAATAGAGAGAGGAGGGGAATTTTTTTATCTTTCTGCAATTTGATGGTACTGATAGGGACAAAATGATTCTATAGTCATTTTATTATGTTTCTTTGAAATAATGAGAAATATTTCATATCAAATCTTGAGGTTTGAATATTTATTTTTCTGATTGAGATCAATTCTATAGTTTTTTCTTTCTGATTCTAAGATACAATCTTGCAGTATTATGTTTGTAAATTAGTTGGTTTATGAATTTGTATTTTACGTATCAATTCATATCCCATTCAATTTTCTCTACAATATGGAAGACTTTGTAGATAGTGCTATGGCTATTTGATAGTTTTTCATTCATTATTGACTTATTAATCTAAAAATCACATTTGTTTGATGATGATGAATGAATTTCAAAAAAATCCTTTGTGTCTCTAGGTTAAAGACATAATCAGTTTGTCACATTCATTGTATATCTTTTACGAGGGAGCTATACCTCTCAATTTAGAGGAGAGCTATCAATCAATGATAACTCATCCAACTATCAGTATGTTCTGTCTTTCTTGTTGGGCATATTGAGTCAAGTTTTGCAATTTATGTGAAATACAAAACTGTTTACTAATACATTGCATTTCATTTTCTATATCAAAATAAAGCTCCAATAACATATAGTGCACTTTACAAAAGAAAAAGTCCTCACCTCATACTAACTATTCCTTATCTCATCTCCTTTATCTTCTATGTCTCCCTCATTTTCTGCCTTGGTCTCATACTTTAATACATCAAAAGCATTGCTATCTTGCATTCCTGCATATGTCAAAAGTCTGGAACAATCCAAAAAAATACATCTTTGAATAAACATGGAATTTATATTATTTCACATTTCATTTGTATTCATTCCATATCATTTTATATTTCATTTGTATACACTCCATATCATTTACATTTCATTAGGCATTCATTTATGAGAAAAACATGTGGCAATAGTAAAGATGTCATTTCCTAAGCATAACATGTGATAAATCAACACATGATGTCATCATATAAAAGTCCACATAGAAAAGCATAAATGCTTTTAACATATAAAACATATGCATAAGTCATATAATATAGTCATCATAACATAGTTGCATCTTGTAAATGTCTCAAAAAAGTATTAGAGTATGTGATCATGGTTTACATCAATATTAACTACCTGTAGGCATGAACCATGCAAGATCATAATAGAAAACCAAAAAACCAAAAAAAAAGAAACCCCTCTATTCATGAGCATGTTTATGTCAACCTATACTATTCCTAGCCTTGCAACCTCTATCTAGCCTCAAAGATGATCCCTTTACTGTCTGTGGTGGCCTCATTAGTCCCATCACCCCTACACTACATTGTGTCCTCTATGTCTTCTGCAAGTGAGATCTCTATGGACGAAAACTCTCTACCCTCTACCCTAGTGGCACTACTATCTCATACCGATCCCTCTAGTATTGTATCTCCATATGTGCCCTAGTCATCATCACACTCATCTCTCAAAAGTTGAAATCTTTGATGTTGCTAATGAAATCCTAGGACTCTTAATTTTTCCCATCGTTGGAAGGTAAAAACTTGTTTACCACAGTGTTTCTCCTGGGTAACTGATCCATTTTACTTGCTCCAGAGCCCTTTTCTACCAAATCTGATTGTGAAAATTACTTTCAAAATCCTCTCCAAGCCCTTTTATAGTTTTGTTCTTCCTAGATGGATGTTCAAGTGGCTCTTTCTGTGTTGGTCATGATGCTCCTTTGATTTGTGATCCATCAGTTGCTATGGTTTTGTCTTCTCATCATCGATGAAATCAACCTATCATAATCTTGTGTTGTCAATTTCTGAAGTGGGAACCAATATATACCACCATTACTGGGGCATGCTTTATGACTTTTTTTGTCAGCGTTCTTTGAAACAACGCTCTAAATCACATTGTATCAAAGAGGTGCAAAATGTAGATGCTTAAAAATGGTTCACAACTACGATTTTATCACATTTTCATAATAATTCATCCCATTTTCTTATTCCACTAACTGTGATCTTTTGGCCAACTGGATCATATCTCAACAGTGTTTGTCATCATGACATAATTTATAGATCATTTTAGAACCATTTCAACATCATAAAAAATTATTCCAAATCAACTCAAAATCATATCAAATAAACCTAGAATCACCCCAAATCTACCCAGAATCACTCAAAATTAGTCTTAACCAACTTGAAACATGTCAAAAATCCCAAAGCTATCATCATTTGTCCAATCTTAGGAATTTTTGTGGCTTTCAATGCCTCAAAAACCTATCAATCTATGAAACTGATCAATGTAACCTTAGTGCTGTCATGGCTCTTAGTGCTAGGTCAAATTGTCATTCTTGTCATTCAATCATTGACATTGTCAAGTCCCTCAGTGTCAAATCATGACATCATCAAACCATTTTAATAGGATTGACAATTTCTGTCAATGTTATTATGATCAACCATGTCAATCAATCTCGTTCCTATAGCATTTATGATATTTGTTAAATGTTGTGTCCTTAATCAATGTAATGTGTCCTTGGCATGCTATCAATTCTAATCAACCAATCAATTTAACCATGGCTTTGGTCCACCCACCACCATCCTAGTCAATCTCAATAATCATCACATTTTCATTAAAGGATACTATCACACTTATTTAATCAAATTGGCCAATCATCTACTAATTTGCTCCATAGGATTAGAGAACCCATAATTTAATCCTATGTCATCCCAATCATTTTCATCTTGCATTGCTAATTATTCTTCCTAATTATCATCCTCAATTAATTAATTTTATTGATTAATATATTTATCATTCACAAACTATGGAAGTTCTCAATTTCCTAAGTCATATTTTCCACCATTAATTTCCATATTCCTAATTTCTATTTGCATGGATATATGGATTTTTAATTTAGATATTCCACATAATATTAACACAATCTTAACATCATCATGACACATGGGAATCTAATATCATAGATACCATCCTTACACTTGGCTAAGACATGTCATAATTCATATATTCTTATTCCGTTACACATGCCTATATTTGGCTTTCATTGTCATAGATTCTTGGCTTTAAGTGGGTTTGAGGTGTCAAATGGCATGTTATAGATCCTCTTTCATTTTAGCCATGTTTGACTTCCAAGCTTTAGAAAATCCTACATTTGGCATCTTGTGTCATATGTGTCATGGATTTTGAAAGAAATCTCTTGCCAACTCGCATATCCAAGGTGACAAGTCTAAGGCACTCATCTTGCATGTTGATTATAAATTGAGCATTCTTCCTCTCATTTTAGGTCCTTCAAGTACCTTGATTCTTAACCTTCAAGTCCCTAGGTTCTAGGTCTTTTTCTCTCTCAAGCTTAAATCACTTCTTGTACTCTCATATCATTATCATAGGCTCTTGCTTCCTAATTATGTGCATTATAGGCAGTTGGAGCTACAACAGATTGAGAATAAAGAAGTACATGGGAGATACAAATGAAAGAGGGGGTTTCTAACTTTATGTTGCTTCCTTTTATTTATTTATTTATTTATTTTTATTGAGTTTGTGATTTTCTCATAGGATGTTAGATGTTAGCCCAATTTCTAGTGCTACATTCTCAATAATATATATTTTCAGAGCAATAGACTCTGTAAAATCTGATACTCTCTTTAAAATTTGTTCCTTCTAAAATTCTAGTTTCCCGATATCATTATGAATACTAGCTACTTGTCATTCAAAATCATCAATTTTGCTAGAAGGTTGTTGTACCTGGTTAGATAGAGCCTCAAGATCACTCATCTTTCCTCTAATTTGACTATCAATATCCTTAGTCAACTTGTGAGATATAGTACACTTGGTGTATAATATCTTTCCATTCTATTGACACTTCTAAAGTTCCTTAATACAAGTATCAAGACTTATCAAATCATTCTTAATAATTTGAATAATAGTGCTAAACAAGTTAGCATCATCTGAGATGTGTGCCTTTGTTTCTACAACATTCAACAAATTTGTGAATTCCTCATCAAAAGATTTTAGCACTACTTGTGTCTTCTATTTAGGATCTACCTCTATATGCTGCACTGCCAGAGTACTATGTAATTTTTCAATAACCTCCATCAAGGTTCTCTATCTAGGCTCTTCACTATTTTGTTCTTCTAAATAAGCTTTGCTAAAAATGAGATCAAGTCAGTTTGATCTTCATGATCAGTTGTTAGGCTAGCAAGAAAAAGTAGAGTAGATGAACTAGAATGTTTACTGTCGTCTTCCCTTCGCTTCTTTTTAGCTACCTCTTTGACTCTTCTTTCTTCTTCCTCTTTGTCTTCTCTTTCCTTTCTTTCTTTTTCTCTCTTGTCTTCCTCTTCTAATATTTTTTTCTTATCTTCCTCCATTTCCTTTTTCATTTATTCTTCAACTAATCTTTTCTTTTCTTCCTCTTCTTTTCTTTTCATCTCATCTTCGAACAATTTCTTCTTGGCCTATTTTATTCTCTTCTTCTCTTCCTCTAATAACCTCTTTTCCTCTTCAATTTTCTTTAATTAATCTTCATTATCTTTGCGTGAGGTTAATTCTATTTAGAACTCTCAAATAGGTTTTTATTGTCAATGTTAATGGTAACATTGGTCTGATCTATTTGCATTGTGTCACTACTCCCTAACCCTTTTGAGGTTTTGGGTGCTGGTAAAGATGTTTCCTTGGACTTTTTCATCATCTATCTTAAAGATGCTACACTTTCACTTCTTATCTTATCTTTCTCACCCAACATAAATAGAAATGGTCTTACTTTTTTTATGAGGTACGGTGCTAGATTGTTCAACAATCTCTTGACTTCTTCTTCACCACCAGTCTTGCATATTGTTCTTAACATAGACTTCCAAAGTTCTATGTCCTCTTTTTGCGATGGTGCCTTCTTTTCAATGAGTCTATCATAGACCTTCTAGTTTATTGTGTCTTCAATATCCTTAAGTTTCATATTATTGGCTATTATGTATCTCATAGTAGAGACATCAATATGATCTTTTGCAAAATTATTATATAAGTCATAAATTTTTCTCATCTAAAAAAAGTTCCCTTCATTAGAAATGGCTAAATTTATCTTCTCTATCTTTGGCTTGCAGGGTTGTTGAGCTTTCCTACTGACTACTTAGAAGTGGTTACCTTCTCTACCTATTTTCCTTCTTATTATTGTTCTTCTTCTTCACTAGACTCAACAATTTTCAACAATGTCTTTTGCTTCTTTCCTAGTCTAGTTGCTTATTGCTTGACCCTTTTAGTCTTTGTGGTCACAACTTCCACTAATCTCCCTAATTCCTCTTCAACTCACTTGGCTAAACATCAAATACTACTACATAAGGAATGCTCTATTATGAAGATGTCTCTACAATAGATACCAACGAAGGTTGCACATTCAATATAGCTTATTTTAGAGTTTGCCTAACTGCTTGTGACTCACTCTTAGTCATATTGGCTTTTGTTAAGGCTTTCTTCATTATTGTTTCAATCTTCTTGTGAGATTCCTTCTCCAAGGATGCCTAGTGAGTTGACTAGGTAATCTCATCATAGGTTCCAAATCTATATTTAGCTTGGTCCTTCTTTAATTTCAACAAAAGATCAATGTATCCAACTCTTTTTTCAACACTCAATTCATAACCTAAGGGATCAAGAAATGTTTCCCAAGGTTCTACTACTTGAATATAAGTAAAATTAGTATCAACCATAATACAAATATCTTCTTTAAATTTGTCTATAATTATAGGTGCAATTCTAAATCTTTGCCTCATTTCATTTTGAAATGTTTTTATTATCAAGTTTCTACTATCCAATATCTTATCGGCTATATGTCTTCTACATACATTTGTGATTTTATCCATTGTACATCTCTCACTGCTCATAACCTCTATGACTGATAAATATAGAAATATCTTAAGCACTTGAAAAAATAAATTATTGAGTAGTGATTGAAATCTAAACACACCATTCTTTGTCCTTGTGATCTTCTCTGAGTTCTCTAAGTTGCATTCTTAGAATTTCATTAAGGTTAACTTCTTTCTTCTCAACACATATCTTATATGCTATATAGATAAATTTGATTGAAAATTCATCCATCTTTGAACTTGCACATATAGAGTAGGCATTGATTCTACTCAAGAATCTTACATCATCTTTTTTAATGGTGCTGATCACTATGGGCTTTTCATTATACACTGCCTTTGTGTAGCTCTCAACTTTCTTCTTAATCAATTTCTCAGCTGTATGTACAATACCTTGTTTGCAAAGACCAACTACCTCATGAATAAGGTTGGCTGAAATATCAACTACACTATCTTCCATCCATAGTTTTCCATCATGTATTCTACTTAATATGATCTGTGTCCACTTGTCTATGTCCAATTCTTGGTAGAAATGATATTTGAATAGGTCAAGTTCCTTCAAGTGTTCAAATCTAGGTTTCATAGTCATATCATGATTAAAGAATAATTCCATATCCTTGTTCATGTACTCACTCCCAATAGATTCAAACTTACAGTTAAGATAACTTCCAATATCTTCCAAATATACTACATTATTTAGAGTAATGGATAATGCTAAATTAGAGTTTCCTTCTATGGGTTTCATAGAAATAACCTTCAATTTTGGTCTGTCCTCATTCTCAACATTTTGAATTACTGAAATATCCATGATTCTATCAAATATGAACTTTTATAGAATAAATTCTATGGAAAAATGATAAAATATCTCTTTTCAAAAATAGGGTATTCTTTAGAATTGCCTTGTCAAGTCGCTCTTGAGTGCTCTATGCTTCTGATGTAATTGCAATGAAGTGGCCATCATGTTTGTGCTCCATTTATTCCTTCAAATTGATCTTACATTATTTGTGTACTTTGCAAACACAAAAAAGATGTCAATTACATTTTGAAATCAAAAAATTTCTTAAGATCTTCTATCCAATCTTTAGATGCTACCCAAGGTTTACTATAGCTAATTCCCATCATTACAATGCTTTAGAAAAAAATTTTGCACAAATTTTTCTACAAAAAATAGTTTTCATCTTTTACTATGGAATTAACTTTCTCTATAATAACAATAACTCTTAATTCCTTTCTAACTTGTTTAGATAAGCTCCAAATTACAAGCGAGCTTAGGTACCATCTAAACTTATCTTGATACACCTTTTCCCAACTTTTCTACCCACAATCCAATCTCTAAATGAAGTTTTCAAATTCTATTGGTGTGAACAAGCTAATTCAACTTAATTGAATTCAACTTGTTTATTGACTTCAATCTTCTTGTCTCATCATCTTCTAGCTTTTCATTTGAGATGTCTAATCCTTTTGCAAATTCCCCATTCAGTTCTTCTCAAAGTTTAGTAACTACATTTCTTTGTTCCTCATTGTATTTGTTAGTATTAGAGTTCCTCTCATGGTTCCTTCTATCATTTTTGACATTTCTTCCATCATTCCTTCTGCTTCTAGGATTCTACTGTTCATCAAGTACATGAAAATTCTGAGCTATGTGTCCAAAGTTGTTATACTTATAACACACTATCTATTTTCTTTCTTTATAAGGTCTTCCTTTTTTCGATGTGCTTTCATTCGATCTTCTTCTATCTATAGGGTTAGTATTTCTAGACATTCTACCATTTCTTCTATCATTATCATATTTAAGTTTCCTACAATCAATTGATTTATGACTCATACCATGAAAATAATGACAATAAATGTCCTTAACATTAGTAAGTGACTTATTTGTACAATCACTTTTCATATGACCTATTTCATTGCATGAAAAAAACGTGCCTCTAGATTCATACTTGGTAACCTCTGGAGATTTCTCTTGCTTTGGTTTATCCAATATCTCAACTTCCTTGTCTTGTCCAACTTCTTTAGGCTTATCAGAAGATTGACTGAATTCAATCTTAATACCAATTTTATCTTTTTCATTCATATCTAATCTAATCTTAGCTTTGTTTGTAGACATGTTAAATAGATAACCAAGACTAGTCTTATCATAAGTAGGTCTCTATATTGACATTGAATCATCAAGATTTTCTCTACTAGAATAAAGCTTCTCAAGTTGTTTCTTTTAATAAGTTAGTTAACCTTTTACAATATTATTATATTTATGAAGTTCTTCATGATCTTCTTTGACTGTTTCAAGCTCAAATTTCTTCTTTGCTAGACTTTCTCTAAGATCAACATTCTCAATATTCAAATTAGTTTCTACTTTGCTAGGATCACCCCTCAAAGTTAACTTCAGATTCATAATCTGCAATTCATGCTTCAAGATCTTATACACTGCCTTTTTTTTTGAATAATCATCATCACTAATTTTAGATTTAGTAGATTCAGGCTTGGATTTGAGATGTTCAATCTTTTCCTTTAATTCTCCAATGTAGTTGGAGTCTTCATATCTGTCCTTTAGCTTATCTCCTTCTTTAGTAAGAAGATCAATTTGTTCAAGTACCTCTTCAAGGTTCTTCATCAACTATTCCATAACTATGCTCTGATACCAATTATTAGAAATAGGAATTAATGAGTTAATGTGGGGAGAGGGGTTTGAATTAGTAATATGGAAACTTTAGTTACCAACTAGATTTTTTTTTACTTTAAACCATAAATAACTAAGTAATAGACTGATGCTGAATTGTAACAGTAACCATGCAAAAAAAAACTCATAACACCATATTTTGTTAACTAGAGAAACCTTTGCCAAGGGAAAACCCCAATGGGGATGATACCCACTAGATAGCATATCGATATATAAGTTCGTTGTTAGAGGATGGATTCTATTAGGAGTCAATGAGAAATAAGTATACAGAGTCCCTATTAGGAGACTTTGAATCCCTATTAGGAGATTCCAACCCTGTTAGGAGTTGTGCCAACCCTATTAGGAGTTGTGCCAACCTTGTTAGGAGTTGTAGCACAGTAGATGCAAGATGAATGCACTGCCCAAACATGCACATCAAATTACAAGAGGAGTTTACTATCCAAATAAGTAATTAGGATTTTGGAATGTAGAAACTTAACTTCTTTCTTGACCGATCTTTGATATTTAACTTGATCTCAGATCACAAAAATAGCTTTATAGCTTTATAAAACTTTGCATATAATCACTTTTACAAAAGTTCATATACAATCACTTAACATAACTATTACCACACTCATCTTATCGCAAGATGTTCTTTGCATAAATACCATGCCTTTACACAAATTGTTGCTGGGTCGGCTAAGACCACAATACACTTTTCCAACCTAGAGTAAACATCTCGGATGTTGGCCCTAATTGGAAAAGTAATTATTTTGTAAATAAAATAATTATTTTCCTTTAATTCTACTGCCTTATTACATTGCTAAAATAAGAATATATCTTTTCTGTATAGTCTATATAGACTTTTGAGGTTATATATGTCATCATTAGCTTGTATACAATCTCCATCTAAATTTGCAAGTCATCATACGAGATCAGTAACAAGTTACATACAAAACAATACACTATTGTATACCAAATTCATGCTTACACAATTTCTGAGTACCAAAAGCTAAGTATCTTTATTTCTAAGGTATCCTACAAGCATGTACATCATGTGTTGCCATAAATGAAAACAATTAAATATCTTCATTAGCCAATTGTCAACACTATATGGTTTGAAGCAAGCATCTATAACATGGTTTGCAAGGTTGGATAGGTAATTGTCTAAGCTTAGATTTATCAAAGGTACAATAGATGCCAATATGTATTTGAGAAAAATTGATGATGGTTTATTTATCATTTTAATATTTGTAGATGAGATAACATTTGGAAGAAATGATAAAAAAAGTGATAAGTTTGCTAAAGAGATGAAAAATGAATTTGAAATGAGCATGATAGGAGAAATGATTTTTTTTCTAGTATTGTAGATTGTGCAAAGCAAGGCTGGGATATTTACCTCACAAACCAAGCATCTAAAAGATTTGTTGAAAACAATTGGTTTAGAAAGTCACAAACCTATTGGTACACCCATGATAACTGGTCACAAGTTATCTAGTAAAGATGAAACACCTACAGTTGAGTATGAGGAAATATAGATCTATGATTGGAGGATTGTAATATCTGACTCACACCCTACCAAATATAGAAAATGTAGTTGGGATTTTGGTAAGATTCCAAGCCGATCCAAAACAGTATCATTATGCAGTAGTAAAGAGGATATTTAGATATTTGAAGGGTACAATTGATTATGGAATTTGGTATGATAGATCAAGTGATTTCACCTTGTGAACATATGCTAATGTAGATTGGGTAGGCGATATGAATGATAGAAAGAACACCAATGGTGGAGCATTCTTTCTTAGAGGAAGATTGGTTTCTTGGTTGATAAAGAAACAAGACTGTATATCTCAAAGTATAGCTGAGGAAAAATGTATTGCAATAGAAAATAACTGTAATCAAGTTATGTGGATGAAACAAATGTTGAAGGATATTGGGATTAAGTTTAAAGAACCTATTATCATTTAATATGATAACACAAGTATAGTAAGTATGTGTAAGAATCTAGTATTGCATTCTAAGAAAAAGTACATATCCATAAAAGTATCACATTTTGAGATAGAAGGCAACTAGAATGGAAATAACGTTGGAGTATGTAAGTACTAAAGATCAGATTATAGATATCTTTACGAAGCCTTTGCCTAAAGATAATTTTTAGTACCTAAGAGGTATGCTATCGGTTATACTGCTACCTATTCTAGAGTAGATTATGCAAGGAGTGCATCAATCCAGTGGTATAGAGCACCATGGTTAGACTAGATTGAATGTTGGTGCTTCCTATATGGGGGAGTATCTATTATGTAATAGGTTATTGTGGACTCTTGGTATTTTGTTACTTTGTATTAAGTAGTGTCTTTGGACACTTGATCTGATTGAAAGAGTTGGAAGAAGTATAATTGTGTAGTTATATTGATACCTTTCACATTAATGTCAATGGGGGTAGGAATGTGTATATGAAAATCATCTCCTAGGCAATTATCTCTTTAGGGAGATTTAGAAAGATTTATGTAAGTGTGCAAAAGAATGTGTAAGTGTGCAAAATAATATGTAAGTGTGCAGAAGGACATCTCTATGGGAAATATATTTGAAGTTGTTTACCATAAACAACTCATGACAATAGAAAAAAAAATTACAAATTGATGAAGAGGATTTGAGAAGATGATAATAGCAATAGCAATAGAGTACAATTTGGTATTATTGGAACTTTGATGTTTTTAATCTATGTTTACATCAAAGCCAAAGTGGGAGATTGTTAGCATGAATACTGATGATACTACAATAGGGGCGTTGTTAGAAATATAAGAGGAGTAATAGAGAGGGGAGTGGTGAATTGGTTACCACTAAAATAAATTCCATATCCCTTCGATGTTAATACAAATAAAAATTGAACTCTATTGTAACTTGGTAAACACAAGAAAAATGCTATAACTCGGTAAACACTAAATAGCTCAGCAAATGCTTAACATGAAAATATTTAAGATATTATCTATGGTTAATCTTATTTAAGTTAATTGCAAAAACATAAGAGAAATAACATGAATACAATTGAAACAAAGATTTAATGTGGAAACCCAATTTGGGAAAAACCACTAATTGCAACTAGTTTCTGATTTTAACTCTTCTGAAGTGAGCTAGCATTTACCTAGCTTGGTAAACACTGCTGTAGAAATCATTTCCAGTGTTAACCAAGTCAAACTTGATGAACACTACAAACTCTGCTAAATCCTTTGGAGACCAAGTGAACTCAGTATGAACTAACTTTCCTTTGCTGACCTTGTGAGCTCGATAGAATTTGACTTCTAGAACAGAAACCTTTAGCACCCGAGTGAGCTCGGTAGAAACTATTTTCATAGTGTAATTTCCAAAAATTCTCAATAGACTCTATAATTCACTTTGCTAACCTTCTAAGCTCGGCAAACTCTGTCTTTTTCCTTACTAACCAATTGAGATTGGTAGACTCTGATTGATAACTGATATGACATTTGTGTAACATTAAAGACAATAGACAATTGTATAATTGTATCGAACAATCTTCATCTTTGGTATTGATGGCAACACACGTCATAGAAAAATGAAATTTGAAAATAAGTCTTTTTTCTAATAGAATGTTTCTCCCTCTTACATTTCATTTTACAAACTTCTAAAATATAGTAATCTCTCTCTATGAAGAAATTACATAGATTCTCTACAAACATCAAACTCTTCACAAACAAATTTAAATTTCAGAAAGATATGACATTATACTTTCCCTCTTTGACAAAACATGCCAAAGAAAAAACAAACCAAATGAATAGCAATGTACCGTATGTACTGATTCATATGCAATATTTCCATGATTATTCTATATCAACTGAAATGATCTTCAATTTGATACCAATTGATCCATCACTAAAACTTCATTTTAGTGAGCTTCAGATAGGGGAATGACCCCTAACTTACCTTTTAGATATAAAAATGTATCCTTAGGTAAACACTTGGTGAATATGTCAGCAATTTGTTCTTTTATATGGACATATTGCAATCTGATCTCCTTATCCTGCACCAACTCTCTAACAAAGTGATAGTTATTTGCAATGAGCTTGGTTTTTGAATGCATCACTTGATTTTAGGATATGTTAATTGCACTTGTATTGTCACAAAACATAACAAAAGATTCTTTGATTTCCTCCGTCATGCCTTCCAATAATTGTTTGAACCAAACAATATTATAATAGTTTACTATTGCTGCAACATACTGTACTTTTGTTGTGGATTGGGATGCATAATTTTTCTTTTTACTTGTCCAAGAAACCAACCTCTTTCCAAGAAAGAAAGCTCCTCCACTTGTACTCTTTCTGTCATCAATGTTTCATGCCCAATCTCCATCATTAAACACTTTCAAATCCATATTACCTCCAAATTTGTACCATAATCCATAATCTTTAGTTCCTTTCAAATATCTCATGATCCTTTTGATTGCCATCATGTGTTTTTCTCTTGGTTTTGCTGAAAATCTTGCTACAATACCAACTACAAGAGCAATATTTGTCCTTTTATGCACTACATACTGCAACTTTCCAATCATAGACCTATACAATGTCTAATCTACCTCCTTTGATTCATCATCCTTGGTAAATTTCAATCTAGTACACATAAGAGTTGCAACTAGTTTACAGTTTTCCATACCAAAATTTTTTAGTATCTCCTTGATATATTCAGATTGAGTGATTTAGATGCCATTCTTAATTTGCTAAATTTGAAGACCAACAAAGAATTTGATCTCACGAAACATTGACATCTCAAATTCTTTGTTCATTTTCTCTAAAAAATTCTTTGCAAAGATCATCATTCCCTATGAACAAAGTATCATCCAAAAATATTTCTACCAAAACAATCTTTTTATCTGGCCCTTCCTTGATATACAAGCTACTGTTATCATTAGTTTTTTGAAAACCAATTTGAATAAGATACTTATGAAGTCTTTCATACCATGCTCTAGAGGCTTATTTCAAACCATACAATGCTTTGTGTAATTTGTAGACCATGTCTTTCTTGTCTAAATCAACAAAACCTTCAAGTTGTTCAATGTAAACCTCTTCATCTAGTATACCATTGAGAAATGCTGACTTGACATCCATCTAATAAACTTTAAATCCTTTGTATGCAACATATGCAAGCAAGGTCCTGACACCTTCCAATCATGCATTAGGAGCAAAGGTTTCTCCATAGTCTATTCCTTCTTCTGTGGAGTATCCTTTGCATACCAGTCTAGCTTTGTTCCTTGACACCTTACCATCTTCATTCAACTTATTTCTAAATACCCACTTAATTCCTATCACATTTTTGTCTTTAGGCCTAGGTACAAGTGTCCATGTTTATTTTTTCTCTATCCGCTCTATCTCTTCATTCATAGCCTCAATCCAACTTTCATTTTCTAATGCATCTTTGACACTTCTAGGATCAAACTCACCAAGTAAAGAAGTACCTTTCAATTTACTTCTTTTCATAGTTCCTTCAAATTTGTCTCCAATGATATGATCTAGTGTATCATGTCTCCTAACATACTTGGCTAATATAGGTTCCTTTCCTTTTGAACGCATTGCATTTTTATCCTCTTACACTTCAACTTCAGGTTCTCGCTGCTATGTCTATTGCTTAGGTCCTTTAGACTTGGTAGGCATTGGCTCAGTAGCATTTGAATGTTACTCAGTCTCCTTCAACTTAGTTTGAACTTCCCACAACTCGGTTACTGAAGACTCGGGTGTAGAAGATTCTTGATTGACAGGTGTATTTGGCACCGTATCAGGTTCAATGAAAAAAAATCTCCTATAGCCTTCTGGTTCCCTTTTTCTTTCTTCTTTAGTTCTTTTTGCAAACTCATCAACTGTTGGATACAATTGAAAATTGCATGATTGTCTTTGATGTTACACAAAATGTCATATCAGTCATTAGACAGAGTCTACCGAGCTCTGAAGGTAAGTACAGCTATTGACAGAGTTTACCGAGCTTGCAAGGTAAACAAAGGAAGTTCAGTGTTTACCGAACTCACTTGGTAAACAAAGGATATGAGATAGGTTGTCAATATTTACCGAGTTGACTCGGTCATCGAAGAAAAGTAGCAGACAGTGTTAACTGAGATCACTCGGTCATCAAAGAAAAGTAGCAGACAACGAAAAGTAGCAGACAGTGTTAATCGAGATCACTCGGTCATCGAAGAAAAGTAACAGACAGTGTTAACCGAGCTCACTCGCTCATCAAAGGAAAGTCGGAGAAATCGGTGTTTACTGAGTTCACTCGGCGACTGAAGGATTTCACAAAATTCTCTGTATTAATCGAGCTCAGTCGGTTAACACAAGAATTATTTTCTGTGCAGTATTTACCGAGTTAAGTCGGCCAGCGAAGGATTTCTCGAAGGTTAAGTAATTAAAATTAATTACTTTATGTAATGTATAAAGCCGACTTATAGCACAATTATTTATAATTGTAACTTGTATTTGAGCCGACTTGATAATCTGAAAGGTATATATGAAGGATCAAGTTGCGAATTCAAGTATGAAAGAATGAATGTAAAAAAAGCTAGCAAATATGATTGAATATCTAATATGCGAATTATAAGGAAGATCAGAGCAAATTTTTGAAGGATCAGAGATGCAGAGTTGCATTTGATCAGAGAAGATCCAGAGGAACAGAACAGAGATCTGTATCAGCAAAGATAAGTTGTATTCATTTCAGATCACTCATTGTTACTTTCTAACAATTGTAACAGTGTTTTCAAATCTCTTAACAGAGTGGGTTTAATAGCCTTTTGTAAAATCCTCTAACAAGGTGGCAATTCAGTTGAATTGATCTAAAAGACCTCTAGCAAGGCCACTCCTAGCAGGGTGATCAAATCCTCTAACAAGGTCGCACCTAACAGTGTGTTTTGTAACCTTTAACAAGGTTGGCTCCTAACAGGGCTCACTTCAGAAGAGTGAAAAACAGTAACTAGTTACATTGGTGGTTTTTCCCATATTGGGTTTCCACGTTAAAATTGGTGTCTCTTGTTTCTTGTTTCTTGTGTTTTCAGTTTGATCATATGAATATCAGCAATAAGTATTTCCTTTGATATCTTAAGGGACTTGTGAGAAAAGTAATTGGAGTAACTGATTCACCCCTCCCCTCTCAGTCACTCCATTCTCATTTTCCAACAATTGGTATCAGAGCATATTGGTGCTTGCAGGAAAAGATTTCAAGGATCTAAGCCAAAGATCAAGATGTCTTACAAGAGAGAAATTCCAAGACTCAACAAAAATAACTTCTCTGCATGGCAAGGATTGATGAAACTTCACTTGGCTACTATTGGTGATATAGGACTGAAATATCTTGATGAAAAATACAAAGAACCTTCCGGCACATTATCTGTTAATGATATTGCTGAAAAGAAGACTCATAACAATATGATGATAGACATTGCATCTGCACTAAGCTATGAAGAATTTGATGATATCAAGGATTGCCAAACCGCTTTTGACATGTGGAACAAGCTAAAAGAAATCTATGGAGGAGATGACAATGTGAAAAGAGCAAAAGCAGAAAGTCTAAGAGGACAATTTGACCAAATGAGAATGAGAGAGGATGAAAACATTGCAAAATATGTTGATAGAATCAAAGCATGTGTCAGTGCAATCAGGGCATCTGGAGGTGATATCAAAGAAGAGACGGTTATAAGCAAAGTTCTCAGAACCTTGCTTCCCATCTATGCAATCAGAGTTTCTGCAATTCAAGAAAGAAGGTGTGAAGCAAATCATAATATCAATTTGGAGGCTATAGTTGGAAGACTAACCGCATTTGAATTAGACAATTTTGACAACTATGTTCCAGCTTTCAAAAACACTGAATCAGCATTTGAGGCCAAACTTTCACTCAAAGATAAAGGCAAAAAGAAATCAGAGTCAGAAAGCAATGATGAATCAGACCAAAGTTCAGACAGTGATCTTGAAGTAATTGAAGCTCTACTGGCAAAGAAATACTCCAGAAGCAGAGGAAAATATAAAGGTAAAGTTCCTCTAATCTATTTTTCATGTGAAGAAATTGGTCATATTGCAGCTAGGTGCCCAAACAAGCAAAACAATGATGAAAAGAAGGGTCATAAATGGAATAGAAAGAAAGATTACAAATCATTCAAGAACAAAGGTAAGAAATCATGTTTCATGGCTGAAAATTCTAAGGATTCTGATAACAGTGAAGATGAAATTGTTTATATTGCTGTGAAAGATGATTCTGATAGTGATGAGGAAGATAAAGTGGCTCTTATCTCTCATATAAGTATGAATGATACATGGATTATAGACAGTGGTTGCTCTCATCATATGACTGGTGATAAAACTAAGTTTGATCAGTTTGAAGATTATGATGGTGGCAGTGTAAGGTTTGGTAATAATGAACCTCGTTTCATAAAAGGAAGAGGAAGAATCTCTCTAACCAAAGAACTTATATGCAACAATGCCTATTGGGTTGAAGGTCTTAAACATAACTTGCTAAGTGTGGCACAGTTACTCAATACTGGATTTAAGGTGGAATTCATGCATGGAAAGGCAAGACTGTTGTATGAGCAAGGAAAGCTGATAGGATCTGGCACACAAACTAAAGGTAACTTGTTCTACCTAGAACTTGGTGAATGCTCATGTTTTATTGCTCAAATAGAAGAAAGTTGGTTATGGCATAAGAGGTTGTGTCATGTCAATTTTGATAATCTAGTGAAGATAAGCAAATTCAAAAAGGTAAGAGGCATTCCTAATATAAAGAAACCTGAGGTCGGCTTATGCAAGAATTGTCAGATTGGAAAAATGGGAAAGACTAGTTTTAAAAGTAAAAGCTATCAGTCTGAAGATATATTAGAAATTGTGCATACTGATTTATGTGGACCCATTGGAATTGAAAGTTATACTGGAGAAAAGTTCTTCATTCTTTTTGTTGATGATTACTCAAGAATGATGACTGTTATGTACCTAAGGAATAAATCAGAAGCTTTTGAGAAATTCAAATGGTACTTGGCAAGAGTAGAAAAAGAAACAGGGAAAAGATTGAAATGCTTAAGGTCAGACAGAGGTGGTGAATTCATTTCACATGAGTTCAATAACTTTTGCGTTGAAAGAGGAATTAAAAGACAAGTTTCAGCACCAGGAACTCCAGAACAAAATGGGATAGCTGAAAGAAGAAATAGATCCATTATGGATTGTGCAAGGACCCTAATGATTGAAAAGAACATTGCTATCAAATACTGGAAGGAAGCTATCAGCACTGCAGTTCATACCTTGAACCGAGTACAACTAAAAAAAGACTCATTCAAAACTCCCTATGAATTATGGTATGGCTACAAACCAAATGTAAGTTATCTGAAAGTATTTGGAAGCAAATGTTATATTCTGAAAGAATCTAGAAAAGGTAAATTTGATGTAAAAGGAGATGAAGGAATATTTCTAGGTTACTCTTGTAAAAGCAAAGCATATAGATATTTAAATCTATCTACTCACAAGGTCATAGAAAGTGCACATGTGAAAGTTGATGAGTTTGCAGAGAAATCAGAAGAAGAAAGCAAGAAGGTTCCTGAAGACTACAGAAGATTTATTTACATTGAACCTGATACTATACCAAGTACTCCAGTTTATCAGGAATCCTCAACTCCCGAGTCATCAATGACCGAGTTGCAGGAAGTTCAAACCGAGACACAGGAAGTTTTTACCAAGCTAAAAGAATCCGAGTCACTTTCAGACTCTACCAAGCAAGTATCTACCGAGTCTGAATCTACCGAGCCAGAACAGCAAGAATCTGAAATACAAAGGGACAACAATGAAACTCATTCAAGAAGTAAAGAACCTGTGTTAGCTAAATATGTCAGAAGGCATCATGCTCCAGATCAGATCATTGGTGACAAATCTGAAGGAACTCTGACAAGAAGTAAGTTAAAAGGCACTTGTTTACTTGCTGATTTTGAACCCAGAAATATCAAAGATGCATTGGCAAATGATAGTTGGATTGAGGCTATGAATGAAGAAATAGAATAGATAGAGAAAAATAAAACATGGACTCTTGTATCTAGACCCAAAGATAATAATGTGATTGGAACAAAATGGGTATTTAGAAATAAACTAAATGAAGATGGCAAGGTATCAAGAAACAAAGCTAGACTAGTATGCAAAGGACATGCTCAAGAAGAAGGTATAGACTATGGAGAAACCTTTGCTCCTGTTGCAAGATTGGAAGGTGTAAGAACCTTACTTGCATATGCTACTCACAAAGGATTCAAAGTTTATCAGATGGATGTCAAGTCAGCATTTCTCAATGGAATACTGGATGAAGAAGTTTACATTGAACAACCTGAAGGTTTTGTTGATCCAGATAAAAAGAACATGGTCTGGAAATTACACAAGGCGCTGTATGGTCTAAAACAAGCTCCTAGAGCATGGTATGAAAGATTGCATAACTATCTTACTCAGATTGGTTTTCAAAGGACTAATGATAACAGTAGCTTGTATATAAAAGAAGGTCCAGATAATAAGATTGTTTTGGCAGAAATATTTGTAGATGACACTGTTTTCACAGGCAATGATGATCTATGCAAAGAATTTTCAGAACAAATGAACAAGGAGTTTGAGATGTCTATGTTTGGTGAGATTAAATTCTTTGTAGGTCTTCAAATCCAACAAAGTAAGAATGGCATCTTCGTCACACAGTCAAAATACATCAAGGAGATATTAAAAAAATTTGGCATGGAGGATTGTAAACCAGTTGGAACCCCTATGTGTACTGGATTGAAACTTACCAAGGAAGATGAATCCAAAGAAGATTGAAACACTGTATAGATCTATGATTGGAAAGTTGCAGTATGTAGTACATACTAGGCCAGATATTGCCCTTGCAGTCGGTATTGTAGCAAGATTTTCAGCAAAACCAAGAGAAACTCATATAATGGCAATCAAAAGAATAATGAGATATTTGAAAGGAACTGAAGATTATGGGCTATGGTATAAATTTGGAGGTAATTTGGATTTGAAAGTATTTACTGATGCTGATTGGGCAGGAAACCTTGATGACAGGAAAAGCACAAGTGGAGGAGCATTCTTTCTTGGAAAGAGATTGGTTTCTTGGACAAGCAAAAAGCAGAATTGTACATCCCAATCTACAGCAGAGGCAGAGTATGTTGCTGCAGCAGTAAATTGTTCAAATATTGTTTGGTTTAAGCAGTTATTGTAAGGAATGAGGATGGAAATCAAAGAACCAGTTGTTATGTTCTGTGACAATACTAGTGCAATCAATATATCAAAGAATCCAGTAATGCATTCTAAGACCAAGCATATTGCAATCAAATATCATTTTGTCAGAGAATTGGTACAAGACAAGGAGATCAGATTGGAATATGTCAATTCAAAGGAACAAATTGCTGACATATTCACAAAGCCACTACCTAAGGATGCATTCTTGTATCTCAGAGGTAAGTTAGGGGTTACACCCCTATCCGAAATTCACTAAAAACAAGTTTTAGTGATGCATCAACGCATACCAAAATGAAAATCTATCTGTTGATGCAGTCAAATCTGGAAGCCTTGCATATGAATCAGTACTATAGGTACATTACAATTCATTTAAGTTCTATTGTCTTTGGCATTTTTTATCAAAGAGGGAGAGATTTACTGTCATATCTTTATGAAATTTGTGTGAAAAAGAAAGTTCTTATGAAATTCCTTCACAGAGGGAGATTACTGAAAGAGGGAGAGTCTATCATCTTAGAAGAAAAATTGTTTTGTTGACACATTGTGCTGATAAGGACTTGATTTCAAATTTCATTCTGCTATGACATGTTGTGTTGCCATCAATGCCAAAGAGGGAGATTGTTGGATACAATTGAAAATTGCATGATTGTCTTTGATGTTACACAAAATGTCATATCAGTCATCAGACAGAGTCTACCGAGCTCTGAAGGTAAGTACAGCTGTTGACAGAGTTTACCGAGCTTGCAAGGTAAACAAAGGAAGTTCAGTGTTTACTGAACTCACTCGGTAAACAAAGGATATGAGATAGGTTGTCAATATTTACCGAGTTGACTCGATCATCGAAGAAAAGTAGCAGACAGTGTTAACCGAGATCACTCGGTCATCAAAGAAAAGTAGCAGACAACGAAAAGTAGCAGACAGTGTTAACCGAGATCACTCGGTCATCGAAGAAAAGTAACAGATAGTGTTAACCGAGCTCACTCGGTCATCAAAAGAAAGTCGGAGAAATCGGTGTTTACCGAGTTCACTCGGCGACTGAAGGATTTCACAAAATTCTCTGTATTAACCGAGCTCAGTTGGTTAACACAAGAATTATTTTCTGTGCAGTATTTACCGAGTTAAGTCGGCCAGCAAAGGATTTCTCGAAGGTTAAGTAATTAAAATTAATTACTTTATGTAATGTATAAAGCCGACTTATAGCACAATTATTTATAATTGTAACTTGTATTTGAGCCGACTTGATAATCTGAAAGGTATATATGAAGGATCAAGTTGCGAATTCAAGTATGAAAGAATGAATGTAAAAAAAGATAGCAGATATGATTGAATATCTAATATGCGAATTATAAGGAAGATCAAAGCAAATTTTTGAAGGATCAGAGATGCAGAGTTGCATTTGATCAGAGAAGATCTAGAGGAACAGAACAGAGATCTGTATCAGCAAAGATAAGTTGTATTCATTTCAGATCACTCATTGTTACTTTCTAACAATTGTAACAGTGTTTTCAAATCTCTTAACAGAGTGGGTTTAACAGCCTTTTGTAAAATCCTCTAACAAGGTGGCAATTCAGTTGAATTGATCTAAAAGACCTCTAGCAAGGCCACTCCTAGCAGGGTGATCAAATCCTCTAACAAGGTCGCACCTAACAGTGTGTTTTGTAACCTTTAACAAGGTTGGCTCCTAACAGGGCTCACTTCAGAAGAGTGAAAAACAGTAACTAGTTACATTGGTGGTTTTTTCCATATTGGGTTTCCACGTTAAAACTGGTGTCTCTTGTTTCTTGTTTCTTGTGTTTTCAGTTTGATCATATGAATATCAGCAATAAGTATTTCCTTTGATATCTTAAGGGACTTGTGAGAAAAGTTATTGGAGTAACTGATTCACCCCTCCCCTCTCAGTCACTCCATTCTCATTTTCCAACAATCAACATCTATGACTTTGTGAGTAGACAAGTTCAAACATCTATATGCTTTACTTCTGCAAGAGTAACCCAAAAATATTCCTTCATCATCCTTCACATCAAATTTACCTTTTCTAGATTCTTTCAAAATGTAACATTTTCTTCTAAATACTTTTAGGTAACTTACATTGGGTTTATAGCCATACTATAGCTCATAGGGGGTTTTAAATGAGTCCTTCTTTAGTTGTACTCAGTTCAAGGTATGAACTGTAGTGTTGACGACTTTCTTATAATATTTGATAGCAATGCTCTTTTCAATCATTAAGGTTCTTGCATAGTCCATGATAGATCTATTCCTCCTTTCAACTATTCCATTTTGCTCGGGAGTTCTAGGTGCTGATACTTGTCTTTTGATCCCTCTTTCAATTTAAAAGTTATTGAACTCATGGGAATTGAATTCACCACCTCTGTCTAACCTCAAACATTTTGGTCTTTTACCTATTTCCTCCTCAACTTTGGCCAAATATCCTTCGAACTTCTCAAATGCTTCTAATTTCTTGCTCAGGTACATGATAGTCATTATTCTTGAGTAATCATCAACAAAAAGAATGAAGAAATTTTCAGTATAGCTTTCAATTCCAATAGGTCCACACAAATGAATATGTTAAATTTCTAAAACTTCCTTAGACTGATAGTTTTTACTTTTAAAGCTAGTCTTTCCCATGTTACCAGTCTGACAATTCTTGCATAGACCAACCTCAAGTTTCTTTATATTAGGAATGCCTCTTACTTTCCCAAATTTATTTATTTTCACCAAGTTATCAAAGTTCACATGACACAACCTCCTATGCCATAACCAACTTTCTTCAACTTGAGCAATAAAACATGAACATCCACCAAGTTCAAGATAGAACAAGTTACCTTATGTTTCAATGCCTAATCCAATCATCTTTCCTTTGTCATCTAGCCGTCTTGCTTTTCCATGCATGAATTCCACTTTGAATCCATTATTGAGTATATATGCCACACTCAACAGATTATGTTTTAGTCCTTCTACCTAATATGCATTATCACATACAAGTTCTTTGATTAGTGAGATTCTTCCTCTTCCTTTTGTGCAATAAGATTCATTATTACCAAATCTCACACTACCACTATCATAGTCTTCAAAATGTTCAAACTTAGTTTTATCACCAGTCATATGATGAGAGGAACCACTATCTATGATCCATGTATTATTTTTGCTCACATGAGAGATAAGTGCCATTTCCTTATCATTATCAAATTCATCTTTCACAAGAATGTAAATAATTTCATCTTCTTCTTCATTAGAATCATTAGAATACTTAGCCATGAAACATTTTTTCTTACCTTTTTCCTTGAATGGTTTGAAGTATTTCTTGCCATTGCACTTGTGACCTTTCTTCTCATCCTTGTTCTACTTATTTGGGAACCTAGCAGCAATATGTCTATTTTCATCACATGAAAAATAGATTAGAGGAACCTTACCTTTGTATTTCCCTTTGGCTCTAGAATATTTCCTTGCTAGTAGAGCTTCAACCACCTCAAGATCACTATCAGAACTCTCTTTTGATTCTTCTTCACTTTCTAATTGAGAATCCTTTATCTTCTTGCCTTTCTCCTTGAGTGAAAGGTTGGCTCCAAATGTTGATTCAATGTTCTTGGTAGCTAGAACATAGTTATCATAGTTATCTAGCTCAAATGCAGTCAATCTTCCAACTATGGCCTCTAAATTTACATTATGATTTGCTTCACATCTTCTTTCTCAAATTGCAAAAACTTTAATTGCATAAATGGGAAGTAATGTTCTAAGAACTTTACTGATAACTATTTCCTCCTTGATATCTTCTCCAGAAGCTTTGTTGCACTAACACTTGCTTTGCCTCTTTCAACATATTTTGCAATGTTTTCATCGTCTCTCATCCTCATCTAATCAAATTTTTCTCTTACACTTTATTCTTTGACTCTTCTCACATTATCATCTCCTCCATAGATATCTTTCAACTTGTTTCACATTTCAAAGGTAGTTTTGTAGTCTTTGATATAATCAAATTCTTCATAGCTTAGGGCAGATGCAATGTCTATCATCATGGTTTTGTGAGTCTTCTTCTTAGTAATGTCATTCATAGATAATGTACTAGAAGGAGTTACATATGTTTCATCAAGATATTTCAATCCTGTGTCTCCAATGGAAGCCAAATGGAGTCTCATGAGACCTTGCTATACTGAAAAGTTATCCTTGTTAAGCCTTGGAATTTCCCTCTTTAGCTTAGATCCTTAAAATCTTTCTTGTAAGAACCAAAAACTCTGATAGCAATTGTTGGAAATATAGATGGAGTAACTAAGAGGTGTGGTGAATTAGTTGCCATAAAAATAAATCCACAAATCCCTTAGATGTCTTAAATAACTAGTTATTTGTGTTGCTCGGTAGCCACACAAAAAAAAGATGTAACTTAGTAGATTAACTTGTTACTAAACTTTAAGCATTCACAATTATTAACATGCATGAAAAAGAAAATAACATGAACATAAGAGACACCAGATTTAACATGGAAACCCTATATGAGAAAAACCACCAAGTAACTAGCTACCAATTTTCACTCTTTAGAAGTGAGCCCTGTTAGGAGCCAACCCTATTAAAGGTTACAAAACACATTGTTAGGTGTGACCTTGTTAGAGGATTTAATCACCCTGATGGGAGTGGCCTTGCTAGAGGAAATTAGAATAATTTAGTAGAACTGCCCACCTTGTTAGAGGATTTACAAAATGGTTACTAAACGAACTCTGTTAAGAGATTGATGAATAACTATTACAATGGTGAAAAAGTAACAATTAGTGACCTAAATGGGATGCAACTAAACTTTGTTGATAAAAATCTCTACTCTGCTTCAATAGATCCTCACTGACTAAATACAACTCTACTGCTCCACAAGGATATCTAATCCTTCTTCAAAATTTTCTTACACTTCCTCTTCACACAATCAATTCACTTGTGTGCTTGCTCATTCATTCATTCAAATTCATAACTTGACATCTTATTTATACATTACAAATTGTCAAGTTCACTAACTTAAAAGTTAGATTTACCAATAAACCATACATTAGTCGGCTACAAATATCACATGAAACAATCAAACTTTATTTCCCAAAATAATGAAATGCTTCATTGGCCTACCTAGCTCGATAAGCACTGTTCTAGAAATGATTTCCAGTGTTAACCAAGTGAAGCTTAGTAAATACTGCAAACTCTAAAAAATCCTTTGGAGACTGAGTAAAATATATAAGAATTAACTTTCCTTCATTGACCTTGTGAGATCGATAGAAACTGACTTCTAGCACAGAAACCTTCAGCAACCAAGTGAGCTCAGTAGAAACTATTTTCATAGTGTAACTTCTAGAAATGCTCAGTAGACTTTGTCTTTTGCCTTGCTGACCAACTAAGATCGGTAGACTCTGACTGATAACTAATATGAAATTTGTGTAAGATCAAAGACAACACACAATTGAATAATTGTATCCAACAGATATCTAGTTTCATGGTTTATTGGAGATATTTGTTGATTATGTTATGTGATGGATTTTGTGCTATAGTGATATACTTCATTCATGTATCGCTATGATTTCTATGAACTTGAGTGGTGTAAATGGATTAATTAGTTATTTAATGCATTAATTGCTTCAGCTATTATATTATATGCAATTGCACTTGATTGTGTACTTTAGTGTATAGGAATTATATCATTGGCAGTAGTACATGGAGTTAGTGATTTAGCTATTCATATTTACCAATGTTTTCCCTGTATGGCGGTTGTATCCTTATTTTAATTATTTTAATTAAAACCTTTTGGTGATTAGTAAATCCAAACTCTTCTACATTATGTGAATAGACCAATGAGAGTGTTTGTGGACCTAGATGATCCATTCAATTATCAGTCAGACCTTTATTGTAGTTTTATGTTGAATTGGGATGTGTGTTGCATCATCCTCTCAATGTTGTTTATCAATTGAGTGACTTCCTACTTTGTTTTCTCATCCAGTCCTTGTGTTTTGATCTTCGTGATGGTGGTGCACCACACATGAGTACATGTACACACATTTGTTGAGTGGCTTGTAAGGCTTAGTATTCCATGGTAGTTTTGAAATTAAGATCATTGATGTTGGGTTGGGAATTTGCATGCCTATGGGCACTCATCGTTGGATGAGCATGAGTAGGGTAGGGTAGCATATGGAGGGGCTTCTATCCTACAACCTAATGACTATTTCCTATTAGTTGGTAAAAGAAGTTTTAAATAAGTGATAACTAAACTAAAACATTTGGGTGGTAATAATTATAAGATAATAAAATTTTTGGGTTGCGTAGCTTTCGTTGAGAAGAGTTGTTGCCTAGGTTGTGCGCCTTTTATTAAGAAGAGTAGTTGCCAATACTAGCTTTAGCTTGTTGATGCCAAGTGATTCTCCATGAAGTTAGCCCCTACTTAGTAGCCATTTGAGGTATCTAACCAAGAACTGTAGTATATGCATTATCTTTGCCTTGGATTCAGTCATCATATTGCTTAGTGCGTGTGTTTGCCATGGATGTTGTTTTACATGTGTATGTGGTTGGATCATTATCTCCATCAACATGATGGGTGTGGACCTACGAGTGCCACATGGTTGGGAGGCATGGTTACCTTCAACACTTCTAGGGACTATTGTATAGAGACGTTCTATTGTTCTAGTGGGACCATTGCTAGATGTTTTCTCTTTGTAATTCAGTTTTAGAGTATGCTTTCTTGTGATTTATGCTTTCATTGGGATGCTTGTTTATCATGTTTAGATGATCTTACTTTTGATGCATTCCTTGTTATGATGATTAGCATGTGATAGGTGATGTTATCTACTTTGTAGGATTATCTTATGCTTTACTACTAGCATGTTAGATTTTCTTATGTTTATGTTGTAGCATGTTTAGTAGTGACATCCCTATCATGATAGTACCAATGATCTGATTGGTGGCTTGGGATGTTACGCGTGGGGGATGGCTAGGGCCCATGATGGTCTTATGATGCCATTGATGGTTGGGGGGAACCATGTACTTAGTTTGGTTGCACTGTACATTGCGATGTTTCCTTCTGTACTTTTTCTGCTTACTATTTAGTAGATGGTTAGTTGTTGTTCTTTCCATCTTTCATGTTTGGTTCGAGTGCTCTTGCCTCAAAATGTGGATCTAGTACTCCCTAGTGTAGAGGTTTTATTCTCTATTTTTCTCCTATTATATTTTCCTTAAGTGTTTCTTGTGTTTCTTGGGTCACCATATGTCAGCATGGTGTGATACAAAAAAGTATCACATGTCCATTAGGATCTTGTTGTGTGATATTGAAAAGTATCGCATCGCTTAGGTAAAAATATTGTGCAATATTGGAAAGTCTCACACCCCAATTGAAGAAATGTTGTACAATACTTGAAAAGTATTGCACACCCTCAAGAGAAGTATCACTCAGTCCCTAAAAATGTCACCCCTCTTTTTTAGATGTATCGCAAGATACTGGAAAGTATCACTTAGGTTTTGTAGAAACCTATTTAGGCAAGCCACGAGCACTTTTTGGTTTGATCCAAACTTTTTGGAAATCGTTTGGGGTACCCTCTTAGGTGTTCTTCAATCCTTTGGTGTCACATTTTGAATTCAGAATGTTTTTGATTCAAATTTAGTTATGCATCTTTCATTTTAGTCATTTTGGTTAGTAGTGGCATTTGGAGATTCATTGGTTGCTAGGATGATGGTTAAGTCTTCTATTGCAATCTTTGTTATCTATGTATGTTGTTGACATGTGCACTTATACTTGTTTAATTTTTTTTTTTTTGGCTTGTATTTCATCCTTTTTCCAAAGATCTCTGGGTGGGGCATTACATTCCACCTTATTAGAGGATTTCCAAATAGCTATTAAGCCAACTTTGTTAAGAGATTTAGATCACTGCTACAATGGTTAGAGAGTAACAATGAGATGACCTAATTTATGATGCAACTAAATTATTGATTACAAATGTCAATTCTAGCTTGTATACTTGATCCTTCCTAATGAAATGTATCTTTGCATCTCAAAAATATCCTATAGTACTGATTGCTTCCTTCTAGTGTTTGATTGCAACATTCTTTTCTATCATCAATGTTCTTCCACAATCCATGATGGATCTATTCCTTCTTTCAGCTATGCCATTTTGCTGAGATGTACTAGGGGCTAATACCTATCTCTTAATTTCTTTTTCAGTACATAATTCATTGACCTCATTGGAACTAAATTCACCACCTCTGTCTAATCTCAAACATTTTAGCTTCTTTCTAGTTTCTTTTTCTACTCTTGCCATAAACTGCTTAAATTTTTGAAAAGCTTCAAATTTTCTTTTAGATACATTATGATTATCATTCTAGAATAATCACCAACAAAAAGAATGAAAAAATTATCTCCATTGTAACTCTCTATTCCAATAGGTCTACATTAGTCTGTATGTGTAGAGTCTAACTAGAATGATAGTTCTTGATTTTGAAACTAGTTTTTTGCATCTTACCAATTTGACAGTTTTTGCATAGATGCATATCAGGTTTCCTCAAGCTAGGAATACCTTTTAATCTTCTATTTTTTCTTATCTTGACTAGGTTATCAAATTTCACATGACATAATATTTTGTGCCATAACCAACTTTATTTTACTTGAGCAATAAAACATGAACTTTCACTGAGATCTAGATAGAATAGATTACATTTTGTTTGTTTGTCAGATCCAACTACATTTCCTTTTCTATCTAGCAGTTTGGCTTTCCCATTCATAAATTCTACCTTGAATCCAATGTTATTCAACTATATCACACTCAGTAGATTATGCTTTAGTCCTTCAATCCAATAAGCATTGTCACATCTAAGTTCATTGATTAATGAGATACACCCTTTTCCCTTTATGCAACAAGGTTCATTGTTTCCAAATCTTACACTACCACCATCATAATGTTCCATGTGCTCAAACTTTATTTTATCTCTAGTCATGTAATGTGTGCAACCACTACCAATAATCCATGCATCATTTTTACTAATATGAGAGAAAACTGTCATTTTATCTCCTTCATCATTAGATTCATCTTTCAAAACAATGTATACCATTTCATCTTCACTATTATTAGAATATTTAGCCATAAAACAAGATTTCTTACCTTTTTCCTTGTAGTCCTTGTAGTTTTTTATTTCCTTCTTTCCTTTATACTTATTGATTTTCTTTTCATCCTTGTCTTCTCTATTTGGACACCTTGCAACAATGTGACCAACTTCTTCACAAGAAAAATAGATTAGAGGAATCTTACCTTTGTACTTTCCTCTACCTTTGGAATATTTCCTTACAAGTAGGGCTTCAACAACTTCAAGATCATTGTCTAGATTTTCTTCATCTTCTTCACTTTTTTATTGACTGGCTTTCAATTTATTACCCCTTTTCTTGAGTGAAATCTTGTCTTCAAATGCAGACTCAATACCTTTGGAACTAGGGACATAGTTATCGTAGTTATCCAACTCAAAGGCTATCAATCTTCTAACTAGAGAATCCAAGGTTATTTTTCTATTTGGATCACATCTCAGTTCTTGAATAGCAGCTACCCTAATTGCATAGATAGGAAGAAGGGTTTTGAGTACCTTGCTTACAACTATTTTGTCATCAATATATCCTCCAAATGCTTTGATTTCACTCACACTTGCTTTAATTATTTCAACATATTTTGCAATTTTTTCATCTTCTCTCATTCTTATTTGATCAAATTGTCCTTTGAGACTTTCAACTTTAGCTTTTCGCACATTATCATCTCCTCCATAGATGTCTTTTAGTTTGATTCACATATGATAAGTTGTAGTGCAAAATTTGGTTTCATTAAATTTAGCATAATTAAGAGTAGAAGTAAGGTCAATCATTATGATGTTATAATTTTTCATTTCAATAATATCTTCAACTGATAATGTTCGAGTAGGAGTCTTGTATTCACTATCAAGATATTTACAACTTAAATAACTGATAGTTTGCAAATATAACCTCGTAAGTCCTTGCTAAGCTGCAAAGTTGTCTCGGTTTAACTTGGGAATCTCTCATTTGTATGATAATTTGATCTTTAGCTTTGGTCCTTAAAGCCTTCTCTTCAAGAACCAAAAGCTCTGATACCAATTTTTGAAAATATAAGAGGAGTAACTAAGAGGGGAGGGGTGAATTAGTTTTCACTAAAATAAATCCTAGATCCCTTTGATGTCAACACAAATCAAAACTCAACTTTGTTGTAACTTGGTAAACATACAAGAAATATATTGTAACTTGGTAAATGTTTAAATAGTTTGACAAATGCTTAATGTGGAAATCTTTAAGATATTATTTGTGAGTAATCTTACTTAACTTGATTGTAAATACATAAGAGAAATAACATGAACATAATTGACAACAATATTTAACATAGAAACACAATTTTGAAAAAACCAGCAATTGCAACTAGTTATTGATTTTCACTCTTCTAAAGTGAGCCCTATTAGGATCCAACCCTATTAAAGGTTACAAAAAACACTATTAGGTGTGACCCTGTTAGAGGATTTAATCACCCTATTAGTGGTGTCCATGTTATAGGTCTTTAGAGAATTCAATAGAAATGCCACCTTGTTATAGGATTTAAAAATAGTTGTTAAGCCAACTCTATTGAGAGATTTAGATCATTGCTACAATGGTTAGGGAGTAACAATGAGATGATCTAATTTCTGATGAACTAAATTGATGATTACACCTCTCAATTATAGCTTTTATAATTCATCCTTCCTGATCAAATGTATCCTTTCATCTCAACAAAGATATTCTGCTTATCCATCTAATTCACTTCCTCTTAGCATCATCAATTCTTCAATTATATTCTATGCATTCAATCCTCAACTTGACCTTATATTTATATCATACATATTTTCAAGTTGGCTTGTATACAACTTAGAATAACTAATATTCATAAAGTTCATTTGCTAACTGAGTGAGCTTCATTAGCACTGGTTCCATTCAACATTTCTTTCATTAACTGAGTGAGCTTGGTTAATACTCAACTTATGTAATGTTTCCTTTGTCACCCAAGTGAACTTGGTAGACACTATCTTCTAAACTAGGCAAAGTCTAGAATGTTTGACAGATACAAAAAACTATCTCCAATGCTCCAGTGAGCTCAACATACACTTATTGGAAATGATATGACATTTTGTGTAACATCAAAGACAATAAATTTTTTATCAATTATTATCAATAGGAGTACCCTAAGTATTGGAGAGTATTGATATGTTTCATTCATGACTATATTTGTCATTGATGTTAACATACTAGTAATTTTGTTAAGATTGGAAGAATAACAACTAGTAATCTTATGATGTGTAGAAGCTGAGGAAGTTTTAGATGATGCAAAATGGATGATATGCTCCTAAGGTTTTCTTGATGACATGGTTAATAGGACTAATTCTAAGTCAATGGTGTATAGAAGTTACACTTGATTTAGTGGATACAATGCATAAATAGAGCTTTGGAAAATAGAGTATTGATGCTCTATCACTATCTTTCATTAAAGATGTAATGAATAGATGTGTAATCACACAGTGATAGAGGATATTCATATGATGATGCCAGGGTGTGCGCAGGATGTGGTGTGGTGCACCAATATTACAGTCAAAGGAACTAGCAAATATAAATATATTTTTCTTTTTCAATGAAAGCATTTTTATTTTATTTTATTTTTTATATTTATTTTCCTTGATCTACAATATTGATGTACATTCTTACAATACATTTAACTAACTTCACTAACCACTTTAGTTCCTTCCAACCAGAACATTATTTGAAATTCTAACAAAATGTCTTTATAACCAAATGTATCAATTTCAAATGGAGACACACATTTTCTCTTAGAATCATTTTAGAAACAAAAGCATAACAACTTTACTCATTTCTATATACTATAGGATAGTGCATGATATATAAATTTCTTTAATCACTGAATGTAGCAACATATCAACAAGTACAGTCCACTTATACATTCCACTTATACAATTTTCCAGCTTACAAGCTGTCATAAAACACAAGATTGGGAGTTACCCAAGGGTGACTCTCCCTAATACAATAAGAATTCACTTGGAAGTATGTTTTTGTTGCACATGAAAATAAGACAACATCCTTCTTCTCTTCAAGTCTTCAATCCATAGATCACAACCTGCAGTACAACACACACAAACAAGCCCATGGTAGTCTCCTCCCAACCTTAGGCCTTTTAAAGGCCACCCCCGAGCAGGGAGAACCTTGACTAGGTGGACATACATTACTAACAACCATTTACAACACAATGCTCACATTACAACACTGTTCACACATTTTACAGTTGACAAATAAAACCACAAAAATTCCCAACCAAGTTAGACCACTTAGGATCACATGTAGATCCATCTCAAGGGGTAAGGGTGGAAAATGAATGTTGGGGAGACTCCACCTACAACTATGCCTTCATTAGGCTATACATTTTATACACATGCCTTCACAAGGCAACCCAATACCACATACATGCCCTCACATGGCATCTTTACAATACTTATAACTCCAGCAAGGTGGCATATGGGGCCCATAACACCCATATGGAATCCCTCTCCTACTCTAGGAGAGACTCTCACCCAACACATTACCTATGCACCCCTTACCCTCACAAGGCTCTCTTTCCCTACCAAGAGATGAGACTCACCTTGTCACACCCAAAACAGAAAACTGCAACAAGAACATATGAATTCACAACACAAAGTAAATCACAATACACACATACACCAAAACTGAAACATGATCCCTCAACCTTACACAACATAACATTACAACACACCATATTACAACTACATTACAGAAAACTCACATGCATAACACAATAAAAATAATCTACTTGACAACAAGCTTTCATAGCAAGGGTACATAAGGTTACCAACCTGGTTTCCAAGCAAATTTGAGCTCCCTCTCTTTTTACCAGCAATCCTCCTCCTAAGCTATCTTCTTCTCCTTGTTTTTTTTCCCCTTTTCCAAAATTTTACCCCACTTAGATTCTTTTTCCAGATCTATCCAGAAATTCTCCCCCCAAGAACTCTCCAACCAACTCTCTCTAAAGAATGTTTTCTTTTGATGCTTAAGTTTCCAAATTCGGCCAACTTGGGAATCCACAATTTTTGGGTGCTCTTTTCAATGCCTAGGGAAGCTTATAATACTTAAAAATACCCCTACCCCCTAGGTATATCATATGGGCTTTAAAATAAGACCTCAAACTACCCCTAGGGATGGTGTAAACCTCCTAGAAATTCACAAAAGGTGTGCATTCGACCTAGCATGGAAAGAATCCCTCTTGGACCCATAAATACACCTAGGGAAAAGAAATCCTACCAAACCACTCCTTGGTTCACTCAACCACCTACCATCCCACTAAGCATGCTACAAAGGAGAACATGTGTCAAGTGAAACCATAATACACACAATACACTTGGCAAGCCATCAAGAAAAACAAATTTACTTTTATAGAATCACAATAATACACACAAATTGGTTTTACAAATAAAATACAAGGGTAAAAAGGTTATACCCTCCTTAGGGTTAACCTTGGTTTTTCCAAACACCTAGCAAGGTTCTCCATAAATCCATGGGCTTCTTTCCTGCACACTTATTGCAAATATCAGTAGTCCACGAATAAGGTGATAAAATGATAATGTAAATATAAATCACATAGATTCTATCATCAATGAATAACATAACTAATATGAAATATGTATTTCCATTCATATCACATTACACACTTCACATTTGTAGCAATTCTCTAATCTAGATAGTAAAACATTATGATCATTTATTCTTACCAAAAAATTATGGAATTAATCTACCTTAAGCAATGCATCAAATATAATATAAGTATACAATTCTAGTTTATTCAAATGATACATGAATTCTTAATGTTACTCTAAATATGCTAAGACATGATAATCTAGCACCATATGGAGACCACAATTCAAAAATCAAACATTCACTTGAGTATAACATAAGCTTTAATCATGACATATGGATCATCAAGAAGGTAAGTAAGCATATCTGAATAACATCATAAAAACTACTTAGAATATTAGTGTCCTAGTAACATCATAAGGAATCATCATATAGCCTAATGATATAGGTATCAATGTCCCAATAACATAACATGAAATCAAATAGTCTAAGGATCAAAATATCAATGTCCATAGGGGGTAATAATGTGTCATCTAGAGTCTAACTATCAAAGTCCAAAAGAAACAAAATGTCAATAGTGCTATGATGGTCGGGGCGGGACATGACATGTGGTTTCACACATGTGAAGTATTATATAGACTATGAGCTAATAGTGTTGTTGTAATTGTAAATTAATCAATTATCTTATTTTAATTAATTGGGAACGTGTCAAGGTTGACTCAAGAAATCATTATGAAGATAAGGTATAAAGGAAAGTTGTTTTCCTTATTTTAAATGTATCTTGAAGAAGAAGATCAAATGGAATGTGAAGCATTAGTGTACAGTGTGAGAAGGGGTAGAATGCTTATTGAATGTGTGTAAGTGATCCAAGGGATCATTGGATGCACAATATGAGATCTGGTTACAAGACTTGAAGGAGAAAAAATCTAGTAGATAGGAAAAAGATAGAGGAAGGAAGTACATTTTAGTTCTATTATTCTGCAAGGAATAATAAAAAGACCATTTGGATAGTGGGTTCTTTGATCTTAACCTTGAAGCTGTCTGGGCAGTGGGTCTAACTATTTTCCACAACTCCTAACATGGTTGGCACAACTCCTAATAGGGTTGGAATGTTCTAACTAGGATTCAAGGTCTCCTAACAAGGACTCATATATATTGAATGTTGTAACAAACTCCTAACATGGTTTATCCTCTAACAAGGAATATTTATATTAGTACATCATCTTATGGGTACCATCCCCACTTAGGTTTTCCCTCTGATCAAGGGTTTCCCTAGTTAACATATCTAGTGTTAATTGTGTATGAGTATCTTGTTGTGGTTTTAGCTAATATTAATTACATGCTTAAGATTGTCTAAAGTTAATGATTGTCATAATAGTTGTATAACTGATTCATACCCACCCCCCCACCTCTCTCAGTTATAGCAGTGGACTATATATTCTAACAAAGACCTAACAATCTCTTAAGCTTTTAAGAAAGCAGACCCCTCACAGGGTAGATCATATTTTATGATAAAACATTGTGGCCATCATAGGTTAAATTTATTACTATTAGTGTTTCTAGAGGTTTCTAGGTAACAAATATTGTATAACATATATTGTGGGTTTCTAGGTAAGTGATATGTGTTAAATTTTCATGCATGTGATAGACCAATTTTATGTTCACCTTGCAGGGTTTTTGGGTAACAAATATTGTTTTACTTGTTAACTTTTCATTCATATGATAGATCAGATTTATAAGTTACAACAAGTTTATTATCACAAGTTTTACATGCACAAGTTAACTGGTGAATGTGTGAATGAAAAGCGCTTAAGACTCTGATTCACCACCTTTGTCCTAGTATCTTGTTATCATATTTACAACTCCATCAATCAACAATTGCATATGAAATAAGGAACAAATTTGTAACCAAATGTTCTAGACTAAAAAATACATAAATTATGTATGGATTTAATTTAACATTTTGACACATTTTCAATCAATTGGATAGATACGAGTGATAATTCTCTAGCTCATTTAATCACTAATATAGCTGTTAAAAAAATTGATATATCATTACAAGATCTAGTCTAGGTGGAAGTAAAAAATAAGCCATCTATACTAGATAATATTCATAATTGATAGTTTTTGAAGATGACAAGGATGTTCTAGAGGTTTTAACATGTTAGGAAAATTATCGAGATACTAAAATTGAGTGGAATTGATTAGTGGAAAGTCAAGATGGAAATGACACTATTTTGGGTAATGAAATAGTTCATCTCAAATCTAAGAAAACACTTAGAGGATTGGTCACATTAGAAAGAGTTTTTGAAATGAGCATGAAATGATCAAGGCAAAAACCCCTACCATGACAAAAGATCAAGTTGAGAAGATTAATCTAGGGAATGAATGCTCACCAAGAGAGGTGTTTATTGGAAAATAATTATCAAAGAAATGTTAGAATAGATCGGACTTATTTACAAAGAAAATATAGACATGTTTTTTCTTGGACATATGATGATCTTAAAACATACAAAGAAGATTTCTTTCAACATGAAATTCTTCTGAAACTAGATGTTATGACATTTAGACAAAACCAATGCCCCATAAACCTAGTGTTAGCACCAAAAATGAAACAAGAATTGATTAAACCCAGAGATGCTAGAATAATATAACCAATATGATATTCTACATGGTTTTTTAACTTAGTACCAGTTAGAAAAAAAAATAGTGATATAAGGTTATCTGTTGATTTCAAAAATTTGAATATATTATCATTAAAGGATAACTATTCCTTCCTAAATATGGAGGCTTTGTTACAAAAGGTTACAAGAAATGAATTAATATCTATGATGGATGGTTTCTCTAGCTATAATTAGGAAAAATTTAAAGAGTCTGAACAATATAAAATGACATTTACTACTCAATGGAGGACATATTTATATGCTATGATGCTTCTCGACCTAACAAATGTAGGGGAAACATTTGAAAGGGCCATGGATGTTTTATTTGATGGTATGATTTATCACATTTTGGCTATTAATGAGGATGATTTTAAAACTTATTCAAAGGAATCATGAGACCATTGCAGTCATTTAAAAAAATCTTCAAGAGCTCTTGAATACAGAGTATCTCTCAATCCAAAGAAGTGTCAATTTGGAGTAACAAAAGGAAAACTATTAGGCCATATAATTTCCAAGGAAGGTTTTATAATAGACCCTGATAGAGTAAAGGCAATTGATAATATAAAAATTCCAAAGACATTCAAACTAATAAATTCATTCTTTGGTTAGATCAACTTTATTAGAAGATTTGTATCTAATTTTGCTTAAGTTGTTAAGCTAATGTCAAAGTTGTTAAAAAAGGTTGTCAATTTATTTTGGGATAATGAGGCCTTTCCTGACTTTGAAAAAATAAAAAGAGCTATTAAAGAAGTACATGTACTTAAAGCCCCAAATTCTAGTAAACCCTTTTAGATTTTCTCTTTTGCATCTTATCATACTATTGCTATTGTTATGTTCCAAAAGAATGAAGAAGGGCATGAATAACCTATTTCCTTATTTAGCAAGAGCTTACAAAATTTTGAGTTAAATTATGATATAAATGAGAAGCATTCTTATGCTTTGGTTAAAGTATTGAAAGCTTTTTGTCCATATGTAGTAGGCACTAGCATTATTGCTTATATTCCCAATGCAGTAGTTAAAGACATATTTAGACAGACTAAAACTACTAGAAGAAGATGCAAATGGATTAATTAAATCCAAGAGTTTAGCATTGATATTCAAAAAACCAAATTGGTTTGAGGTCAAGGATTGGTAAAACTTATGGCAGATGCTAAGTTAGAAGCATCACAAATCAATAAGGTGGAAGCAAATAATAAAATTGTAAGCATAGAAAATTGTCCTTGGTATATTGATGTTTTTTATTATTTGAGAACCATGAAAAGCCATGAAAATTGGAGTGAAAATAAAAAAGGATAGTTAAACAGCATGAAACAAAATATGTTCTTATTGCAGGAGATTTATATTGGAAAAATAGAGAAGACATATTACATTTATGTCTTGATACTTATAAAGAACCTATTATTTTAAATAATTTCACGGAGGAGTCTGTGGAGGGAAATTTTGTGCCTAGACTACTACAAACAAGATTTTGAGAGAATGTATTATTGGCTTTATCTCTTCAAAGATCATTGTAAGTATGTGAGAAAGTGTGAAGCATGTCAAAGGTTTTAAAGTAAATTAAAATATGATGGAGCTTTCCCCTTAGGACATTGCAAGAAAAATAATAATTTTAGATGTTGGAAATATACTTCATAGTTGAGACTAGTAATAAGTGAAGTAGTGGATTCAACTAGATTTTAGTTGCTACAAACCATTTCACTAAATGGGTTGAAGCTATCCTAACTAGAAGATCTACTAGTACTATTTTTATAGAATTTTTGATGAATAATATATTAACAAGATTTAGTCTTCCAAGAAAAACTATTATTAATAATGGGATGTGTTTTAGATCATAAGAATTTAAAAACTTTTTCACTAAATATGGGATAAAAGTGTCACATTCAACCTCTTACCATCCATAGGGGAATTGTTAGACGAAATCAACGAATAGGAATATCCTTAAAATTATAAAAAGGATGTTGGATAGCAATAAAAGAGTTTGGGACTCAAAATTATATCTGGTTGTCTAGGAACAATAACAAGAAAGAAGTCAAATGGATTTTCACCTTTTGAACTTGTATATGGTCAAGAAATAAAAATTCTTGAAAAAAAATTATTATTAGTGTATAGATTCATCAGAATTGAGAAGCTTGAGGTTATTGATTTTATGAATGAAAGAATTATTGCCCTAGATGAACTAGATGAAAAAGAAGAGTAGTACTGCAACACAACCTTGAAAGAAAAAAGGATGTGAAATACTTGCATGATAAGAAAGCTTATGAAAGAATCTTTAATGTGGGAGATTGGGTGTTAAAATAGAATGTTAAAGACCAAGATAAGGGAAAGTATTGAAAATTTGATCCCTTATGTTTAGAACCTTATATCATATTTGATAAAGCTAGAGAAAATTCATTTCTTCTTCAAGAAATGAATGAGAATATATTAGAGTTTCTTGTTCATGGACAATATCTAAAAGCTTATTTCTCTTAGTTTATTATTCATTTATTGTTCCTTATTAAGTAGGACTAATGTTCTATGTTTTATGTTTGTACCCAAAAAATAATTGGATTCTTGCCATATCTAAAAAGCATAAGCATCCCTAGAAAGAGCCACTAATGGAACCTCACAATTTGAGTGTTCTTGCTAAGTTTCACAAAATCAAGATCCTAGCCCAAATAATGTTTACATTTCATGATTTTGTAATATATGAAATTATCAAAATTTGATTTCATGATTTTAGAATTGATTCTCTTAAGGTTCTCTAATTTTGTGATTTTGGAATTGGACTTTCAATTGTCCTTCGGTTTCACAAATTCAACAAGGAAGAAATCTTTGGTCTCTAATTTTGCAATTTTGATACCAATAGTTCTCTTACATTCCATAATTCTAATAATTATAAAGGAGAATTTATTTCAATAATTACTTGACATAAGAGGTTATGTCTGTTGGCACTCAAAATTGCATTCCCATTTTGAGCATCCATTTGATATTTTGAGAAAGTCAAGGCCTATGAATGCCCATAATTGAATGTGCACTCGGCTGTCCATTTGAGATCCTTAAGATGTTCAATGTCTCTAAAACTTTTCATTTAGTTTTCCTAAGCCTTCCATGATGATAATTTGTCATTCTGAGTTATATGACAAAGTCTTATTTTGAACAAATCCTAAATCTGTTTTCTACCCCATTTAATATGAAGAATTCAGTCAAGAACCTATTAATTTATACAAATCCACCATGTCCTTTGAAATCCTTTAGCCCCTTCTCATTTTCTTGCTCAGGGCATGCCTTTTTAAACCTTAGGAAAACTTGAAATAATGTTTTGATTAAATCTGTTTTAAGTTTAAGGTAATCAGGGTTTACACATTTTTAAATCCCAAAAAGTTGCTTTTCAAACTTACAATGCAAGTCTCAGTGATTGAAGATCTTGTTCATATCGACAGAGGGCGCTGGCTTGCATTTTCAAAATTCGAGGAAGTTACAAAATGCGGGCAAGTGCATGAGTGACATCTGTCTCTTATGAAGACACAAGGAGATGTTCGTACGAGCGAAGAGGAAAAGTTATGAACATCGTCGATCTATGTGAGATCAACGAATGAGGCATACCTTCATTTTCAAGATGAGAGGTAGATAAATATTGCGGGTGTGCCACTTTGCGACATGTGGCATAGTGGGACGAAAATGCGAGGAAGTAACGATGTCATGGGCACCGAAGTTTTGAATGCCGCAGTCAAGTTTGTCAGAACACGTGCAATAAAAGGTATTTTCTCATTGGTTAGGATCATTGTGATGGGCTGCCTATTATTTAAATTCTGAATCACCGTCGATCTAAGCTAGCATCAAGGGCTAGCATTTGCCCGCATTGTTTTATCTCTGTATGATTTTATAATGCGGGTAAAAGGATTGTGGACCCGTATCACAATTAACCAAATCATGCCATTTTGAAGTGTCACGTGTTTTGTGATAAAGGAACAGTGCAATGGTTATTCAAGAATTTTTTTTTTCATCAACCGTTGATCTTCTTTAGATTGATGGAGGGTGCTGGCCCGCTATATAAACATGCTCACAAGATAAGAAATGGGGGAATGCGCAAGCCTGACATGTGGGATGGACTCAGGTTGTTAATTCAATTCAGATCTGCGGTTCTGGTGCATTTGCATTTCTTAGAAGCAAGAAGCGCCCACTAAAAGATAAATTGTAAACATGGCTAATTTTGATTGGGTTATTCTGGACTAGCTTGGCTAGTGGATTTCGAAGCCATCATGCTCACATTTTCAACTTATAAGATCTTCAAGATCAACGGTGCATATTTTACTATTGAAGGTGGTATCATTATGCATATTAATGAGACATGAAAACTTTCACGTCTGAAAGCAAAGAATAGGGTGTAACAAGTGAGATTTTCCCAATATCAACTTGTACAAGTAGAAATTTGTGAGTCATCTCTGAATGGAAAAAATTACTGCTGGGATTGAGATAAATTTTCCATGAGTGTCAAGTAGTTGGCTCAAGGATAAAATGCAGAAGTTACAGAGATTAAAGAAAAGGCTTCAAGTAAGTTTGTATACCAAAGTCTTTGCATTTTTTAGTCCTGGTGATTTATTCAAAAGATGTTTCTAAAGATTTCACTAAGTCTGAGGGTATGGATAGCGGAAGGATTGTTTGTTAAGAGTAGTTGGTTTTGGGATACTGATACTTTGAAAAATGATTTATTTATTTTTAGAGGATGGTTCAAAAAAGGAAAATGGTTAGCTTCGTATGCCTGTGTATGGTTTTTTGATAGAGGAAAGCTAGTAATCAGGTGTCATAGTCAAGTCACCAAGGTGGTAAGAAGAACAAGGAATAGACTTTGTAAGCTAACAATCTTTTTAGCAGAAACATCATCTTTTAAACAAATTTTCAAAGCATCTTAGTTTGATGCCAGGGTAGCAGAAATATTGGAGACTCTGTGCATAGTTTTGGAAGAGGGTGAGGAAGATTTTATACCCTAGGGTATAGTCTTTTTCACTTTTTGTGCGTGTTCCCCCTTTTTGTGTCAGTAGATGGAAAATTTTGGCAAGAAGTTGGTTAAGGAAGCAGACGTGGTTGGGGATCAGAGCATCCCTATTTTGTTATTTTTAATAACCACATTGTTTTCCAGCTTCTGTACTGCATGGTAAGTAATGATTCTATTATTTCTGAAGCCTGGCATGATCAATAAAGAGTGGGAAGTAAAGATGATTCTCATTCAGTAGTCATCTTGACAAAACCCATGGGCCTAGGTTGGTGCGCATTTTTCAGAGTTGATTTTGTCATCGATAGGGTGGTCTTAGCAATTGTGCACACAAAAAATTAGTGGTAGAGCCAAATCAGTAAAAAGTGGTAATAGAAAAGGAGCTTACAGGAGAATTTTTGATCTACGTGATGTTCTGTTAATCATTTTTCTTCTTTCTTCCATTAAAAACTTGTGATATCTTTTGTAAGGGACACTTGTCAGTTCTCTATGCCTGAAGCTTGTTGCATCTCATAGTATTTAAGTGAGATCGCAAGGTTAGAAAAAAAAAGGGGGGGGGGTTTGGTTGGGTTTTCTATTTTTCCAGTTACTAGAGCTCTACTCAGGCTGTGAAAACCACATACCCAACATGTCTTGTATGAACAACATATGGATTTCATAGATAGTTTTGATACAGTAGTGTGATCTTGTATCTTGTTTTATGCATTCCTAATGTACTTATTCCAAGGAGATAAATATAGTGTGCAAAAGGTTTTGAAGATCAATATAATTTTGTCTCCTTTCTTGTTGAGTTTGTAATCTTATATGTTCAAGAACAAAGTTTTTGAACCTATTTGCAATTGCCCGGTTGTATGTTTGAAGTTTGCTTGCCTTTAACTCAAGGAGTCATATAATTGCTTGTGGTTTCAAACAAGGTTACAGATTCAACTAAGAAGGATGTGAGAAAGTATGGGGTTATATTGGATATTGTTGTCTAATTCATAAGGTGAACAGATTAAACATAAATGTCTTAACATATGCCATATGTTGATTGATGTTCAAGGATGCATAATTTTGGAGTGTAGGATTGCCCTAATGGATAAGGCACTGGTCGTTTGTAGGATCATTAAAGTTTTGCTACATATTGAACATGCTGTCGTTTCTCAATATAAATCAATCTTTTTCCCTTCATGTTGAAGTGGACATAAAAGTTTTAAACCCTCACTCATTTTATGAATAATATCGGTTTGCACCTGGCTATTGTAGAATCTATGTTGTTTCATAAACCATTAGGAGAAATAAGGGTTTTATCTGCTTCTTAATAGATTCAATGTATGATTTGACAGCTAGTACCCTATAAAGAATCTATAGGTCCACCCACCTAGGTTTTGTAGAGCCTGAAGAAGAAGAAGGGTCATGCCTTATAGTTGGCCTTGTGTCTGAATGGATGTGTTGATAATGGGAGTTAGCTACCCCTAGATGTGTCATATTCTCATGGGGATAATTAGAAACGGGTAACGTTTTCAAACACCAACAAAATGGCAACTTTTCTGGGGACGCTGTGAAGTAATTCACAGTTAAAAGGACAAGAATCTCTGGTGTATAATTTGAAAATTTCAGTCTTATTCTCTATTGGGTTTGGCCCATCCGAGTCACCAACAAAATGGTGACTCTACTGGGGATGCTGTGAAGTAATTAACAGTTAAAAGGACAAGAATATTTGGTGTATAATTTGAAAATTTCAGTCCTATTCTCTATTGGGTTTGGTCCATCCGAGTCACCAAAAAAATGGCGACTCTGCTGGGGAATGTATTGAATCAGATTTAAGACAAATCTTGAGAATTTGAAAAGAAGGGATTTAATACAGCAGGAGAAGTGCATTAAAAAGTTTTAGTAGTAAGTTCTTTGATGTTCTTTTCAGTTTTCTTACTCCAAATCATGCACCCCAGTAAGTTTTATCCATTTACAGTAGTATTTTTCAAGGTTGAATATAGATTGTGTTGCTAAGAGTGTTCATCTTCAGTCATGTCAACTGGTTGTTATTTTTTGAATATTGTTGTAATTCAGAGTTAGAATTAGTGAAAGATGTTTTCTCTCTTTTAAATGTTTTTAAAAGTTTAGCAAAGGTTTCAAGTTGAATTTTTAGTTCAGATTTGTAGTGTTATGAATCATGTTTAAAATATTTCTCACCTATGTGAGTGGCGAATCTATCTAAAGGATCTCTGAATCATTGTAGATCAGTGATGTATAAATTGTTTTTGAGAGTTTTCAGTGGAATCAAGAAGATCTGAAAGTTAGATGAATTTGCAAGCAAGAAGAGAGATCTATTATAAGTTTCTGACAAATAAGTCTGGAAGTGTTGTTTGATCTATTGTCACAATAATTTTTAATGATAAAGATGAATCATAGCTATGATTTCATTTCTCTCTTCAATGAGATGGTGACTCTGTAAGGTTATGATCAGTGGTGTGAGGAATTCATGTTAGCACCAAGCCAATCAGCAGATCAGTGGTTTCATACAACAACACTTGAGGTATTTTATACTTTCATGCAATTTTCTTTTCCATGAAAGTTAGTTCTACATATGTATTCTCCATCAACTGAAGTTTGAGTATTAAGAAGAGGAGAATAGTTTTGTGTTTGATACATTTCACTGGATTTGGTTTCAATTTTTGTTTTATAGTTGTGAAGTGTATTTGAAGCATTCATTCGGTAGAGGGTTGTGAAGACCTGCTGCAAATGATGAATTCTAAAAGTATTTAATGATGAATGAGTCTTGAGTTGAAGAATGTCGAGTTTCATCTCATCTAGTATGCAGTCTGTTATTGAAATTCCTAGATCCATCTCTACCAGGAGGTATATGCCATTGAATTTTAATGGTATTCATGGTTTTCCAAATATTATGCCTTATGACCTCAGAAAGTATTTACCTAAGTTTAGTGGAAACCATGAAATTTCAGCCAGTCATCATGTTCAGTTGTTTAGTGACTTGGTTGGTGATTTTGAAATTTCTCATGAAGACATTTAGATGAAATTGTTTGTTCAGACTTTAGAAGATGATGCTAGGGATTGGTTTTCGTTCTTACCAACATGTTCAGTTTCATCTTGTGATGAATTAATGTCAACCTTCATGATGCAGTTTGGGGAAAGAGTAAGCATCTCTGAATATTTTGATAAGTTTTTGAAAATTCAAATCAGGAATGGTGAGTTAGTTCCTGAATTTAATATAAGATTTGCAAAGATTTTAAATTAAATTCCTGAAATTTACAAGTCGGATGATCAAATGTGTTTAGTGGTTTACCTCGGTGCATTTGATAAAAAGATGAACTATTTGTTGAGAGATAAGGACCCTAGAACTTTGTATTAGGCATTCATGATAGCAATAGAGATTGAGAATAGCATAAAATATGGCTTAACTTGGAGTCACTTCTCTAGAAATGTTTGCCAGCAAGATGAGGTGCAAAGAACAAATCAATGTCATATAGAATGTTTAATTTCAGATCAGCAAATAAGCACTCTTGTTGTTGTAAATAGTTTTCTTAAAGATTTAGAAATAAAAACATGTGAACATGATATCTCTTTGTTGCAAAAGGGAAATGATTGCATTTGTGCTGAATTGAATGCACATGTTTATGGTATTACAACAAAAAATGATAGAATTGATTCATTTGATGAGTTATCTAGGCAAGATATAAATCCAGTCATTCATTTTCCTATTGATGATTCGCATTGTGTTGAAAACATAATGAATCAGGAAGAGGAAAGGTATTTATCTCAGTATGAGGATGAAGAACCTAGAAGTGATGCATCAAGTGATAAAGATGAAATTGCTGATCCAACATATTGTGAAGAAGCATCATGTGAAGACAATGGCGGCACTTTTTGCTCGGGTCAAGAAGAGGATTGTGATAGTACATATGCATCTTCATGTGAATCAGATGCTGACTGGGAAGAAGAGAGCAATGATAGAAGTGAGTGTTCTCTTGCTAGTAAAGGTATGAGTACTATTTCTAAATCTGAAAATGAGTTTCCATTTCAAAATTGTGTAAATCAGTTTGAGATTAAAAGTTATGAAGAAAATGTGTCTACAAAGAGGTTATATATAAGGACATATTACCTAATTGTGAAGAAAAATGTCTTGAAGATGCATATAGTGATGATCAGTATGTGATTGATCCTGAGATTAATGCATCAGCACCTATTGGTAAGATAAACGATGATTTGCTTGCAAGACATTTGAATCACCTATATGGAGACAATGAAAGTAACTTTGATTTGTATTCTACATGCTTCGTTAATGGAGTGGATGTTGAGTCTTCATATGATTCTAATTTTTCTTCTTCATATGCTGAAAGTTTCCATGAAAGTGATGTTAGAAATGGTTTTAAAGTTTTCACTAATCTGTTATATGGTGAGGAGTTTGATGTTGATCAGCACATCACTTGTCCTAATGACTATGACAACGCTTTGCATGGAATTATCAATCCTCCTTTTGAAGAGCACATGGACAATTCAGATTTAGTTGAGAATGAGTTTAATGATGATATTTTATCCTATTGTAGTAAGAGATTAGAATGTTCTTCTGAGTTTGACAGTGAATATGATCATGATGTTGCATCTGATTATGATAACAAGGTGTTTGATGAGATGGTTATTGAAAATTTGCCTATACCTTGCAATGATTTTTATGATGAATATTTTACTGTGATGACTAATCCACTTGCTAATCTCAAAAAATCATTTGAAGATCATGGACTATTTTCAGATTTTGATATTGATGACATATGTGAGTATCAGTCAGATTGTTCATTTGATTCCTATCTAGTTATGCAAAGGGATATACAGTTTGAAGGTATGTGTGATCTTTTTCCCCAAGTTGAATATGAAGCCTTCATATTCAAAAATGATAGCATGCATGAGTCATTAAATAAAGAGAGTTTTCAGTTTCAATATGACATGTTTGAGCATGCTGATAAGAACTTTCGTAATGAGCAAATGGTTGAGGACGAAGCAAGTTTTTATATGCATTATGAAAGTAAGAGTGATGATTTTTTTTTGCCAAGTGATCTGTTATATAATGATAATATGATTGGTGAAACTGAGAGGAGAAGAAATTTTAGTTTGCCTCATGAAAGTTCAAATGAGAATCATGTTTATGACAGGGGTAAACAATTTTGTTGAAGTTCGGTGGCCCAAGCTCATCGTTTGTAAATAGTAGAAGTAGTTGTTTCCTTGCTTTTAATAAGCTGTTCGAGAGAAGTTTTGTTGTTTCAAGTATGTGGTCTACTTCTCCCAGAGATCTAGAATCTTACCATGCCCACAAGGGACATGTTGCCCCAGACAGAGCCACTGTTGGTGCTCAAAATTACTTTCCCATTTTGAGAATCCATTTGAAATTTTGAGAAAGTCAAGCCCTATGAATGCCCATAGTTGAATGTGCACTTGGCTATCCATTTGAGATACTTAAGATGTTCAATGTCTCTGACACTTTTCATTCAGTTTGCCTAAGCCTTCCATGATGATAATTTGTCATTCTGAGTTATATGAAAAAGTCTTATTTTGAACAAATCCTAAATCTGTTTTCTACCCCATTTAATATGAAGAATTTAGTCAAGAACCTATTACTTTATACAAATCCACCATGTCCTTTGAAATCCTTTAGCCCCTTCTCATTTTCTTGCTTAGGGCATGCCTTTTTAAACCTTAGGCAAACTTGAAATAATGTTTTGATTAAATCTATTTTAAGTTTAAGGTAATCAGGGTTTACACATTCTTAAATCCCAAAAAGTTGCTTTTCAAACTTACAATGCAAGTCTCAGTGATTGAAGATCTTGTTTAGATCGACGGAGGGCACTGGCCTGCATTTTCAAAATGCAAGGAAGTTACAAAATGCAGGCAAGCACATGAGTGACATCTGTCCCTTATGAAGGCACAAGGATATGTTCGTACGAGTGAAGAGGACAAGCTATGGACATCGTCGATTTGTGTGAGATCGATGAATGAGGCATACCCACATTTTCAAGATGAGACGTAGATAAATATTGCGGGTGTGGCACTTTGCGATGTGTGGCACAGTGGGACCAAAATGTGAGGAAGTAACAATTTCATGGGCGCCAAAGTTTTGAATGCCGCAGTCAAGTTTGTCAAAACACGTGCAATAAAAGGTATTTTCTCATCAGTCAGGATCATTGTGATGGGCCGCCTATTATTTAAATTCTGAATCACCGTCGATCTAAGCCAGCATCAAGGGCTAGCGTTTGCCCGCATTGTTTTATCTTCGTATGATTTTATAATGCGGGTAAAAGGATTATGGACTCGTATTGCAATTAACCAAATCATGCCATTTTGAAGTGTCACATGTTTTGTGATAAAGGAACAATGCAATGGTTATTCAGGAATTTGTTTTTTTCATCAACCGTTGATCTTCTTTAGTATTTAATGATGAATGAGTCTTGAGTTGAAGAATGTCGAGTTTCATCTCATCTAGTATGTAGCCTGTTAGTGAAATTCCTAGATCCATCTCTACCAGGAGGTATATGCCATTGAATTTTAATGGTATTCATGGTTTTCCAAATATTATGCCTTATGACCTTAGCAAGTATTTACCTAAGTTTAGTGGAAACCATGAAATTTTAGCCAGTCATCATGTTCAGTTGTTTAGTGACTTGGTTGGTGATTTTGAAATTGCTCATGAAGACATTCAGATGAAATTGTTTGTTCAGAGTTTATAAGATGATGCTAGGGACTGGTTTTCCTTCTTACCAGCATGTTCAGTTTCATCTTGTGATGAATTAATGTCAGCCTTCATGATGCAGTTCGGGGAAAGAGTAAGCATCTATGACTATTTTGATAAAGTTTTTGAAAATTCAAATTAGGAATGGTGAGTTAGTTCCTGAATTTAATATCAGATTTGCAAATATTTTAAATGAAATTCCATAAATTTACAAGCCGGATGATCAAATGTGTTTAGTGGTTTATCTCGGTGTATTTGATAAAAAGATGAACTATCTGTTGAGAGATAAGGAACCTAGAACTTTGTATCAGGCATTCATGATAGCAATAAAGATTGAGAATAACATAAAATATGGCTTAACTTGGAGTCACTTCTCTAGAAATGTTTGCTAGCAAGATGAGGTGCAAAGAACAAACCAATGTCATATAGAATGTTTAATTTCAGATCAGCAAATAAGCACTCCTATTGTTGTAAATAGTTTTGTTGAAGATTTAGAAATAAAAACATGTAAACATGATATCTCTTTGTTGCAAAAGGGAAATGATTGCATTCGTGCTGAATTGAATGCACATGTTTATGGTATTACAACAGTGAATGATAGAATTGATTCATTTGATGAGTTATCCAAGCAAGATATAAATCCAGTCATTCATTTTCCTATTGATGATTCACATTGTGTTGAAAACATAACGAATCAGGAAGAGGAAAGGTATTTATCTCAGTATGAGGATGAAGAACCTGGAAGTGATGCATCAAGTGATAAAGATGAAATTGTTGATCCAACATATTGTGAAGAAGCATCATGTGAAGACAATGGTGAAACTTTGTGGATCATCTACTTTGATGTAGGTAGTGGCATAACCTCAATCATACCTCACAAATACTCAAATTTATTCTTAGGAAAATGCTTCATTAAAATACTTGTAATTTTCTTCTTTGTATTAACATACTCTATTCTTATCTCTTTCTCTACAACTTTCTCTCTTAGAAAATGATACTTAACTGGCATGTTCTCTTTCTTAGAATGTAACACAAGATTCCTAAAAATACTCATTGTACTTGTGCTATCACAATGTATGATAAAAATGCTAGCTCTAAAAATTCTATCTTGATATCCTTCAACATTTGTTTCATCCACATGATCTGATTGTAATTGTTTAATGCTGCTACATACTTTGCTTCTAGTTTACTTTGTGAAATACAATATTATTTCTATTGACAATTTGGCTAGGTTAGACATTTTGAATGTTATCATTTATGGTAGCATATTAGTAATGTAAAGAGGATTGGTCATGGAAATTTAGTTATGATAGTTAGAAAATTATCTAAATATCACACTGTTTATCTAATAGAACATATAGAGTTTTTGTTGATGAGCTTCACAAGCTTACAATGGATACATGTGGAGTTAGATATGATTACCTAAAAATATTATGATGATGTATGCAAGTGTGTGGGATTTTACATACAGTTTTATGGTTAGTTTACTAGTTATAGTGGTATACAGGAAAAATAAAGCATGACAAATAAATAGGCATTTTGGATTAAGGAATTATTTTATTTACAAAATGATTACTTAAATAATTAGGGATGACATCCTAGATGTTAACCCTAAGAGGAAAAAAGTTAATTTTGTATTTTGTAAAGTCTATAAAGGCATGAAGGCCAATTGGGCAGATAATTGTAAATTAGCAAAGTATAAAGAAAATTGCAAATGAAAATTTATCAGAGTGAATAAAGGAAAGCTAATTTCATATTATGTTGGAAATATTCAAGACTAAGCTAAGTTACTGAGAGGGGAGGGGTGAATCAATAACTTCTAAAACATCAACAATTTCAATCCTTAATCCAAACATTCAATTAGTATTTAATCCATCATATTAATTGCATGCATAAGAAATTGAAAATATGAAAGCATTAATAACACTGAGACATGGAGATTTGGTGACCTAGAAGCCTTCCAAATAGAATGTAAAACTGGGGTAGGGATGATACCCACAACTTTAGTACTGCAGTATAAAGTTAGCCTCTTAAAGCTTACATTGATCACTTCTGATGACTTGCCCTGTTAGAAGCAATAAGTACTGCTAGGTCCACCTTGTGAAAGGATTTGCAAAAATATAATTAAGTATGCACTTAGTTAAGAGATTTAAAAAGGACTGTTAGGTGTACCTTGTGAAAGGATTTGACTGATCCACCTATTAGGATGAAATAGTAGATGATCTCTGATTTGCAACTTGGCTTGCTGAATGAGTTTCCTTTAAGTATTGACCACCTTCCTATGATAGATATGACTTTTCTACTCCTTATACTATTGTATCCTTTCTAATTCACTCCTTTTTCTTTTCTTTGATTTAATTTGCATTCAATTCTTCATATTTTCACATACATACATACATTGGATATGATACACTACCTTACATATATACATCCAATTATACAAATTGCAAAGTTGACTACAATATAAGTTACCACAAATATTACAAAGTCAGCCCACACGAAGACATTTAGGATTAAAGACCGACTCGGTGAGGTTCTAAAACTTGTCATCCATTATCAATACTTAGCATTGTCATGTACTTGGTAGACATAGAAGCTCGGTCCATACTGATCACTTCTAAGTAGTCTTGAACTTGGTCTGCACTAGTGACTTGGTAGACATTGTGGAACTTGTCATATAAATAGAGTCTTTTGATTTACATTATATGACTTGATAAACATTCTCACCTTGAGCTCGGTATAAACTGAGTCACTTGGTTAACACTAGGAAGCTTGGTTGACTTTGGACTCTCATCACATACACTGAAAAATTGGTGAACACTACATGGCTTGGCTTGTACTAGTAAAATTGGCATACACTAAGATTCATGGTTTACACTATTGATCTTCATTGTAAATGAGACTATTTAATAGCCACTGAGATTTGTCGAAAGGACTAGGTAGCAACTTTAGAACTTGGTGATAGCTGAAATACATGGAAAAAAATATGAGCTGTACAATGATCTTGGTAGCTATATACAATCTGAATAAGTGTGTGTCACTAATAAAAATTTTTGATTGATATGTCAACATATTGATGTAATTCTATGTGATGAAAATTATGATGTATGATCAAAGGAATGCAAATGATGTGATGAGTAGCAAAGGTAGCATCAAATATTGATGATATCAACATTTCAAAGTGATTTTTGTATCTATCTATTTGTATTAAAGGAATTATTTTGTACATTGTATGTTTGGATAGTACGCTCATCTTGCATATATTTTGTATTTATATATAACAACTCCTAATAGGGAAAAGGTTTCTAATGAGGCCCTATCCTCTAATAAGAGCAAAGATACTATACATATGCAATAGACTCCTAATAAGGTCAATATCTTTCACAAGATACTTTTGATTAGTGGATCATTTTGTGGGTACAATCCCCACTAGGGCTTTCCCTTGGCCAGGGTTTCCCTAGTTAACAAAATTGTTAGCTTAAAGAATAAATTTGACAACTGAGTGTCAATACACTTAACCAAGATCAAGAGTAAATGCCGAGTAAGATGAAGTGTTGAGCTATATCAAGTGCCGAGTAATAGTAGGTGCCGAGTGTAACAAGTGCCGAGTGTTAACAAGTGCCAAGTATTAACAAGTGCTGAGTGTAACAAGTACCAAGTGTCAACAAGTGCTGAAAGCAACAAGTGTCGAGTGTTAGCAGGTGCTGAGTGATACAGTTTTGTTTAGGTGCCGAGCTATCCAGGAAACAACATGTGTCGAGCATCAGCAATGCTTCAAGAGCCGAGTAACTTAGTATATCGGCACAAGAGTTTGTAAAGGCACAAACTATGATGTAAATAGTTTTTTTATAGCCGACATAAGGTAAATTTTGAAGGGTTTAATGATGAGGTCGAATCTTTTGTTTTTCCTATGCAATCTACATGTAGCCAATAAGAAAAAATGATAAAAGCATGCAACCAATCAGCAAAAGATAAGTATTGAGCAAGAAATTGAGATTCAATGTGGATCGTAGATCCATATCTAACCCTAAGTCCTTGAAGTTTTTATAAGGAAGATGCAATTTCATTAAAAATATATATGAGAAGACATACAAGGGTGCACAAGTAAATACTTTTAGAAGCGAGGGTTATCAGATCACAAAAGGATCAAGATTAGAGAAAGTAGAACAGGTACCTGCATTCAAAAATCAAGGATTGTAATCTATCAGGTTCATGATACCTAATACTTTCTAGCAATTGTATTAGAATGAAAATCCTATGGTGATAGGTTAGCTTAACAACTATTTTTTAGATCCTTTAATTAGGTGATTAAAATCCTTTAACAGGGTGACACTTCATGTTAAGTGTTTGAAATCCTTTAAACAGGTCACTATTGATACAATGTAAAGCCTTTAACAGGGTAGACCATCAGAAGTGGTTGAATAATATTGCTGCAGTAATTTTTGTGGGTATCATCCCCACCCAAATTTTACCTTCTTATTCTTGGAGGGTTTCTGGGTTACCAATTTCCAGTGTTATGAGTTGTTGATGCATGTGCTTAGTTTCATGTTTATTTGATGCATGCAATTTACTTTCAGTTAAAAGTTTTATTGGCTAAAGTGTGATACTTATGATTCACCCCCCCCCGCCCTCTCATAAGTAATCTTTCCATATTTGAATATTCCAACAATTGGTATCAGATCTCATCCAGGTTCTCACAAGGTAAAGCCTAATAGCTTGGAGGAAAAGATCTAAAGATGGAAGCCTTCAAACTTGGAAAGATCATTGAAAATTAGGTGATAGATGTGCAAATCTCTTTGCATAGCTTGGACGAATTCAAAAACAAGTTGAGAAACTCATTAAAAAAGAGGAAGGATCTAGCCATAGCTGAAAAAGATATACACTACAAGGAGATTGATACCACCAACATATTTTCCAGTGGAGATACTAAAGAGTTTGATGTAGCAATAGTAGAACTGGTGGAGAAAAATAAAATTCAAGTAGATGAGATAAGATCTCTCAAGATGGAACATGAATCATAGGCTATAATGATATGTGAAATTATTGAACAAAAGAAAAGAGTAGTTGATGATAAGGTCATGATGGAAAATGACAAAAGAAATCTTGCAAATAGACTTGAAGAGAGATGTATTGAATTGACAAGGATCTCAAATATGCAGATGGATACACTTGCTCAAATGATGAACCTTCATCATGAACTCAATATGAAAGATATTGACATCTCTATTTTGAAGATGCAGAATGAACAAATGCAGAATGAATTGAACAGAGAAAGAGAGGTGGCAAAAAATCTCAAAAAATCAAGTGAAGCCATCAAATATTTTGAGAAAATACTGAAATCTCCAATATCAACCCATGATACAATAGGGCTTGGATATAACAGCCCTGAAGTTGGAGAATCATCAAAGAGTGCAGAACAAAGAAGTGAAAAAGGTAAAGATGTTAAACCTATATGTCATTTCTGTGGAAAGAAAGGACATACATCTAATGTATGTAGAAGCAAGAATTCCCATCAGCATGATAAACCCAAAAGCATAAATCATTGTCATAAATGCAAGAAGGAAGGTCATCAAGCATATGAATGCAGAACCCAAACTACTAAGGCATCAAGATTTGATGGACATTGTTATAATTGCAAAAAGTATGGACATAGAGCTTTTGAATGTAGATCAAAGTCTATGTGGACAGTAAATCAACTAGCAAAGACATCAAACCATGAATTTTGGGATTACAACACGAGGTACAACTATCACTATTGTCAAGAATATGGACATATCCCACACAACTGCATAAGAACACATTTTAGAGGGAACTACAAAAGATGGTTGAGTCAAACTACATGTTTCAGTTGCTTAAAAAATTGGTCATGTCAGCAGGAATTTCCCAACAAGGTCAAAGGCATCAAGTTCTGAGTTTAGCAATGGAAAGGCAAAGATAGATGTTGGACATGTCAGAAGTAAAATGAATAAGAAATGGAAGAAGAAAGATGAGTATAACATATCAAGTGCAGAGATAATTTCACCTAATAGGTCAAGTGATCATACTTCATCAAATTAAGCAAGAATAAGTGTGGGATTGATAAACCAAGTCATATTATACATTAGTCCCAAGACATAAAAGAACCACAAAGAAGAAATCAGCATAAGCAAAGATGCCAAGTCAAAACTGGGAACTTTGCAAGATCTGTCAAAGTTGTCTTCAGGAGCCGAGTTGCAAACAATGACCGAGTTGATAGTTGATGCCAAGCTGTGAAATATCAATAGGAGCCGAGTAAAGTAAAACACAATGGGAGCCAAGTCATGTCGAAACCTTTCAAGTGCCTAGTAGACAATTGGCAGTGCACTAAGCATTAAATACTCCGTTTTGAAGGGTACATAAATCCAATTTTTGATCATTTTGCCACCATTCAAATGAGAAAGCAAAGCCGAGAAGAGCGGAGAAGATCAAGATTAGCTCAGAAGCCATTTGTGAAGATTTCAACAGTGATTCAGGACAAGTTTCATCGATTTAAGGTATTTTACTTAAGTGCCAAGCTATGTAGAACTTATAAACTTGTTTAAATCATAAGCCCTAGTTTGGCAAACAATGGCATCTGGGTCAGGAACCACTAAGGGTATAGAGAGTCATGAAGTATAGTTGGTCAGTAATAAAGTTAAACAACCCGAATTTAAGGCCATTCTAGAAGTAGCATGCAAAAATGATCCTGCAGGTGCACTATCAGTTATTTCGGACAAAGTTGTTATGGTCCAAGATGTTCGCAGATGTTATAACTACAAAATTGGTGCCATAGGAGATTTAGAAATCTAGAATGCATATGATAAACTATGTTAAAACAAAATACTGAAAAATTAGTTTTCAATAATAGAAAGAAAAGGATTAACCAAAACCCTAGCATTTTCGTTTGTTTTCAAAACTAAATGGGTACAAATAGTTTTGAGCCGAGAATTATAAAATTATTGTGAAAGGAGAGTTAACTCAATCTAAGCAACAACTTGAGAAAATATATTCTAGTTGTGAGAATTTTGATGAGAAAATATCTTTTTAGAGATATTCTTATGATAATAATGGTCTTGGATATTTCATTAGTGAAAAGTCAGCTAAGGAATATGAAGCTATAAAAGAACGTAATCCTAAAATTCATCAGCGTATGAAAGATACAAATGATCTAAATAAGATTGATTCAAATCAATCTGATAATATACCTAAGGAGGTTGAGCAAGCCAAGAATCCTAAACAAGTTGATGAACCTAAGAAACATGAGCAAGACAAATCACCTAAAGAAGTGAGATATTAATTCAAAGGTAGATGTTATGCAAGTAATGAGCTAGGTCATATGAAACAAGACTGCATAGGTAAGTCATTTAAACCACTTACTAACTTTTATTGTTATAATTGTCATGGGTTTTGTTCATAGACCAGTTAGTTATAAAAACCATTAATTTGATAATAGTAATAGCAATAGTAGAGACTTTTTAGAGGTACTAACCCCATAGGAAGAAGATTTGATGAATGAAACAATGGAATGAGATGAAACGTTATGTGTTACAAGTGGAACAACTTTTTACATATTGCCTGAAATTATAGAGCACCTATTAACCAAAGTAGATCTAGATTTGGAAATAATGCACTAATATGCCAGTTAAGTAATAAGATTTTTCATATTGCAAGATTTTATAGAATGGACAAGAGGGAAAAAAGGAAGGTGTTGGTGTTTTATTATGATGTTAAAACAGTGCTAAAACTACTAAGCGACAAAAGGCTTAATACCTAGATATTAGTACATACACAACCTAAAGAATAGAAAATTCTCATTATCACTTGCATATGCAAAGTACTAGGACCCAACTCCAACAAAACCTTAGACGGTTTTCTACTCTTTTGGCTCTGTAAAAACCAGGGCGGGTGTACCCAGGGATGGTTCAAAGATAGAACAATTGTATGAGAATTATTCTTAGTTTCATTTTGATTCTCATCTCTAAATCCTCAAACATATACGTAAATCTTACCGTATTGATAAACACATCCCTTGAACAGATATGGCCAAGAAATCTTCTATAGCTCTGCAGATGTTTCCAACAGCAATGGCTAAATGAAGCTAAAACAATCCATGCAGGCAAGTGCTGGCCAACTTTGAATATCTTACAAGAAATATAAGTAAAAATTGATTTTATGATGTACTTTGAAAAAACTAGTCATAATATAGTTCTCTTTTGGTTGAAATACTTTTGATCAGTGCCTAATCCATTGGGGATTCAGAGTCAAGTAAATTCTTCGATCTAATTTGTTGCTTTGCAAAAAATTCTTATCAGCAATTCTTACCATAATTTATCATTCAAAAATCCTTTTTAACACCTAAGCAACCTCATCACATTCATCAGAGCCTTTATTTAATCCATTGAATTAACAACAATAACAAATGGATGTACAACCTTACTATATTGCAATCAATTGCATAAGCTTTTACTCACACAACATCAAGGTAGCTAAGTATTTAAAAGGAGACAAAATTCAGAAAGAACAGATATGGGGACAGTTCATAATTTGTATTCATTTCCTTTGAAAATGGTATATCCTTTACAATAGACCCAGAAAGACCTTCAGAAAAGAAGCACAGTTCTTTCTACATTCATCTATATCTCAGAAATTTTGACAGAAAAGTATACTACAAACTTCCTTTCCAAAATGCTTGGACCAAAAACAGAACTAAGCACAATACTTAGTAAAAAATAGAATTTGGACCATTCTTTAGCCTTGGGATCTCACTTAAATAGTGTGAGATGCAACAAGCTTCGGACTAAAGAAGGTGACAGGTGTCCTTCTTTAAAAAGACAAAAACAAAAATAACAGAAAGGTTAATTACAACAACATTTCTTGGTGGGTCCCTTTCTGTTATGCTTCTTGGTTGCTGTGATCTGATCTTATAATCATTCTTCATCTTCAGAGTACATACCCATGAGGTCTGTAAGTGATGTATCATCTTCTGTTACCTACAAACTCACATTAACCTAGGGATTTTCCATGTCATCATTGTCGATTACAAAGTAACTATTACTCTTACATCTTCTTCCTCATTGTCTCCTGACATCTGCTCACTAAACTGATTTTTCCATCTATTAAAAGTATCATCATCTGGCCAATCAAAAATTAGGGTTTCTCTTTGTATCTTTATTAAAGAATTTGCATTTTCCTCTAAATTATTGAATTCCTTTCTCATAGCAGCATAATATAATTGTACTTTTACCAGCTCCTCGTTTGTCTTTGCCCAAAACCAATGGCTAGTTTCACTGATGATATTTATTATTCTATTATCGAATAATTCATCCAATTCTTTTTTCCATTTTTCTTTTTCCTTTACTGTATCAACAAATTCTAAAGCACAAGGAAATAGGGTGAATTTTTCAGCAAGATATTTTGAAAAACAGAGTATCAATTTTCTCTGTAAAGAATCTCTTTTATTCTCAAAATTATCTAATTGATTCAATAAATCAAAAATCATTTCAACCTGATGAAAAGGCATTTGGATTGTAGATATACATATAATTGTAACATCATTATTTCTCTGTCTCCATTTCTGTGCAAGAGAATCTAGTCCATCCTTTTCTTTATTCAATTCATCCATGAGGGTTACAATCCTTGTCAACTGATCATAAAAATTTGACCATTGTATTTTATCCCTCAAATATGTCACACCCTACTTCCATTTCTCTTCCTGCTGATTTCTAAATTCTATCTGCCACTCATGTAATTTGGTTTTTTCTGCTTCAAATTCCTCTGCAGTATAGAATTGGGGTCTTTCAGGGGTGTCAGGTATCTCAATAATAGGGGTTAATCCCACAGATGACTGTGGAGGATATGCAATTCTCAGTGTACTGGATTCTCCCACTTTCCTCTTTCCAAGTACCTTCTCTAATTGAGATACCCTATTTTCCAGCTCAATTCTCCTTTTTACCTCTTGATTATAAGCATCTACCACTATTTCATATTTATTGTGCATATCAATGATTTCCTTCTCTTCTCTTTCTACAGTAGCCAAGGAAAATTTAAAATAATCCACATTCATGTGGGCTGCCTATACATTTGAAGTATCAGCAACTCTCCTTACAATGATACTCCCTGTTAGTCCTGAATCATCAGGCTGTGGTGAAATAGTCCTGGATCCTCTTCTTAGGGACCACATAACAAGGGCAGCTTGATCATTGCTGAATGTTGTACCCAAGAATTCCTCTTTATTTGGATCCTGGAGTCCTAAATTATTTGATACAAAATTAAAAATTAACGCATCAGCAATATCCCAATTGGGCAATAATAAAACATTAGCATTTTTTACCATCTGTCTACCCTCATCAGGGGTTATATTTTGGAACTCTTGCACCATTTGTTCCTTTATTTGATTTTGAATGGAGGTCTCATCCATTTTTGGATGTTCTATTTTCATATTCTTACACCTTTGCTCAAAAATGTGCATGTTTACCCTCCACGCAAACTGATGGAAAGCCCTAGATCTTACAAAACTATTATCAGACAAAAAATGCCGACTGGCTTGTTCCAAAACAGGGTCCAATTCCCTTCCTCTGAAATTTGCTATAGTTAATTCAAAACTTGGCACAGGAGGTTCCTGGGGGTTCCCTTCATCAATTTTTGCTTGTGTAACAAAAATTTCTACTTGTGACCCCATTTGTTTGAATTGCTCATTGGTGAGCTGTTCTTCCTCAATTCTAATTGGGATTTGAGAAGGTGAGTAACTTTCATCAGGGGATTCTTGCTCCCTTATTATTCTTCTTCTTTTGGGAGAAGGTTTAGGGGGTCTTTCTTCTAGAACAGTACTGGTGGATTCAACTATCTATCTTTCTTTGTGTACAATGGGCACCTGTTGTCGAACAATAGTATATCCTATCTTCTTTCGTACCACCAGTGGACCCATTCCAATGTTGGGGGTGAAACCCAATTTTCTCATAACTTCTCTCACTTTATCTGGAAAAGAATTAATAAAATGTTGTTTCTTCTCATTCATTACTTCCATTATCTCAGAGAAAGTACACATGAGCTTATTTATCTTATCTGCATTGGTTGCAGCATTACTAAGAGGACTGTAATCTTTGTCAAAACAATTAATGAATTCAAAAACTTTTGAATAGACTCTCCATTTTTCTTTCTTTATTTCTTGCTCATGGAGAGAATATTCATTTCTTATTATATCTTCAGGAAAATAGAATTCATGCTGAACTGGACAAAGCTTGATTCTAAATCTAAGAGTAGAGTTAAAGAAACATTCTGTATCAAAAAAATGAGAGTGAGACACTGCCATCTTATATTGATCCAAAATTTTGTGGAGAAAGATCCACCCTTCTTTAGTTATCACAAACTGGTGGGCTATAGTACAAGTAGGAAAAATTGATTCTGTCCCCCTTTTGTGCAAAAAGGCCTCCTCCACTCCTCCCAACTGCCACAAAAATTCAGCTATCCCTACCTTTAAAGGTACCTGATAGGGTAGCACATGGGGTGTTCCTTTGAATCCATAGACCCTGATGACAGTTGAGACTGAATATGGGATAATATCTCTCCAATTATGTGAAATTTTTAGATTATGGGGTTTGTCCATAGGCCTAACAAGGTGCATTAACGCCTTATGGATTCTGGGATTATCACTCAATATGAGGCATCTTAGTTTGGAGGAAAAGTGCCTATCAAATCTAACAAATCTAGCATTTTCTGCTTCCCAGGTCATATCTACACTCCATAATTGGACTGGTAGTGCCTCCCCCTCTTGTTCTCTATTTAAAACCATTTCTTTACCAAAATAAGTGGCCCCTTTAAAAAGAAACATATGCATCAATAAGGAGTACTAACCCCAAACCTTTTCCACCTTGCCCTTTGCAATCCCCACCAATCCCTGGTGAATCTAATTTGCCAAGTAAGATGCAAAATCAAAAATCATTTCCACACCAAAAGAGGAGATTTGGGTGATCATATACATGAAGCTTAGTGGAATAAAATCTTCTTTGCCCTCTCCAAAGACTCTGCACAGGGTCCTATATATCTCTACTACCCTGGCATTAAAGCATGATTTCTTGAATGGTTCTTTAGAAGATGATGTTATGTTTGGGAGGCCTCCAATCCGGCCTATGTGGGCTTTTAGTGCACCCTGTCTAACTACATCCCTTTTGGATATATATTCCTTTTCTAACTCTATCAAATTAATGGGCACATGATACATGGTGAGAGGTCCCAGACTGAAAACTTTCCTAATCTCCTCAGGACTGATGGTAACTAAAGCCTCACCATCCATTCTTCTCACTACCTTAGTGGCTTGGTCATAGTTTTTTGCTATAGCTTCAAGCAGGTCAAAATCCATAAACACGCTGGGGACAACAAGCTTTCAAAGATCAAAATTCCATATATTGGCATGAGGGGCATATAACTTCCTTTCCGCAAACCATTTTTTGAATAAAATCAAACCAGTTTGAGAAGTTTGAGCATCCCAAACCCAATTACCCTTATCATACAATCCATCAGCTATCCTTAGCCTAGGGTTCAGTGAGGTTAACCTCTTAACTTGCACCATTTCTACAGTATACTCAGGAAACTCAAGCAAATCATCATGCACATTTCTATCCAAGTAATTTATTGCCCCTATAAATCCCTTCTTCAGAGGCATCTTGGGCTATCTTTTTAGAACTTAAAAGCTCACGAAGATGATGGTATTTTTACTTACTTGAATTCTGTCTCAATTCTCCTCTGTATTCCTGCAAATTTTTTGCGAACAGACAACTTGACAATTTTTTATCAAACCTTGGCACGCTTTTCTTTCAGTAATGGCTTCTGCACAAGAATGGCTCCAAATCTTTTCTCGCATGAAATGAAACTGATGAAATCTCTCTGTATTATACTCTGGTTTTCCTCACGGACGAAGCTTTCTTGTCTAATTAATATAGAGAGTGGCACTACATTTTTCATTTAAAACTGCATCGTCGATCTTCAAAGATCCTACGATCATGCGGTACAGAGAGAACAATTAGGAGTTATATTTGCCATGTCAGTTATTTTACCTAACGAGAACTTGCCACGTACAGAATTCTTTCTTTTGATGGCGCTTATATTTGGACCCACTGACGACAGAGAACATGTGTCAGCATGTCGCTACTTCGTTATGCATAAAGAACAAGCACCTTGCCATGGCGAAGCGGCGACAATGGTTGGTCAGATAAAGAAAGAATTATCTCCCAAGAAAGAAGGCAACAATGGTTGACCTAGTGCTATAGGGCTTCTTAAGAAAGAAGGCGACAAGCCCAACTCGCTATGTCGCTATAATTATCTCCCTTGCAACTCTTCATAGCGAGGAGACGACAGCCGTTGATCACTTACCAAAACACAAGATTTCCTGATTTATATTTGCTATGTCGCAAAGCTTAACAAGCATGCAACTTGTGATAGCGAGGTAGCGAGCTTCGTTGATCCACTTCAAGCTGACGTTCAAGATTTTTTGTACATTTAGTCAGATAGGTATTAATGAGAATCGAATCTCTACATAGTTGGCACATGTCAAAATTTATCATAGTCATCTGTCATTCCACGTCATCAAAGATCTTGCCGATCTTTTACCACTTTATGGGGCCTCGCTAACTCGCTAATGGTGAAGCACCTAAATTTTTCGATAGCGAGGTAGCGAGCTCCAGCACTTAAAAGGATTCCATGCCGGAAAATGAAAGGATTACCCAGTAATTACTTCTGTTAATTAAAACTGATTCTGACAACGGTGTTTATGACTGGTCATGCCACCTGGTGTAATTATGATACAAGCAAGATGCAATGTCATCATTTTCAAATTTTCACATGGCCTCGCTACTTCGCTAACGGTGAAGTGTCTGAATTTTCTGATAGCGCGGTGGCAAAACGTCTGGAAAAACCATCATTCCGGCTTTGATGTCAGATATTCTTGTGTGTCCCTATCCCTTTTGGTCGGTAACTTGCAGAGTGTATCTGCACAATAAATCATTTAATAAGAAAATCTTTGGTCATCGCATCTTCACTTTACGGTCCCACCATTTAAAATACTCAATACTCATTATCTCGCTATACGTAATAAGCATGCAACTTGTCATAGCGAGGTAACGCCAATGGTAGATCTAATCAGATCTGACGGCTGGGACAAATAAGAAGAAAGGTAACCTGGGAGAAAGGAAAAGGAATATGATAGCATATTCGTCTCTTTTTAAAATTCAAAATTTTGCGCCTGACAATTTATGAATAGAGATGATATAGGGTTTATATGATGATTAGTTCTTATGGATGATTTATCCAAAACCCTATGCTTCACTTAGGCATAGAATATTTGACTTTTCTATGATCTAACTGAAAACTTTTGCTACACAAAAAGTCAGACCAACAGTGGCTCTGTCTGGGGATGATAGACTACCTAAATCTATGCAAGGATTCAAAATCTATGGGAGAGCAGACCACACATCCGGTAAGGTGACAACTTCTTTAGAGAGCACAAAGCAACACACAAAAACAAAAATCTCAGACTGTACAAGGATTTACAGAAAACAGGACGACAGGAAACCCTAAAACTATTGTTCATGGAAGAAAATAAGTATTTTTCAAGAAAAATACCTCTTCAAGAACTGTCCATGAACTGGAAATTCAAGAATATTATCAAATATATCTTTGATTATGTAAGAATCTTTACCCCAAGCATTCTCAATGAGATATGGGCCTAACCAAATGGGATCAAATTTGCCATGTTTTCCTTTATCTTCAATTCTAGCATTCCACATTAAGACTAGGTCTCCATTTTCAAATTTCTTGTTTACAGTTCTTTTATCATAGAGTGTTTTGACTTGTAACTGCAACTTTTGGTTCCTTAGAGATGCTTCTCTTCTGGCTTCGGTCAATCCTACCAATTCATCCATTCTTTCTTTCATTTCATCAGTAGTATCTTCATCATATGACTAGATGTAATTGTATAATCCCATCAAGTTGTTCTGGGGCATTCTAGCTTGAATTCCATACACTAAATCAAATGGAGCTACCCCAATTGCCTTCTTTACAGTTACTCTGTCAGCCCATATTGCCAACTATAACTTGGAATCCCATGCCCTTTTATTATCGTCCAAGGTTCTCTTAATGATTTTCAATAGGCTTTTATTTGTGGACTCAGCTTGTCCATTCCCTTTTGGATGATATGGAGCAGATGATGTTCTTGTCATTCCATATTTATCACAAAACTTGATGAACTCCTTAGACGTAAAACACATAGCATTATCTGTGACAATTCTTTGTGGACATCCAAATCTAGAAATGATATTATTCAATAGGAAATTATTTACCACTTTACTTGTTGCATTTCTTGTAGCGATAGCCTCTACCCATTTTGTAAAGTAGTCAGTAGCAACCAGAATCCAAGAATAGCCAGTGCTGGACATGGGAAAAATTTCTCCTATGAAGTCTAGACCCCATTGTTGAAAAGGTGCTTGAGTTTCAACTGGCTTCAGTGGAGTATTTCTTGAGAACTTCAGCTTTCTAGCAAATCTCTAACAAGGATCACATTTCTTAACCATAACTTGAGCATCTTTGAACAAAGAAGGCCACCAGAAACCAGCCCTCATTATCTTATGCGCAGTGGTTTTGGCCATGTAATGTCCTCCACATACTCCAGCATGCATTTCTTTCAAAATCTCTTTTGCACTTTCTTTGTCAACACATTTCAACAGAACTCCCTCGAAGTTTCTCCACCATAAGTTATTTTGAACAATTACATATCTGATGGCTTGCAATTTAATATTCCTTTTTTCATTATCAGGCAGATGGGGAGGAACTTCCATATGTTGCAAGTAATGTATAACATTGGTGTACCAGTCACACTGGTCCATGTCGCAGAAGTCAGCTCTGAGATCATCATTTACCAGGTTTATCTGATTAGCTTCTAGGTTAGTTTCGGCCATGAGTTTGGCCAAACCTTGACCTCTTACTAACTTAGTTATTTGCATATCAATGTTAAATTCTTGGATTCTATTGATCCATCTACATCTCCTTCCTGACACTTCCTGCTGAGAGAATATATCTTTAACTGCAGCACTAGGTACAAAAGCAATAATAGTAGCGCCTAGCAAATAACTTCTGAATGCTTTTACAGCCTTTACCAAAGCATATGCTTGTTTTTCATTTATTTCATACTTCAGCTCAGCATGCTGCAGGGATTTGCTAAAAAAGGCAATAGGCTGCCCATACCCTTCTTGATTTTTCTGTAATAAAACTGCAACTACAGTATGGAATGATGCAAAAGAAAAAATATGCATGGGTTTTGCATAATCTAGGGTCCTCAACACTAGAGCATTTTTTATTGCAGTTTTTATATCTTGGAATGCCTGTGAAGGTTCACCATTCCAATCTATAACAGCTCCTTTCTTGAGCATTTTTGAAATGGGTCTACTAATTTCAGCGAAATTGGTAACAAACCTCCTCAGAAAATTAACCTGGCCAAAAAAGGACTGTATACCTTTCACATTTTTAGGTTTGGGGACTTTATCAATAGCTATTACCCTTTCTGGGTCTATTTTTACCCCATCCTTAGACACTATGTGTCCTAATAACTTTCCTTCTATGACCCCAAATGAGCATTTCTTTGGGTTTAGAGATACCCCATATTCTAGGGCATTTATAATTTTTTTTTCCAAGTGTTTGCAGTGATCTTCAACCTTGTTAGAATATGCTGTAAGATCATCCTAGTACACAACCATAAATTTGTCAATATACTCATGAAATGCTACGTCCATGGCTCTTTGGAAAGTAGCTCCTACATTAATCAAGCCAAAAAGCATCCTCACATACACATATGTTCCCCAAGGGGTTGTGAAAGCTGTTTTGAATTGTTCACTTTCTTTTACCAGAACTTGATTATATCCAGAAAAGCCATCCATCATTGACATCAATTCAGAGCCGGACACTTGTTGTAACATGGCTTCCATATTAGGTAAGCCATAATTATCTTTTAGAGATGCAATGTTTAGATTTCTAAAATCCACACAAAGCCTAATATCTCCATTCTTTTTCTTACAGGAACAAGGTTTGAAACCCAAGTGGAATGCCTAATTGGTTTGATTATTCCACCATCTCTCAGTTTTCTCAGTTCTTCCTGCATTTTTGGGGCAAGGGTACGATTGATTGGCCTTTGTTTTTGCCTAAAAGGTCTTACATTTTCCTTCAATGGTATGACATGCTGGAAAAGGTCCTCCCTGTAAGTTTTGAGGTCATCATATGACCAAGCAAAAACATGCCTATACTTTCTAAGTAGGTCAATCAATGCTTTTTTGATTTGAACAGGTAGATCTTGGCCGATGTAAACCCTTTTAGGAAATTCATCCATTCCCAAATTCATTTCTTCTAGCTCCTGGGGTTTGGGGTCATTTACTCCTGATTTTACTCTGTCTTGGTTATCAAAAATATTCTCCAAGACTACCAACCCCTTAGGCATCTTATTTGTTTTTAATTGCATGATTTGTTGACCAAAAATGGTTTCTTTCCCATTTATGGTTTCAATCAGTCCATTGCAGTCCATCTCCTGACCATGGTATTTGTCTTCATTTAGCAAAAAATTTGTAATATCTTTGTCATCTTCAAACATCTGCCAATTTTCAATGTTGTCAGGTATAGAAGGTCTATTTTGGACCTCGATCTGGGAGATTCCTGCAAATGATATTTCTTTTGTTTTGATAGCTACATTGGCCAGAAGATCAACCATTTTATTCTGGGTCCTATCTCTCCATGAGATCCCAAATGCATCAAAGAATTCTATTTGATCCCAGATTGCATTTCTATATTGTTTTAATCTCCTATTTTTTGAGGAGTAGGTTCCTCTGATCTGAGAGATGATCAATTCAGAATCCCCTATGACACACAATTTCTTAATTTTGTAGTGTGTGGCCACTTTGAGTCCTAGCAGCAATGCTTCATATTCAGCGATGTTATTAGTGCAGGCAAACTTCAAGGTGAATGAATACCTGAAGGTGTTATTTTCAGGGGACACAAAGACTACACCTGCCCTTGCACCCTCTTTAGAACTAGCCCCATCAAAGAACATTGTCCATAATTTTGGTGAATTCATGCAACATTCAACCTCATTTTCAATGATAGTAGGCAAGTTTTCCACTTCCTGAATAATTAATTCAGCCCTAAAAGCATTAATCCCAGTGTCTAGGAAACAAGTGGTATCTTTCTCAATTTCTTCACCTAAGATGTGGTTAACCCTTGGTTCCCTATTTACCCTGATAGCTTTGTCCCCTATATGGAAGGTGGCATAAGTAAGGTCACATTGTAGGCTTCCCCCCATGGCAGCACTCCATTTTTTGGAAAGTAGCATCCCGTAGTGTGGGGGTATATCCACCACAAGGACAGACATGGTTAATTCTACCTCAGGAAATGTAGCCAGTTTGAATGGTAAGGCATTTATAGTACCTATTACTGGAACCTCTCTAGCATCCATCCCTTAGCACCTACCTTGCTTAGTATCCACCTTCAATCCTAGGGCTTCCATTACTTTGAAAGGCATTATAGTGTTGGAAGCTCCAGAGTCTATCATACAATTTTTCAAGGTTTTCCCTTTTATGATTAGACTAAGGAAAAAAGGATCAATATCTTCTATGAACGCAACTGATGAATCATCTAAAAACATCTGAGGAATCTGGGATATAATACCATTGTCCTCTATTATTAATGGGGTCTGTTGGGCTACAGCTTGATCATCAATACTATTGTTGTTTGCTATTCCACCCATCCATGACAAAGCCTTATTCTTATGCTCTTCAATTCTAAAAAGCTCAGATAAGGGCACTTTCATAGTAATTTGAGATAACATGGCAATCATATCAATAGGTTCAACCACAGTAGGTTTTACAATAGTACCTATAATCGGAGTCTTTTGAGTAGTGGGCACCACTTTTTGCTTGACAACATCCGGTTCTGATTTCTCTGGTTGCACTATTGTCTTTGTTGCTTCACCTATCTGAAATTGAACCTTCTTCTTTGGTTCCCATTTCTGACCCTTGTTCTCCTTGTCCTTAGGCACATCTATACTGACTTTCTTGTGTTGATCATTTGTCTTATGAGTGGTGTCTTTGATGAACACACTAGATGGCCTTCCTGCATCATTATTTATTGCTCTGTTTCTCAAATTGTAATTACTATGGACTTGTGAAATCATCTCGACTGTAATTCTATCAATTTCCTCCTTGGAGGGGATTGTTAGGTTTGTGAGACCTATGTCAGAAAATGTATTGCATACGTTATCTGTATCATTCTCTTCATCATCTGAAAATATTTTCTAATGATGTAATTGGTAAGCAATTCTCTGGCTAGTAACATCATTCTTAGGTTCTTCTGAATTAGAATCTATCAAATCATCAGATGTGTTCACCATATTGCAGCTTATATCATCATGATTTTTCTCTTTAGTTTCTTCTTCAGCTTGCACTCCTTGAGCTTGGGCGAACGACTGGGCAAAAACACAATAATCAGCAAAATGAGGTGATTGGCATATAATGCACCATGGTACATCATCATTCATATTTACAGTGTTCCTTTGCAGGGGGTCTAGAGTACCCTTATCTTTCATATTTTGGGTCTGGTTGGGAACTGGTTTACCATCTTTCCACTGAGTGGTGTAAGGGTAATTCTGCATCCTAGGCTGTCTATTGAAATTGTTGTTATTCACAGGGGTTCTCTTAGTAACATTTGGCTTGTTGAAAATAGTGGGATTCATCTTCTTGAGCATTTCTAAAACATGGCCTATAGTAGGTTCTTCAGGATTTTTTCCTATGGGAGTTTTGTCACCCTCCCTTTTATTATTATTCTTAGGATTGAAAAGCTTAGGATCATCCCTCCTCCCTAATTTTCCAGAGGCCTTTTTATTATTTTCTATATTCACTGCAACTCTATAGGCATCTCTTAAAGTTTTAGGATCCTTATCTCTCAGTTGGTAGGCCATTTTTCTATCAAAAGCATTGAAATAGGTTGTGAGACAGACGTCTTCATTTAACCGCATAAACTGAAATAGTTTGTACATCCCCTTCTGAAATCTCACATTGAAATCAAATGTGGATTCATTTGGATTCTTCTTGATATTGTTGAACTCATTCAACATGAATCCTGCATTATTATTGTCCCCATATTGCTCTTTGAACAATTTCTCCAAATCACTCCATGAAGTAATACTATCATCAAGAAACCTTCTAAACCAATCCCTTGCATCCTCTGTGAGTGAATGCACAAATAATTTTATCACCATGTCCTCATGTTCAACTTCATAATCATTGAGCATGTCAATGAAAATTTTCAAATTTTCTTCACCAGTAACAACATTATTTCCAGAAAACTTAACCACTTTATCCCTTAAATCAAAAGATATGGGATGGGGGGCAC